>CM069406.1:306431423-307016520 GCA_035609135.1 Eleutherodactylus coqui | reverse complement strand
TAATGATGAGCTGAGTTTCTCCGTCTGCGTTGGTTGTTGCACAGTTGTTGTCCGTTGTACAGATCTCTATATCTGATGCTGAGGACCCATCTGCGTTCTGCAGTAAGAGCTGGATAAAGAGTAAACATGGATGACTACTTTACAGGCTGTAATTACTCTCCTAATGGGCCCTTCAGAAGGAGACAACAGGCACATTTACATTATTGTTGGGGCAATGGCTGCCCACGTTGGACATCTTCTGCCTATATGTCCTGTTAGGTGATACGGATATCTTAAAATTAATTTCATTTCTTGCTCTTGAGGACCTGGCACAATAACAACTTCAGTGGGTTCCCAGTATCACTACCGTGTGAAGTGTGAGCATCCTCCTAGCTGTTCTGGTGAACATTGGATGAAGCTTTCCTTGTTGGACAACCCTTGTAATAAACCCCTCTCATATAAAGGCATCATGTCATACGGAATCTTCTGCACATAACTGCCTATACTCCTAACTCACTGGTGGATGGAGTCTGTTATATACCTGCAAGGTGAAGGAAGCAAAAGTGCTTGGGGGGACTTTGAGAAGTCCATCTTTAAGACTAACACTGCTTGATCCCCAAAGATATGTGGAGGACTTTGTGTCACCAGTTACTGTGAACACATTCTCACTTAGATAGGCCGCCTGCAGACGGGTGAGTCGGATCCGGCGGCGAGGATTCTCGCCGCTGGACCCGACCCGAGCGCCTGCAGGGACCAGCACGTACTCACCCGCGCCCGCGGCTCCGGCTGTTCGATGTGCCGGCTTGCCGGGCAGCCGGCGCATGCGCAGACCGGAGCCGGCGGCGGGTGAGTGACGTTTCTGTGCGAGGCTCTGCGAGTCCCGCACAGAAATAAGACATGCCGCGGTTTGTTTTCCAAACCGTGGCCGTCTGCATAGGATTGCGTTTGTTAACGCAATCCTATGCAGGCTTCCATCGGCGGAAATTCTGTAGGAAATCCCGCCGCAGAATTTCCGCTCGTGTGCAGGCGCCTATATACAGTAAAACCTCTACTGGCACTGACATCTACTAAGGTCGATAACATAGTGATAACGCTGAGGACAGATAATGATGTCACCTGCAGTCCTATGTAACAGCACTTACACTGGTTGGGGGGTATTTAGAGCACTTACACTGGTTGGGGGATATTTAGAGCACTTACACTGGTTGGGGGGGGCAACCGAGCACACTTGCACTGGTTGGGGGGGATATAGAGCACTTACACTGGTTAGGGGGGGGGACCGAGCACTTACACTGGTTGGGGGGGGGGGGAATAGAGCACTTACACTGGTTAGGGGGGGGGACCGAGCACTTACACTGGTTGGGGGGGGGGGGGGGGGAATAGAGCACTTACACTGGTTAGGGCTCCAGACTTCTTAAGTTTGTGGCCAGCTCAAGCAGTGCAATGACATCACCGCTTTATACTGCCAGCGTCAGGCTCCGGGCAGAGGACAAATACCTACTAGTTGCTCTCCATGAAAATTGCTGTTCGATGAGTTTTATTTTTTTTAATTGGCCCAACAAGGACACTATCTGTATATGGGGATATTATTTGTATACAGGGGTACAATGGGAGCACTATTACTATATAGGGGGCATTATTACTATATGGGGCACCATTATATGGCAGCACAATGGGCACACTGTTACTATATGGGAACATTATTACTGCATTAGTGCACATTGGAAGCACTATTACAATATGGGGGCACAATGAGAGCACTGTTACTTTATGGGGAACACATTGGGGTTAATATTATTATTTCAGTGCACAACAGGGGCATAGTTAACATATGGGGCTACTATTACTATATGAGAACACAATGAGGGTACTATTACTATATGGGTGCACTATTATTATAAGGGAGCACAATTATGGAGACATTTTTACTAAGTGGGGCACTATGAGAGCGCTATTACTATATGGGGCACAATGGACGTACTATTACTATATGGAGCCACAACGGGGCACAAGAGTCTGACTATTAATATATGGAGATACTATTACTTTATTGGGGTATTATTATATATTATATGAGGGCACTAGTACTGTATGGGGGCACAATGGACGTACTATTACTATATGGAGCCACAACGGGGCACAAGAGTGTGACTATTAATATATGGAGGTACTATTACTTTATTGGGGTATTATTATATATTATATGAGGGCGCTAGTACTGTATGGGGGCATATACTACTATATATATTCTATATGGGGCAAAATGGAGGCACTATTACAATATGAGGGTGCAACAAGTGCACTATCACTATATGTGGGCACTAAAACTGTTTGGGGCACAGATGAGACACTTTTACTGTATGGGGGGCACAATAAAAGCACTATTTATGTATAGGAACACTGGAGGTACTATTAGTGTATGGGAGCACAATGGGGATACTATGGCTGTATGGCGGCACAAACGGGACGGGGGTGACCTTCAGGTCCAAGATTTGCCCTGCAGTTACCCATCTGGATAATACACTTACATTTGCTATGTAGGGTAGGCCAGGCTTGAAATATTTGGAGGTCTTGGTAAAAAGCAGTTTGAATGCCTTCTTCACTACAGGAATGTCCGACCTCTCAGCCACTACCAAGTCACTGCCTGTAAGAAACACGTCATGATATAATTATCCTGGTTTTGTAGTCGAATGATTCTGACTTGATATCGGTGATGGAGTTTGTTCAATACTTGTAAGCAGGGGTGGGGATGGGTGTGCATGGGCGGAGCATCTGCAAGCCGCTCTCATTTGGCCAGGATATTTAGCTAGGGCAATGAAATAAATCATTGCCTTGAGTGAGAAACACCTAGCTACGACTAAGAAGTAAGGGCTGCAGCCCTCTTGGTCAACCTAGTCCTCCTTAATACTAGTATTTCTGCTGTGCTTTTTTCTCTTAAAGACACATGAGCACCCAACTCCTCTCCATACCTGCATTTGTTAACACCGTGACAGTGACATAGAGCGACTTTCCAAGGAGGATTTCAATATGCGGGTACCTAGTGGTGATCATGTAACGATGCAGCATTGCTTGTGCTTTTCCACCGGTCATCTGTAAGGACAATAATACATTGCTTTCTTGGAGACATACACAACTACCATGAGAATTTTTCAAGCCCCCTTAGAAACGCCCGTCTTGGGGCTCATTTGGAGGTCCGTTGTGCAGGATAATCCTGCTAAAAATGGCATGATGTAGTATTTGTTCTTATCAGTTGTCATAAAGGCGCCCCCTGTAGATGACTGGGGGTTTAGGGCTTTTCAGGGTAGTGTGACCTTCTGGGATGTCCCTCCAGTTAGTCAAGGAGGAAGCTATTGTGTCCTCTATGCTCCTCACCACCCAGCACGGGAGCTGGGGATACGGGGGAGGTAACCTAGATGCATATGGGATCTATATGGGCCTTCTGGTCCAAAGGGCCCTTTCTCTTTGTGACAAATCGTATTACCTTGATCTTGGTTATTGAATTCGGGAAACTCTTTTTCTCGTTGTTAACAATTGCGCCAAACATCACAGTACATATCCCCTCCACTGGTTTGCCGTGCAGAAAGCTAAAATCAAAAAGAGTCAAAAAGCAAACAAAAAGGCAAAATATATAGCATAAATGCGTGCCCCCTTCCCCATTATATCCAACCCATAGCTTAATCATGCTGCCATATTAGTTCTAAATATCAATATTTTTAATGTGCCACATCTGTCTATCCTGGGTGGAGTGATGTTTCTCCTTGTGGAGAGCACAAAAAGTGTGAAGGAAGTCTTATAGGTCATGCAATGCTCCCTGGGAAAAAGATATGTAAACGAGTAATGGAATAATCCTCCACAGCACCATCCATTGGAAGTAGCTATCCTATGAATCAATATCCGACTTTGCAACAAGCGATATAAGCCAAAGCAGAATCCCTATGTACAGATAGCTGTTTCGGGTTTCTTGCGCCTCATCAGTGTGCAGTAGGGTTCTGGCTTCTCACTGACACAGCCAGAATACTACAATGAGGGGCAAGAGCCCCGATACCCTCTGGAGTCACAGGTCAGACAGGATACGGTATTTTTTACAGTGATGTGTGGTAGAGAAATGTCTTACTTTGCAGTAATATCCACGGTGAAGTGATCGTCATCCACAAAGTAATAATTCTGCGGGGTCTCCAGAAAGACTTCAAAACTTGGCAGAACTAAGAAGGAAAGAAAATACCGCATTCAGATATGAAAATAGAAAATTGCTCTGTTTGCTTGGAAGCAAGCAGAGGTCTTGAAAATGGTATATTAGTTAAACAAATACAGTATACATCAGAAAGTTGCATAACTCTTTATAATCCAATGATTAAAGGGGTTTCCAGGACTTTAGTTTTGATGACTGCGTCTGCTGCTAGGGATCAGCTGATTACTGTGCTTGCTGTCAGTGCAGGCAGAGCTGGAAGCAGCTAGCACTGTTCACATTGCAGTGACCCGGTTTGGTAGTAGTACATTGAATTCTATGGGAGCTGCCTCTGCAATACCAACCTCGACCACTGCAATTTGGACGGAGCTCTTAACTTCTGGCTCTGCCCACACTGAAAACAGGTTGGATAACAGCTGATTGTTGGGGATCCCGAACAGCGGACCGTCAGCGGATGATCAACTATTGATGACCTAGGTCATTAATATAGGTTATTAATAGTTACATCCGGGAAAGCCCCTTTAAGCTTTAGGCAATTTACATTGAACAAGCCCTTTAAGGCCAAGGTCATTAGTCTGTGTGACATATTGCTCGTGTATATGCAAGGGGCTGCCCTAAATGGCTAAAATGTTGCCATAGAAATGGACTGAAAATGCAACAAAATTATTGCGTGCACCAAACTTTGCCCAAGTTTAGCTGCAGTGAAACTGAGCATGCTCAATGGGAACTTTCTGGTGGATGATACCTGGATATAAAAGGGAAAATGTATGCTGAGTAACTGCACATAGGGACTGTGTACAAGTGAGCTGGAGGTGCTGCTAAGGGTGGTGCAATAGCCTGCAGAGGAGCTGCTGATAGTTAAGCTTTAGGGCGCCCACCCACTGGCGATTTTTTTCCCTGCGAAATTCGCAGCATTTTTTTCTCTGCAGGGGTCTATGGGACTTGTAATGTTAAAATCGCGATCGCGCAAAATCGCGATTTCGCGGTAAATTGCGATTTTGCGCGATCGCGATTTTAACATTACAAGTCCCATAGACCCCTGCAGAGAAAAAAAATGCTGCGAATTTCGCAGGGAAAAAAAACGCCAGTGGGTGGGCGCCCTTAAGGAGAAGAGATCTCTTGGAGGGGAGGGGACAGTGGGCACTGGACTGAGGAACTGGAGACTGCCTGCTACCTGGAACCAACTGAGAGAGAATGGCTGAGCTACAGCCGCCAACCTGGTAGACGTTACTGGCCTGCCACAAGGAACTAATGGAGCCATGGTAGAGCCACGCTCCTAACCTCAGACCAGCCTGGATCAGTAGTTGCGGTGAATCCCATGCGGTGAACTGTAAGTGAGGCCAGCATCATCTATATATATAAAGACGAAAGCCCTCACTGACTCACTGACTGACTCACTGACTGACTGACTCACTGACTGACTCACTGACTGACTCACTGACTGACTCACTCACTCACTGACTCGCCAAAAGTTCTCCAACTTCCAGATGTCGTAGAAACATGAATTTTGGCGCGAGCATAGATTATCTCCAAAATGGGAAAAGTAATTTGGGTCCCAACTCGATTATTCAATTCTAGCGCAAAAGAATTAGCGTCGAAATTTAACGTACATAATCTAAATCTCTCACTTCCCAATGTCATAGAAACTTAAAATTTGGCACGGGCATTGAATATGTCATAAATAGGAAAAGCTAATGGGTCCCAACTCGATTATTCAATTCTATGCGCAAAAGAATTAGCGTTCAAATTTTACGTACGGAATGTAATTTTCTCACTTTCCGGTGTCATAGAAACGTGAAATTTGGCACGAGCATTGATTATGTCATAAATAGGAAAAGCTAATGGGTCCCAACTCCATTATTCAATTCTATGCGCAAAAGAATTAGCGTCCAAATTTTTATGTACGGAATGTACTTTTCTCACTTTCCGGTGTCATAGAAACTTGAAATTTGCCATAAGCATTGAATATTTCATAAATAGGAAAAGTTAAAGGGGTTGTCCCACGATAGCAAGTGGGGTTATACACTTCTGTATGGCCATATTAATGCACTTTGTAATGTACATCGTGCATTAATTATGAGCCATACAGAAGTTATTCACTTACCTGTTCCGTTGATAGCGTCCCCGTCGCCATGGTGCTGTCTAATTTCAGCGTCTAATCGCCCGATTAGACGCGCTTGCGCAGTCCGGTCTTCTCCCTGGTGAATGGGGCCGCTCATGCCGGAGAGCTGGTCCTCGTAGCTCCGCCCCGTCATGTGTGCCGATTCCAGCCAATCAGGAGGCTGGAATCGGCAATGGACCGCACAGAGCCCACGGTGCACCATGGGAGAAGACCCGCGGTGCATCGTGGGTAAAGATCACAGCGGCCATCTTGGTAAGGTAAGTAAGAAGTCGCCGCAGCGCGGGGATTCGGGTAAGTACTAAACTTTTTTTTTTTTTTAACCCATCCCTTGGGTTTGTCTCGCGCTGAACGGGGGGCCTATTGAATAAAAAAAAACCCGTTTCGGCGCGGGACAACCCCTTTAATGGGTCCCAACTCGATTATTCAATTCTAGCACAAAAGAACTAGCGTCCAAATTTTACGTACGGAATCTAATTCCCTCACTTCTTGGTGTCATAGAAACATGAAATTTGGAACGGGCATTGATTATGTCATAAATAGGAAAAGTTAATGGGTCCCAACTCGATTATTCAATTCTAAGTGCAAAAGAATTAGTGTCCACATTTTGTGTATGGAATCTAATTCTCTCACTTCCTGATGTCATTTTATATAAAGGAAGAGTTGCATGGTTACCTCCCCGTGGTGTTTCCTGGGTAACGCAGAGAACTATGCAAAATGGTGAACATATGTTTTTCCGGTATCTCTAAAGTAACCACGACTTCATAAGATTTTCCGTGTGAACACCAGATAAACACCAGTACCAAATTAACTCGGGCGAAGCCGGGTATATCAGCTAGTAGTATATATGTGAGATGGCTCTGCCCTCTAGTGGCTGCATGAAAGTAGGCGTTGTGCCATTTAATGAAACTATGAGAAACTGTTTATTGGTTCACAGGGCTCATGTGATTGGCCGTCAGTATGCTAGAAACGTAAGTTATGTCTATATGAAACAAAAGGAGGGACGTGCGTTTTGGTTGGAGTCAGACATAAGATTTAGCAGTGTGTATCCAAAGTGCCGCTGTACTAACACTACAGTTACGGACCTGCTCCAGTGCTCGATATCCAGGACTGGTGAACGGAGCTAACCCCTGATGGGGATTCAACTAATAGACTACTTTAGCGAATCTTGGAAGATGAGCTGTGCGTGGCCTGTGCTCCTAAGCACTCTGCCCAATCACACAACCCAGAAGGAGATGGGCTAACTGAGCCTAATACTCTTCCTGGATACTCTGTATTCGAACTCGTTGCTGGCTGCTGCTATGGTAAAAGTTCCAGCATCATGTTTGAACCTCGGCCCGTTTATTGTTGGAAACCCCTGGCAACTCTATTCCAGTCGTGTGACCGTGCCTTCCTGACAAGGTACGAAGAAGAGGCCTCGGCTCGCACAGCGGTCCTGCAAATGGCCCCATGGACAGAAGCTGGTCCCACATTGACCCTGAAAGTGCCTGGCGCTGAACGCTCTCGGTCGAAGGTAAGACCCCTATCCGCTGAACGTACTGAGGGTCCCACCACTATGCAGGAGCTCTCTGTTTCACCCAATAGCAAATAGCTAAGGGGATGGGACCAGCCTTAACCAGCCACTTTCTAGGGTTCCCGTAGCACAGGCTCTGCTACACTAGCTCTTGTGTAGGATGTGGGAGATAATTGTGAACCCAAAATCTGCATTTTTCCTAATAGTAGCTCTTGATCTCCAACTAACGCATCCGGATAGAGTCCATCCATAACTCTTCATCTAAAGCCTCGATGCTAGCTCCACTGAGATCTATATAAGGAGATAAACTGGGGGCTTGGGTAGAAGAATGACAAATGAAGTTCAATGTTGATAAATGTAAGGTTATGCACATGGGCAGGAGAAACGGATGTCACCAATATACACTAGATGGGGTACTGCTAGGGAAAAGTAATATGGAAAAAGACCTGGGGGTACTAGTGGACTGTAGACTTAAAGGGGTTGTCTCGAGGAAGCAGTGAAATTTTTTTTTTGCCCAGTCCCCCTTATTAAGCATACATTACTAAGCCCCCCTGTAAATGACTTTTCTAGCCGGTTTCTACTTACAGTTCCAGCAACTTATAAAAAGTTTCCCCAAGATGGCCGCCGGCTCTTTTCCCGTCGCTTGCTGTAGCCCGACGTGCGCGCTCCCGAGATGCTACCAGCTGTGTCTCCCTGACAACCAGATGCCCCGCAGCCGCCGACCGGACCCACCACGGCTGCCGACCACGGCACACGCTCTTGGGCCACAGTCACCCACCACCAGGCAGCAGGTAACCAACGCTAGGCCCTGGCTCCCCCGCGCTAGGCCCCGGCTCCCCCGCGGTAGGCCCCGGCTCCCCCACGCTAGGCCCCGGCCCCCCCAGCGCTAGGCCCCGGCTCCCCAGCGCTAGGCCCCTGGCCCTAGTGCTAGGCCCTGGGGCCCAGCGGTAGGCCCTGGGGCCACAGCGGTAGGCCCCGGGGCCCAGCGGTAGGTCCCGGGGCCACAGCGGTAGGCCCTGGGGCCCAGCGGTAGGCTACAGGGCCACAGCGGTAGGCCCCGGGGCCACAGCGGCAGTCCGTCACTTGTCACCCCCGTCAGTCCATCACCCATCGCTTACCTGGGCGGCTGGGCGGCTTCTCGGCACGGCTGGGCGGCTTCTCGGCTGGGCTGCTGGGCGGCTCAAGTTTCTGCACCTTCCTCTAACAGAGGATGGTAGCAGAATGGCCGCTCCAGCGCGCTCCCGAGAAGTTACAGCTCGTCTGCGCATGCGCAGAAGAGCTGTAGCGGCGAGCACGCTGAAGCGGCTCGTGCTCAAAGCAGAAGACCAGACTGCGCAAGCGCGTCTAAAAAAGCAAGCCGCCAGCGAAATTAGACGGAACCATGGAGACGAGGACGCCAGCAACGGAGCAGGTAAGTGAATAACTTCTGTATGGCTCATATTTAATGCACGATGTATATTACAAAGTGCATTAATATGGCCATACAGAAGTGTATAACCCCACTTGATTTCGCGAGACAACCCCTTTAACTGGAGCAATCAATGCCAATCAGCTGCTGCAAAAGCTAATAAAGTCTTGGGGTGCATTAAAAAAAATATAGGAGCGAGGGACGAGAACATTCTTCTTCTACTATACAAGGCACTTGTCAGGTCTCACATGGAATACTGCGTACAGTTCTGGTCACCGCTGCTCAGGAAAGATGGTGCAGTGCTTGAGGGGTTCAAAGAAGGGCAACTAAACTAATAAATGGAGTGAGAGGACTGGAATACCCAGAGAGATCAAAAGTGGGATTATTCACCCTGGAAAAAAGACGGTTAAAGGGCGACCAAATAACTGTGTAAATACATTAGGGGACAATACAAGGATCTCTCCCATGATCTGTTTACACCAAGGACTGCGACGGTAACAAGAGGGCATCCTCTACGTCTAGAAGAAAGCAGGTTTCATCACCAACACAGAAGGGGGTTCTTTACTGTAAGAGCAGTGGAACTCTCTGCCTGAGGACGTGGTGATGGCAAAATCCATAGAGGAGTTTAAGAGGGGACTAGATTCCTTTCTAGAGAGCTATGATATTACAAGATATAGACATTAAATAACCAGCAGGGTTGTTGATCCGGGTCTTGGAGTCAGGTAGGGATTCATTATTCTGACTGCCGTTATGGAGCTGGGAAGGAATTTTTTCCTCTAAATGAGCTAAATTGACTTCTGCCTCAGTTTTTTTTGCCTTCCTATGGATCAACAAGAAAGGGGGGGGGGGGGGTGAATCAGGCAGAACTAGATAGACCTTGTCATCATTCAGCGTAACATACAATGTTACTATGTATATGGATTGGAGTATGTGAAGGTCTATACTGTGTATAATCAATGGCATTAATGAATTTTCACTAATTCTACTCACCATATTCTTTGACCTCAAACTCCGTCCGGAACACTTGTTGAGGAGCCACCTGAAACTTGCAAGCGATCTGCCAAATTCCATCACTACAGAATAAACACATGGCATGAAATACTCACCCAACTGCTAAACCAGACTGTGTAAGAGGGGTGAGCAGTGCCCTGCTTCCCTCCTACTGATGACAGCAGCCGAGTTGCTTCGTTGGGTCTTGGCCACACCATTTCACAACACCTGCTTCATTTTTGGCATAGTTAGCAGGATGTCGTAGGCGGTGGCAGAGGGCAGCAACCCCCTAATGTGTCAGGTTACCCGAGGATGGGCAATGTAAAAAGGAGAGGGTATGGAAGAGGGGTGAGCAGTGCCCTGTTACTCTCTTACTAATGACAGTGTGGTGCCCCGCGGTGACCAAGACACGAGACCCACACTGAGGAGCTAGCAGCGGTGGAGATGTTACTTGTTACAGGGGCTCTACCAGACTCCTCCTCGGAGGGATGCACAGAACCTCAGCCAAGGCACTGCTAGGCCTCTTCCAGGCAACACCGGATGGTGGTTACTTGAATAAGTGTAGTGGACTTGAAGTTGTCACGCATGACGCCACCGTTCCTTTCACACCGGCAAATCTTTAACGGTTAAATAAGAGAATCCACACACAGTTAACTTTAAATACCTCAATCACTGGGAACGGGAAGTGACTGGAAAATTTGACCTGAGACAAGGCAAGCTTCACACACCAGTGCAGGAATTACAGTTTGGCAAGGTCAGGGAGGAGAACACAGGATGAAATTGGACCTTCAGGCTTAGTTATCTGAAACGGCTCCGCTTCTGGAAAGGGAACACTCCAGAGGAGGACGGGGAAAGGGAACACTCCACTGACACTTACTTGTACTCCATAGGAAGAACACTGTACAGTGGACTCCTCTCTACTCTTACTCTTCAGAGGTGGTTCCTAGAATGGTAGGCCTCAGAATACCTCTCCTCCTCTTCTATCACTTCACCCCATGAGGGTTGAAGGTACCCCCATGTGATCGGCACTCTCAATCCTTTCTCTACCGTTGAAGATGACAGACGTCTCACCTTGCTCACAATCACTCATACTTATAGTCATCCAACACCATGTGACTAGACAAACTTATTACATTTTCCAGACATATCCCAGCCACTTTCAGACATTAACCTCTTACATGCTCCAGCTGTGCAATACACATAACTAGAGACAGGACAATTTGCACAGTGCATCCACACTGAAGACATGACATGTATGACAGAAATTATGGAGGGGCCAGATATATATGTTTTGGGCCACTACAAAACAGCTCGTTGGGTCTCGGCCACACCATTTCACATCACTCCCTGGTTCATATACAACGTAGCACAATGATTGGGGCAACAGAGAGCATGAGACCCTGACGAATCACAAGATGTGAATGCAAAATACCTTGAATAATCAATGCATTTATGTCACCTACAGCCCTATATTCAAAATATTAGCCCTGTTATCTCCAGTTATGAAATATCTCAAAAATATGTCACTCAACCAAGACAGATGCTAATTTCTAATTCAGATCTCTTTAATTTCCCACCCTGGCTCCTGCAACCTCCTACTGTTTGGTCTCTTACTATCGAGGCTTCCTCCATTTCATTCAATCATGAATGCTGCTTCTAGGCTACTAATTCAGTTCCTTCCTCTTCTCTCATCACCTTCTCCTACTTTCGTCTACAGCTTGCCCCCCGTTCTCTAGAACTCTTACCATCTGAAACCTGCATGTAAGGGGGGTGAAAATGTTAACATTTGTGTAGTCAGGACGGTGCTATAATCCTGAGGTTTAGCCTGGTTGATGTAACAGTCTCTGTTGTAGCTCCCATGGATAAAGAATGATTGGTCTCAATCCCAGTCAAGGTGGCCATTCTGAAGGTCTACATAACCAGTCATCATGCTGGGTGGGGTATGTGCGTCTGTTGGATTAATGGTAGGGCATATCATGTCCCGCCGGGTGATGCCTGTGTTAGTGGAGAGAACAAGTACGAGAGGTCTGGTGCAAGGTAGGGTGCAGCCTAAGGGCGAGCACCCACTGGCGTTTGCGTTTTCCGCGGGGAAAAAACGCAGCGTTTCCCGCGATTTTTTGCTGCGTTTTCGCGGCTTTTCCATTAATTTCCATTGACTTTCATGGGTGCATTAGGAGAAAAATAAGGACACGTATGCAACTGACAGTTCCTATGTTAAAAATCGCAACGCAACGCAAAAAAAACGCCAGTGGACAGGAACACATGTTATCTCTATGCCTGTGCAGGAAAAACACAAAACGCAGGTAAAAAAAACGCCAGTGGGTGCTCGCCCTGAGTCGTGAGCTGTGAGAGGAGTCCTGGAGTGTTCTGAAGAGACATTGGGTGCAGCCTGAAGCTTGTGGGGTGGAGAAGCCCTGGAGCCTCCTGATTAAAGCAAAGGGAACATCCCCACCGGTACTTTCACGTATGCGAAAAACGTACATGGAAAAAAAAGTGTAAAAATGCATGTAGTTTTAAGCATAAATTTGTTTTTAAATCATATGCGTGGTATACGTATGTTATCATATGTGTGGTATATGTATGTTATCATATGTGTGGTATACGTATGTTATCATATGTGTGGTATACGTATGTTATCATTTGTGTGGTATATGTATGTTATCATATGCGTGGTATACGTATGTTATCATATGCGTGGTATATGTATGTTATCATATGTGTGGTATACGTATGTTATCATATGTGTGGTATATGTATGTTATCATATGTGTGGTATACGTATGTTATCATATGTGTGGTATACGTATGTTATCATATGTGTAGTATATGTATGTTATCATATGTGTGGTATACGTATGTTATCATATGTGTGGTATATGTATGTTATCATATGTGTGGTATATGTATGTTTTGGTCCATTTTGTGATATGAGAATCGTATACATTTTAACTGTAAACTTTTTTTTTCCTTCATAAAGTTTTAAAGTTCAACACTTTTTTTTTCTTTAAGGCATTGGATTACAAAATACGTGTATGTTAAGAGTACGGAAATGTACGATTCCATACGGTTTACGTTAATTATAATGTTAAAAAAAGTAGAGATTTCCATACTTTTTTTGTGGGACAGAAAAGAGTAGGAGTAGGCTACATTCTAGAGGCAGCATTGCCAAGAACTGAAACTATGTTGCAACATTCTGAAACTGTGTGCCAAGTTGAAGAGACTGTACCAGCTGCCAAGTAAAGGCTGTTACTGTTTACCAGAACAGGTCTGTCATACTCTTAACCGATCTGCTTGTGGAATCCCACATGGTCCTACTTTCAAAAAGTTTACAAAGACCTTCAAAACTCATCTATTCTCTAAAGTCTATCTATGTGCCCCTCCACTATGATCATCCCTGAACCCTAAATCAGCCCCCAGCAGAGCTCTTCACCCTCTTCTGCTGTAGATTACATGAGTCCAACATAGTGTGGAAATCACTGATATAGTGAAGGTGGATGCAGATACAGACTTATTTAATACCAGGAAGTCATAGCACTATGAGTACTAATGGGGAAGGCTATTGGAGGGCTCCGGAAGACCCAGCCCCTCTCTAAAACATTAGCACAAAAAAGCTCAGTCGTGCTGCTCTTGTGTTGTACATGGTGAAGGGTGGGAGTTCGGTGATCCATTTTGATTTTGTTATGGAGTCACAATTGGATATACAGAAGATGTTGCTACAGCTTAGTCAATGGTGGACACTTATATACCTGGTCATACAGATGGTATATACTCACGTGGCAATCTCTGGAAGGGTGAAACTCTTTTGAATGATCAGACTTTTGTCGTTAGATAATTGGTCCTTCTGCACAACTATGCCATCAGGATTCTGAAAAGTCAGAAGTTAAAAATGTGAGCTCCAACCCTTAATACTATACATTGTGCGATCATGTGATTGAAGTGTGTGCACAATTACGGGGTTGTCACCTATAGGTGAGTAAGGGGGTTACGCTATTGGGATGTGTAAAAAAAATGTACTATTGTTATAACTGGTGAATTTATAAAGACTAAGTTAAAGCTTGGTGCTACAGTGGCATCTAGTGGCCATTTTGTATTATAACACCTCTGGAATGTTTTGCCTTGGACAATTTTTTGAATGGTTGTCTTCAGGTAACCTGGTCATTAAGCGGAGGAATGGGACTTTTGAGCACACTCTGAGAGAACTGGTGGTGCAGTAAGTTAAAATAGCTCAGGAGGAGTGAGTGCGGGTCACCTAACCCTACCCTGCTGTTGGGAGATAGCTACCTGAGCTGAGAGGAAACTACTGAGAGCAGGGAAGCAAAGCTCAGTAAGAAAGCTGAGAGCAGCGGGACGCCAGTGTTTACAGATAGGATGAGTTGGTGCTACCGGAGAGAAAGGAGCAATGACGCCAAACATCACTCCCAGGAACCTGCAAACGCTACAGAGGACGCCTTTGGTGGTTGTGCAGAGGCTGAACTTAAACAAGTATAAGTAGAGAACAGTGTCTAAGGCTGCCTGCACACGGCAGAGTCGGATTACGCATGCAGAACCCTGCAGCAGAATCCAGCCCTGACCACAGCCGGTGACCCTGCGTACCAGTAAGTTGTCTTCTTTTTCTGCACTGTGGATGGTCCAGATAGCTCACCGTTTGACATACATAATACAGATTTTCCCGTACCGTCGCTAGGCGATAACTCAGAATCCGCAATGGTTTCAATTGACTTTAATGGAAGTCGTCTGCGTGGAATTTTTCCTCTGCGAGCGGAAACAATTTATTTCTGCTCGTGTGCAGGAAGAATCATTTTTCCATAGCATGCAATGAACGGTATTTGCTGAGGAACCCAGGGGGCGGACGCCTGGCCCAAATTCAGCAATGCAAATCCGCCCGTGTGCACGCGGCCTAAGACAGAAGTGAAGCGTGAACACTTAGAAATAACTAAGACAAACCTTCTCCGTGGTTGACCACTATTGTTCTGCACTTATTACTGTTACTGCCTTCATCCACCCTGCTGTGTAGGAGAGTGCTCCTCAAGTAGAGCGGGGCACCCAAACTATTAAGAGAGGCCCCATGATTAGACTCTATGTATTGAGCAGGCTCAGATGTGTTCACCCTGCTAAGCACAACATAAAGGGGTTAATCAAATATGGCTTATACTATCTTGGTTAACCCTTTCCTGCCCCAGGGTGTAAATGTATGCTCTTCCCTCCCCAGGGTGTACACTTATGTCCTATGGAGCCCACATCATCCACAGCAGAAGCTGGTTGTGACTGACAACAGTGAGGATCAATGAGAACACCAATCCCCACTAAATAAAAAAAAAAAGTTGGCACATCCTCATTATTAACCCTTTACATTCAGCGATCAATGCTGATCGTAGCATGTAAAGAGTTCACAAAAGGAGGGCGCTCCTAATGTGATGTTATCGATCCTCTGCTGTATAATCGTGGAGGGCCGATGGGTTGCTATAGAAACTGGATGCTAGACAACGGCGTCGGGGTCTGCCATGGCTTATGATAGATAGTAATAGTGATAATGCATCGCAGTACAGCTCACAGGATCAAGTCCCCTGCAGGGACATAACTAAAGTAAGAAAAAAAATATCTAAATATTTAAAAAAGAAATGGCATGTAAAACATAGTAATCAAGAAAAACCTTCTTGTCCCCTCTCCTTTGTTTAAAAAAAAAAAACATGTTTAGGTATCGTCACATCTGAAACAATCTGTACAATAAATTGAACACACTTTTTATCCTGCATGGCAAAGGCTGCAAAAAACAAGGTAAAATGCAGCCAAATGCTGTTTTCATTTATTTCCCCTCCCAAAAAACACAATAAGGGCTTATTCCGTATATCGGTCGGGTTTTCACGTTCCGTGAATTAGCCCCGCCCCCGTCCCACCTCCCCTCATTGCAAATAGTGCAGAGGGGCGGAGAGGATGCAGAGAGGGGGCGAGAGCTCAGTTCTTGCTCCTGGCTCTTCCAGCCTCCCCCCCCCCCCCCTGCAGAGAAAGACGACGTATATCGGCTCGGCGTGAAAACCGAGCCGATATACGTTTGTGGGAATGCACCCTTAAAGTGATTAAGTCAAATGTACCCCAAAATGGTAACAGTAAAAAAAAAAACTACAGATCGGCACACAAAGTAAGCCCTCAATGAGCTCCGTCGATTTAAAAATAAAAAAGTTATTCAACTTTGGATGCAAACAAAAAATCTGTTCCAAAAAAAGTTTTTTTTGTGCAAAAATGGAAAAACAAAATATATATATAATTCTAGTATTGTCCAAATTGTACCGACCAGCAGAATAAAATTATCATGTTATTTATGCTGTATGATTAACGGTGTATAAAAAAAACCCCAATGAGAGAATTGAAGTGTTTTTTCTCCCTGCCCTCAAAAAAAGTTAATAAAAGTTGTGCAAAAATGGTACCAATAAAAACTACAACCCACCACTCAAAACACGAGCCTCGTACGTCTTTAGAAAAATGAAGATAGAAATCCCTCCAAATTGTTGCATCTTTATATCTAAAGTAGGCCATGTCCTTAAGGGGTTAAATGGTGCACTGTTAAGTCACTATAACTACTAGTTGGAGGAATAGAGGATCATCCCTGAGGTGCTTTCTATTTGGCATGGAGCATCAGATTCAATAACCCATTGTTAAATCACCCTGTTAGTTGTTATTCTGTGAAATCTATTTGTTTCAAGACTTCTCCAGAGCAGCACCAGTCCTCTGGAACGCACTATCCCAAACTATCCGGGAAATCCCCGACACACAAAACTTCAGGCGTGCCCTAAAAACGAACCACTTCAGGGAGGCACACCATATTCCCTAAACCAAACCCCTCTGTACTCCCCCTGATAACATGCTCCCTGTCCGAGTGATTGCAATCCCTGCCAGCCGTAATCAACCACCCCCTGCAGTCATACCGATTCAGCCATCACGCGGCTTATGTCTAACCTTTAACTATGTGTATAGCATTCCTCACACTCCACCTTGCCATACCTGCACATCTCCAGCCCCTTTACCTTCTGGATCACCCCATTATCTGTAGTATGTAAGCCCGTTGGAGCAGGACCCTCACCCCTATTGTTTCCATCAATTGATTATTACGTGTAACCGTGGTTCTGTATCTGTTCCCCCAGTCTTGTAAGTGCTGAGGAACATGTTGGCATTATATAAAGATTATTATTATTTACTGTTAAATAAGAAATACTCAAACTGTGCTCTTCATGCCTACAGTCTTTCTGTTGTATCCTGTAGTGAAACAGCACCAGGGTTAACCACTAGAGGGCTCTATAGTACTATATTTGGCAAAGAAAGGGTGTCTCCATTAGTTAACTAAGAGGCACCTGTCAATGTGTTGTAAAAATGGAGGTGTGTCCCTCAGGAGTGAGCTTGTTAGATCTGTGCAGAACTATTTTGCATACTCTTTCCCAGGAAGCACTGCTCTAAAGATCTCCACAAGGAGAATCAATATCCTCCAAGAGTTTAGAGAAATGGATAAGACTTGACCTCCTTTGAGCAACTGCAGACAATAACAAGGAGTTACAAACAATATCTCATTCAGCTGCTTTGGACATAAGAGAGTGTTCGTCCAGTCTATAGTAGTCCCATCCCATCTATAGAATATATGACCTCCCCTATTCACTATTGTACTACCTGAATAAGGAAAGTGAGCGGGACAAAGTGCCTGCTTCCCCTACCACACTCCTTCCACAACTCTTGAGACAATTCTTACCTCCCAACTTTTGAACCACAAAAGAAAGGGATAATGGCAGCATATTTTTATGACAGATCACGTCCCTTTACATAAAGCCACCCCCTCTGTATCCCATAATATTACCCTTCAGTGACTCACTCACAGTAATAGTGACCTCCTTAATGGCCTCGCTAGTAATAGTAACCCTGTTACTGGCACCAGTAGTAATGGTGATCCCCATAATGGCCCCTGTAGTAGCATTGCCCCTTTAGTGGTCCCATTTGTAACAATAACCTCTATAGTGGCCCCAGTAGTAATAGTTTCCCTATAGTGGCCCTAGTAATAATATCCACCTACATAGTGACCCAATTAGTAACCGTGATCCCCAGAGTAGCCCAGTTATAATAGTGCCCCCATAGCAACCCCTGTCGTAATAGCAACCCTCACAGTGGCCCTAGTAGTAATAAGAACTCCCAATAGTAGCCCCAGTCTTAACAGTGACCCTCAAAGTGAACCTCCAGACACCTGACAAGCATTTAATTCACTGGTAGTCCCAGTTTGGCAGCATTGGCACAGTGTGGCTTCTGACCTCTCTGCTGGAATCTGCATGCAGCAACTGGCTCTGCCGCTGGACTACCAGTGAGTTAAATGCTTGTCGGTGGGTGGGACATGCTTCCTGCTGCCCAGAACAGCATCCCAAATCCAGGACTGTCCCACAGAGTCTGGTGCTCACCACCCAATACCACAATGTCCGGAACAACCCTAAGCTAGGCCTCTTCTCTTCAAGGTCCCCATAGCAGCTGCAAAAGGTATGTTAGTTGCCCCCTTGCCAGGGTAGTAACAATGAGGCTTGTTATGTGTTGTGGGGTAATAGCGTCTCTCGTCTGACCGTTGGTTTCCATCCAATGTCTACAGCCAACTTTCTATTTACGATAAATCCCCGTCCTCCATCCGGAGCTTATCTCATGTTGATACAATACATCATGTAAACCTCTGTTTGAAGATATTATGTATATTGGCAGAAGTTCAGCAGGAACTACGATAACAAGAAATTGCCTCAGTTTGTTTAATGCCTGAGAAGAGCGCCAACGTCTGTCATTTCCCATCAGCCCCTACCTGCTCTTATATAAAGGTAACACCCCACATGTCTCCTATTTACTATTATGTATATGCCAGCTTCCGGGAATACAGAAGACTTCTGACATTTTAAACCGACCCTATCAAAGTGGGCGGGTCTAGCTTTAGGGGGTGTGGTCACACACTTCCCATCACATCCATATAATAGGAGCAACCTCAGGTCCGCCGACCCCTTGATTCTAAGCGCCACGCGTCTCTCAGAGCTAGAGATACGAAGTCACGAGTAAGAAGCTAGTTTACTATAGTTTGTGCCAGAATCTGGCATACATCATAGTTGAGGCCCATGTCCGCTTGTAGGATTCAATCTGGTGCTCGGAGGTTCTGCCAGATGCAACTCATGTTCAAAAGTTTTGAGATTAACACAAATTTTGGTTTTCACAAAGTTTGCTGCTTCAGTGTTTTTAGATCAGTTAGGCCGGGCTCACACGAGCGTATTTGAATTGCGTTAAGTATCTCCCCCACGCTGTCATTCACAGTCAAATAGCGCTGCCATACGCAGCAATAGTAAAACACTGTGTTATACATGCAGAGCTTTACCACACGCTTGTATGATTCCAGCCTTAGAACACTCTCACAGATGTGCTTGTAAAAATACTGAGTTTTTTAACACTGCGTTTACTGCGCTTTCATTTACAGCATCTGACTGCTCCTAGGCGGTTGGGTGACCTTGTTCCCGGGTGGTTGGGAGACCTTGCCCCCAGACAGTTGGGAGGCCTTGCCCCCAGGCGGTTGGGAGACCTTGCCCCCGGGCGGTTGGGAGACCTTGGTCCTGGGCGGTTAGTAGACCTTGCCCCCGGGCGGTTGGGAGACCTTGTCCCCGGGCATTTGGGAGACCTTGTCCCCGGGCATTTGGGAGACCTTGCCCCCGGGCGGTTGGGAGACCTTGTTCTTGGAGGATGTTTAGATACCACTCTTTATGGCCGTGCTCTTAGTCTGTGTGTGACTTTCTTGGATGCTTCACTGTTGGTATGACACAGGTCTCATGGTAACACTCACCTTTTCTACCAGGGAGAACCTTGCCCCCGGACAGTTGGAAGACCTTGCCCCCGGGTGGTTGGGAGACCTTGCCCCCGGGTGGTTGGAGGACCTTGTTCCTGAGTGGTTGGCAGACCTTGCCCCCGGGCGGTCGGGAGACCTTGCCCCCAGACAGTTGGGAGACCTTGGTCCCGGGCGGTTGGTAGACCTTGCCCCCGGGCGGTTGGGAGACCTTGCCCCTGGGCATTTGGAGACCTTGCTCCCCGGGCGGTTGGGAGACCTTGTTCTTGGAGGATGTTTAGATACCACTATTTATGGCCGTGCTCTTAGTCTGTGTGTGACTTCCTTAGATGCTTCACTGTTGGTATGACACAGGTCTCATGGTAGCACTCACCTTTTCTACCAGATGGTCCAAACAGTCTGAAGGGGCTTCATCAGAGTAAGTAACTTTACCCCGGTCATTTGCAGGCCAATCCTGTACTTCCTGCAGAATGTCTGTCTCTCCTTGATGTTTTTCTTGGAGGGCAGTGGCTTCTTTGTTGCCCTTCTTGACACCAGGCTGACCTCCAAGAGCTTTCTCTTCATTGTGGGTGCAGATGCACCGACGCCTGCCGGCTGCCATTGCTGAGCGACCTATGCACTAGTGTTGAGCGATCCTGTAGCTGAATCCTCTCTAGGAGACGGTCCTGGCACTTGCTCAATGAGAGCTCTAAAGCTTTCTTCACAGCAATAGTGAAAATGTATTTTTTGGTGATTAAGTTAATTTTCATGGCAAGGAGTGACCTTACAATTCATCTTATCATTCTTCATAACAATCCAGAGTTCATACAAATCACCACTATAAAAACTGAAGCAACAAACTTTGTGAAAACCAAAATTTGTGTCAGTCTCAAAACGTCTGACCACAAATGTATGAAGATGCAAAACCACAATTAGTGCAGCGCATAGTTTACCTAGACCTACATATGAATCTCCAGTGTAACTACAACCCATATCTATTATGCCATGTATGCCAGTTTTCTGGCATGCAAAACTCCATGAAGAGGGTGTCACTCTCTTGTGTGCAAAAATGACAGTACAATGCACAGACTGTGCAAAACCCTGATTATAACCCTCCCCAAACCTCACTCATGTGCAAATACGCTGCAGCGAGCATATTTGTGTAAACGCTCATGTGAAGCTGCCCTGAAAACAAGCAGGAAATACGCCTGTGTGAACGCACCCGTGAGGCTGGATGTGATGATGACTCTAATAACATAGTGTCCCTTCTCAGGGATTAGATTGGGCGTCCTTTCTTTCAGATTAGTAAATAGGTAATGATGATCAACTGCTGGGAGTCGTGCCAAGGTAACATTCAGTGAAGGCTACGAGGAGGCCGGCTCTTCCCGTGCTGTTGGGAAATACTAATACAATCAGTAAGTATTGTACCGAGCAGTGTGGAGGTGAAGAAGGTGTCGGGTTCCTGTAAAGTACAAATAGGTTCCAAACAAAGAACACTGAAGGGGGTGGACTGAAATAAGGAAAGCGGGGTTCAGGATAGTGAGAACTCAACTGGGTTGTACAGTATAATGAAAAGTTCTCTAACTTTTTAACCCCTTAAGGACGTGGCCCTTGTTCTTTTTCGATTTTTGGGTTTTTCCTCCCCACTTTCAAAAATTCACGGCTTATATTTTTCTGTTGACTTAGCTGTACGAGGGCTTGTTTTTTGGGGGGGATGAATTGTATTTTTCAGTGTTACTACTTCATGAACCATATGATCTACGAAAAATCTTTAAAAAAATCTAAAGAGTGGAGAGAAAAAGAAAAAAATCTGCAATTTCCCCATGTTTGCAGGGGTCTTGTTATTACAACGTACACACTGCGCAAAAAAAGACCTGATGATTTATTCTGTGGATCACTATAGATTACAACTAGAGATGAGCGAGTAATTACTCGATCGAGCACTGCGATTTTCGAGTACTTCAGTACTCGAGTGCAAAGATTCGGGGGGCGCCAGGGGGGCGGAGGGAGGCATGACGGAGCGGGGGGTAGCAGCGGGGAACAGGGGGGAGCCCTCTCTCTCTCTCCTTCTCCCCCCCACTCCACGCTGCAACCCCCCACTCACCCACGGGGCCCCCCGAATCTTTTCGCCCGAGTACGGAAGTACTCGAAAATCGTGGTACTCGGGCGAAAAAGGGGCGTGGCCGAGTACGCTGGCTCATCTCTAATGACATGCGACGCACTTAAAAAGGTTGTTTTTTTTGTCCTAGTGGTGTCTGATGCGTTTTTTGGTTTGCATCATGTAGTTTACATTCCTACCAGTAGATGGCACTAGTTTGCAGTTTCGTTTTCATTTTGGTTCAAGGCATTGTTGTTGCTGCTGTGATTTTGTGCAGAAAAGGATAATGGAGGTAAATGAGTTTATTTAGCGATTCTGATCCTGAAATAGACATTTCTGATTCGGGGAGCGAGTATTCCTCCGAATATTCCCAGTGAAATGTCGGATAGTGACGAGGATGGATCACCGCAATCAGCTGGACCATGCTGTGATGTAAAGTCCTCTGATCCAGCCCCACCGCGCTTTCCATTCACGGAAACTCCAGCCATTCGTGGTAATTATGAAAATCTTTTAGATTATTTTGAATATTTTTTGAGTGAGAATGTAATCCATCTGATAACCGAAGAAACTAATAAATCTGCAGAGCAGCCGGTGATGAGAGAATGTCAGGAATGAGTAACTGGTATGCAACTACCCCAAATTAAATCCGTGTAATTCTCTCCATTTTTATACTTCAAGGAATAATTATAAAAACCTGTGGAAATGTGGCATTGGTCTCGTGACCAGCTGGTTGCAACGCCTTCCTTCCCCCTTTTGATGTCTTATCGCGGCAGCCAGGCTCATCTTCCTGTCCAGCCGCTACTCAGACACCTCTGCCCTGCGCCGGTCACTGTACTGGCTGCCCGTTAAATACAGAATTCAATTCAAACTCGCTACCTTCATCCACAAAGCCCTTCACAGCGCAGCGCCCCCCTATATTGCCTCCCTCATCTCAATCCATCACCCAGCCCGGGCTCTCCGCTCTGCTAACGAAACCAGACTGAGCGCCCCTTTAATTCGAACTTCTCATTCCCGCCTCCAAGACTTCTCCAGAGCAGCACCGGTCCTCTGGAACGCACTACCAAAGGATACCCGGGTAATCCAGGACTCGCAGAACTTCAGGCGTGCTCTAAAAACGCACCTCTTCAGGGAGGCGTACCGCATTCCCTAAATAAACCCCTCTGTACTCCGCCTGATAACATGCTCCCTGACCTACTGACTGCAATCCCTGCTAGCCATCATAAACCGCTCCTGCAGTCATACTGCTTCTGCCGTCACACGGCTAAATGTCTGACCATTGTCTGTGTGTATATCACCCCTCACTCTCCACCCCACCATACAGTGCACACCTCCAGCCCTTTACCTTCTGTATCACCCCATTACTTGTAGTATGTAAGCTCGTTGGAGCAGGACCCGCACCCCTATTGTTTCCATCAATTGATTACTATGTAACCGTGGTTCTGTAATGTTTGTACTTTGTCTTTCTGTATCCCCCCTGTCTATGTAAGCGCTGCGGAATATGTTGGCGCTATACAAATAAAGATTATTATTATTATTATCGCAGATATGTAATTTTGAAACATTTTTTCCATTTTTCGGATAATAGTGCTTATGATCCTACTTTACACCCCAATCCAAAAATAAATCAAAAATGGCCTATTTTCAAAAAACTAAATGAATTGTTTCAAAACGAAGTAACATTAGAAAGGGACGTAAGTATAGATGAGAGCCTTATGCCTTATAAAGGTAGACTCGGGGGAGTTCAGTATTTGCCTTTGAAAAGGGCCAGATTTGGGATAAAAACATTCATCGTGTGCAAGGCCAAATCTGGATGCATATGGTCAACCATAATGTCTACCGGCAAGGGGACAGTGCTGGATCCGGAGTATGAAGACCGGCCAGTCTCTATGCTAGTTGCTAGGACTTCGATGAAACCTTTACTCGGAAAAGGCTATTGCCGCACAACAGATCATTGTTCTACGGCACGGATACTTATGGGACTATGAGACTAAACAGAAAGGAAATGCCACCACAAGTCCTAAAAAAGAAGTTGAAAAAGGGTGAAACTGTTCTTACCGAGGAGGGAAAGTATTGGCTCTAAAATGGACGGACCAGAAAGATTGTGGTCAACTGTCCACACGTCAGCGATGGTGGAAGTGGAAGAGTACAGAGGGGCAAAGAAAAACCTGCAGTTGTCCATGATTATAATGATAACATGGGAGGAGTTGATCGAGTTGATCAACGCCTCACTAATTATCCAGTCGCACGAAAAAGGGGTAAGCGATATTACAAACAAGCGTTTTTCCACCTCATGGATCAGACTATGCCTATGTATTATATGAGAAGCAGGGTGGTACCAAAACCATTAGACCTTCAGGTTGGATCTCGTAAGGGAAATTGTCTATATATACTATGTCTACCAAGAAGGGAAGACCCAGCGCAGAGGGAGACCCTCTTCGACCGACGGCACGTCATTTCCCCAAGTATATTCCACCCACACCAAAGAAAGATAAGCCAGCAAGGAGCTGTGCTGCAATAACAGAGATGCTAGAGGGAAGAGAGTTCGAGAAGAAACAAGATACTGCGGTCAAGAATGGGACCTGGGAATGTGTGCTGTGCCATGTTTAGAGGAATATCATACCAAGAGCAACTATTAGGGAAGTCCAACATGTAATGCTCCGCATCTAAAAACATTTCTTAAATTCTCTTGACAATTTAAATGTTATCTATTATGTAAAAGGGGTTAAAAAGCTTCACCTCGTGGCATGTGCAGGCTTTTAGGAAAAGCATCCTATCTCCTAAGTTATACGAAATATAAAAATTACACTTCCAAGTTCAGAAAGAATAATAGAATTTAAATTGCTAATAAAAAAAGTGACATTTTTTGACCCATAAATAACTAAAAAATGCGTCACCTAATGGGGGTGCAGGTTAAGGGACACTTTGGAAATAGCGACCCCAATATAATTAACTTCCAGCTGTCATTCAATAGGAAGCCTTATCAGGGAGCGACAAACAAGCTAAACTTTAGTAAAGCAAAATTTGATCAGCTCAGAGCTACTATCGGTAACATTAATTGGGACAACATCCTCAAAAATTACGGTACAGAGGACAAATGGGAAAAGTTTAAAAACATCCTAATCACCTCATGTGAGCAGTTCATTCCCTTTAAAAATAAAAAAAGCTACAAGTAGAAGGAAACCAATGTGATTTGACTGTAAGGGGGGCAATAAACAAAAAAAGAAAGCGTTTAAACTACTAAAACAAAAAGGCAGCGAAGAAGCGCTAAAATCATACAGGGAAAAAAACAAATCATGTAAAGAAAAGATCAAAATAGCTAAGGAGGAGGCAGAAAGACGGATCGCCGAAGAGAGCAAAAATAACCCTAAACTATTCCTCAGTTATATAAACACTAAAAGGATTTGCAGTGAGAGTACTGGCCCTTTAACATTAATGCAGGAGAAACCATAAAAGATGATGAGGGAAGGCAAATCTATTAAATAGTTTTTTTTTTCAAGTGTATTCATGAACGAAAAATAAATGTCACACGAGATACAAGGGAATAAAATGAACTCCCCACTAAATATTACATGCCTAACACGGAAGGAAGTGCAAAATTGGTTGAAGAGGATTAAAATTGATAAATCGCCAGGCCCATATGGAATACACCCAAGGGTTCTAAGGGAACTAAGTGAATTGATAGCTAGACCACTATTTCTTATATTTATGGATACTATTGAGACCGGGGTTGTACCAATGGATTGTCGCATTGCCAACGTGGTTCCAATATACAAAAAGGGGTCTAAAAGAGAGCCTGGTAACTACAGGCCGGTAAGTCTCACTTCAGCAACTGGAAAAATATTCGAGGGGTTTCTGAGAGACGCCATCGTAGAATACCTCAAGGAGAACAATGGAATAACTCCTCACCAGCATGGGTTCATGAGGGAGTTGATCATATGAGACCAATCTGATCAGCTTCTATGATGAAGTAAGTTCTAGGCTGGACCTGGGAGAGTCTATTGATCTCATATATCTGGATTTCTCTGAAGCATTTGACACCGTGCCGCATAATAGACTGATATATAAAATGAGACAGCTCTGATTGGGTGAAAACGTGTGTATCTGGGTAAAGAACTGGCTCAGAGATAGAAAATAGAGGGTGGTAGCAAATGGTTCATACTCTGATTGGGCCACCGTCGCTAGCGGGGTGCCACAGGGTTCAGTATTAGGCCCCATTCTGTTCAATATATTTATCAACGACCTGATAGAGGGGCTGCACAGTAAAATATCAATATTTGCAGATGATACAAAATTATATAAGACAATTAATACAATGGAGGACAATGTGCGGCTACAAATTATGGAGCCAGGAAGGAATTTTCTTTTTCCAAGTTAGCTAAATTGGCTTGTTGGGGGTTTTCTTGCCTTCCTCTGAACCAACAAGGGGGCGGGGGGGTTTGAAACAGGCTGAACTAGATGGACATTGTCTTCATTAAGCCTAACATACTATGTTACTATGTCCAATTCTGGACGATGCAATTTAAAATAGATAGACAAACTGTAGCAAGTTCAGAGAAGTTACCAAGATGGTGAGCGGTCTGCAAATCATGTCCTGTGAGGAACAGTTAAAGGATCTGGGAATGTTTAGCTTGCAAAAAAGAAGGCTGAGAGGAGACTTAATAGCTGTCTATTATTAAGGCCTATTTAGACAGGACGAGTGTCGGGCAAACGATGCCCCCGCACACATTCGCCCCCGCACACACTCGCTCCCGTGCTGCTGCATAATCGATGGATGATGAGCTGATCACTGATCGCTCAGTGTAAACATCAGCCGTTCAGTACTGAACGGCCGCTATGTTAACTCATTAGAGAGGGGCGGGGGAGAGCGAGGATAGAAATCTCCTGCAGCCGCCCCGCTGTGAGCCAGCAATACTAGCTCCCCTGCAGGTGCACGGGAGCAAGTATGTGCGGGGACGGGTGTCGAGCATCGTGTGATCGACACTTATCCCGTCTTAATGGGCCTTTAGACATTGAGGTGGATCAATGAGTGAAACAGGTTGCCACGGGAAGTGTTGAGTTCTCCTTCAATGGAAGTCTTCAAACAGAGGCTAGACAGACGTCTGTCTATGATAATTTAGAGGGGGTTGGGAAGGATGATCTTAGAGGTCCCTTCCAACTCTACGATTTTATGTTTCTCGCCAAGAACATCATCTATATTGAGTTTTTATGTTCTCTTTGTGTTTCTTCTTCTTCTCTGGACAAGAAAGAACAGTCATGATGGATCAGTCCTTAGCATTGCTGCCTTGCAGTGCTGGAGCTTTGGGTTCAAATCTGCCGAAGGATAACATCTGGATGGAGTTTTTATTTTCTCCTTGTGTTTATTCTTCTCCTTCTTCGCCTCCTCTGGAGAAGAATGTACCAGTGTGGTGACTCAGTACTGCCCCCAGTGCTGGATTTCTAGGCTCAAATCTCACCAAGGACAACATCCATTTTGAACACATGTTGTCCTTGGAAAGATTTAAACCTAGAACTCCAGCACTACACAGCAGCAGAGCTAACAACTGAGCATCATCGGAGAAAGGAAAGAAGGAGGAGAAGAAGGAGAATAAGCACGAAGAGAACATAAAGACTCTATAGAAATGTTGTCCGTGGTCAGATTTGAGCCAAGTACCCCAGCACTATAAGGCATCAGTGCTAACCACTGAGCGTCCACACTTCTTCCTTCTCCATGGTATAGGGGATAACCAGCTGATTGATGGGGGAACTCCTCAATCTCTGGTGCTATCAATGAAAGGAATGGAACAGCGGTGTGCCAGCACAACCTCAGCTCCATTCATTTGGGACTAACCGAACCCCCATCCTAAGGACAAGTGCCGGTCCCAGCGGTCAGAACCCCACAGCTCAGACCGTTCAGCTGGTGATCCCATATCTTGGGGATAACTATTACCAATACTGATGGCTCTTTAAATAGAGGATTTCACAGTCTTACTATAAACTCCACATCCACCGTCCGCGTGTCGGGCTGCAGCGAGAGTCCAGTGACGAAGAGTCGGAACAGAACTGGAAAACACAAGAGCAGATCAGGAGTTTAGTGAGAGTCACATCCAGAGCGCAACTGATTATACTCCAGTCACATCCAGGGCGGAACTGATTATACTCCAGTCACATCCAGAGCAGAACTTATTATACTCCAGTCACATCCAGAGCAGAACTGATTATACTCCAGTCACATCCAGAGCAGAACTGATTATACTCCAGTCACATCCAGAGCGGAGCTGATTATACTCCAGTCACATCCAAAGCGGAACTGATTATACTCCAGTCACATCCAGAGCAGAACTAATTATACTCCAGTCACTTACAGAGCGGAACTGATTATACTCCAGTCACATCCAGAGCGGAACTGATTATACTCCAGTCACATCCAGAGCAGAACTAATTATACTCCAGTCACTTACAGAGCGGAACTGATTATACTCCAGTCACATCCAGAGTGGAACTGATTATACTCCAGTCACATCCAGAGCGGAACTGATTATAGTCCAGTCACATCCAGAGCGGCACTGATTATACTCCAGTCACATCCAGAGCAGAACTGATTATACTCCAGTTACATCCAGAGCAGAACTAATTATACTCCAGTCACTTACAGAGCAGAACTGATTATACTCCAGTCACATCCAGAGCGGAACTGATTATACTCCAGTCACATCCAGAGCAGAACTAAATATACTCCAGTCACTTACAGAGCGGAACTGATTATACTCCAGTCACATCCAGAGCGGAACTGATTATACTCCAGTCACATCCAGAGCGGCACTGATTATACTCCAGTCACATCCAGAGCAGAACTGATTATACTCCAGTTACATCCAGAGCAGAACTAATTATACTCCAGTCACTTACAGAGCAGAACTGATTATACTCCAGTCACATCCAGAGCGGAACTGATTATACTCCAGTCACATCCAGAGCAGAATTGATTATACTCCAGTCACATCCAGAGCAGAACTGATTATACTCCAGTTACATCCAGAGCAGGACTGATTATACTCCAGTCACATCCAGAGAGGAACTGATTATACTCCAGTCACATCCAGAGCAGGACTGATTATACTCCAGTCACATCCAAAGCGGAACTGATTATACTCCAGTCCCATCCAGAGTGGAACTGATTATACTCCAGTCACATCCAGAGCGGAACTGATTATACTCTAGTCACATCCAGAGCGGAACTGATTATACTCCAGTCACATACAGAGCGGAACTGATTATACTCCAGTCACATACAGAGCGGAACTAATTATACTCCAGTCACTTACAGAGCGGAACTGATTATACTCCAGTCACATCCAGCGCGGAATTGCAACTACTTCCCACTAGTGATAGCTGCGAATAAGCTTTGATGGGAGTCTGACCTCCTCTGCTGGCAGACCACTTATCTTGGGAGACTCCGGACATTTTAGCACAGTGGATGCAACATTTGTAATTCTGCTTTAGATGTGACTGGAGGAGACAACAGAACTAAAAGCCTGAACAGCATACATATGACTAACAAAATAATGGGGTATAAAACTTGTTATTCTGGAGAAACGTATAGCTGAGGTCATGGTTTTCGGCAAACCCTATTAGGACATATAGCAGAAGGGTGTAAGTCAGAGAACACATTTAATTACTTATATAATGGTCTGCCCAATGAGGGCTACAAAAGTATGGCGTCCCTCATATCACCTGTAGTCCCGGGGTTGTAGATGGGCTTGTCGGTCTGTATGAAGATATAACCAGTGTGGAAAGACACCAGCACTACTTTGTTAAGATTGCACATATTCGACTTGACATTCACCGAGACAAATTGCTTCTTCTTACTATCTTTTTGGAAGAAATTAGAAGGAATCTAGAAAGAAAGGAGTAAAGACCACATTATGGAGGAGACCTGAGAGGAAATACACGGGGACAGGTCTGCAGATAATTCTTGTACATAAGAGGCAGTATTATAGTAGTTATATTCTTGTACATAGGGGGCAGTATTATAGTAGTTATATTCTTGTACATAGGGGCAGTATTATAGTAGTTATATTCTTGTACATAGGAGGCAACATTATAGTAGTTATATTCTTGTACATAAGAGCAGTATTATAGTAGTTATATTCTTGTACATAGAGGGCAGTATTACAGTAGTTATACTCTTGTACATAGGGGGCAGTATTATAGTAGTTATATTCTTGTACATAGGGAGCAGTATTATAGTAGTTATATTCTTGTACATAAGAGCAGTATTATAGTAGTTATATTCTTGTACATAGGAGGCAGTATTATAGTAGTTATATTCTTGTACATAGGAGGCAGTATTATAGTAGTTATATTCTTGTACATAAGAGCAGTATTATAGTAGTTATATTCTTGTACATAGAGGGCAGTATTATAGTAGTTATATTCTTGTACATAGGAGGCAGTATTATAGTAGTTATATTCTTGTACATAAGAGCAGTATTATAGTAGTTATATTCTTGTACATAGAGGGCAGTATTATAGTAGTTATATTCTTGTACATAGGAGCAGTATTATAGTAGTTATATTCTTGTACATAAGGGGGCAGTATTATAGTAGTTATATTCTTGTACATAGAAGCAGTATTATAGTAGTTATATTCTTGTACATAGGGGGCAGTATTATAGAAGTTATATTCTTGTACATAGGGGGACAGTATTATACTAGTTATATTCTTGTACATAGGGGGCAGTATTATAGTAGTTATATTCTTGTACATAGGAGCACTATTATAGCAGTTATATTCTTGTACATAGGGAGCAGTATTATAGTAGTTATATTCTTGTACATGGGTGCAGTATTATAGTAGTTATATTCTTGTACATAGGGGGCAGTATTATAGTAGTTATATTCTTGTACATAGGGGGCAGTATTATAGTAGTTATATTCTTGTACATAGGGGGCAGTATTATAGTAGTTATATTCTTGTACATAAGGGGGCAGTATTATAGTAGTTATATTCTTGTACATAAGGGGGCAGTATTATAGTAGTTATATTCTTATACATAGGGGCAGTATTATAGTAGTTATATTCTTATACATAGGGGGCAGTATTATAGTAGTTATATTCTTGTACATAGGGGGCAGTATTATAGTAGTTATATTCTTGTACATAGGGGGCAGTATTATAGTAGTTATATTCTTGTACATAGGGGGCAGTATTATAGTAGTTATATTCTTGTACATAGGGGGCAGTATTATAGTAGTTATATTCTTGTACATAGGGGGCAGTATTATAGTAGTTATATTCTTGTACATAGGGGGCAGTATTATATTAGTTATATTCTTGTACATAGGGGGCAGTATTATAGTAGTTATATTCTTGTACATAGGGGGCAGTATTATAGTAGTTATATTCTTGTACATAGGGGGCAGTATTATAGTAGTTATATTCTTGTACATAGGAGCAGTATTATAGTAGTTATATTCTTGTACATAGGTGCAGTATTATAGTAGTTATATTCTTGTACATAGGAGCAGTATTATATTAGTTATATTCTTGTACATAGGGGGTAGTTTTATAGTAGTTATATTCTTGTACATAGGTGCAGTATTATAGTAGTTATATTCTTGTACATAGAAGCAGTATTATAGTAGTTATATTCTTGTACATAGGGGGCAGTATTATAGTAGTTATATTCTTGTACATAGGGGGCAGAATTATAGTAGTTATATCCTTGTACATAGGGGGCAGTATTATTGTAGTTATATTCTTGTACATAGGGGGCAGTATTATAGTAGTTATATTCTTGTACATAGGAGCACTATTATAGTAGTTATATTCTTGTACATAGGGGGCAGTATTATAGTAGTTGTATTCTTGTACATAGGGGGCAGTATTATAGTAGTTATATTCTTGTACATAGGGGGCAGTATTATAGTAGTTATATTCTTGTACATAGGAGCAGTATTATTGTAGTTATATTCTTGTACATAGGTGCAGTATTATAGTAGTTATATTCTTGTACATAGGGGCAGTATTATAGTAGTTATATTCTTGTACATAGGAGGCAGAATTATAGTAGTTTTATTCTTGTACATAGGTGCAGTATTATAGTAGTTATATTCTTGTACATAGGAGCAGTATTATAGTAGTTATATTCTTGTACATAGAGGGCAGTTTTATAGTAGTTATATTCTTGTACATAGGTGCAGTATTATAGCAGTTATATTCTTGTACATAGAAGCAGTATTATAGTAGTTATATTCTTGTACATAGGAGGCAGTATTATAGTAGTTATATTCTTGTACATAGGGGGCAGTATTATAGTAGTTATATTCTTGTACATAGGGGGCAGTATTATAGTAGTTATATTCTTGTACATAGGAGCACTAATTTAGTAGTTATATTCTTGTACATAGGGGGCAGTATTATAGTAGTTATATTCTTGTACATAGGTGCAGTATTATAGTAGTTATATTCTTGTACATAGGGGTCAGTATTATAGTAGTTAAATTCTTGTATATAGGAGCAGTATTATAGTAGTTATATTCTTGTACATAGGGGGCAGTATTATAGTAGTTATATTCTTGTACATAGGGGGCAGTATTATAGTAGTTATATTCTTGTACATAGGAGCACTATTATAGTAGTTATATTCTTGTACATAGGGGGAAGTTTTATAGTAGTTATATTCTTGTACATAGGTGCAGAATTATAGTAGTTATATCCTTGTACATAGGGGGCAGTATTATAGTCGTCATATTCTTGTACATAGGGGGCAGTATTATAGTAGTTATATTCTTGTACATAGGAGCAGTATTATAGTAGCTATATTCTTGTACATAGGGGGCAGTATTATAGTAGTTATATTCTTGTACATAGGAGCAGTATTATTGTAGTTATATTCTTGTACATAGGTGCAGTATTATAGTAGTTATATTCTTGTACATAGGGGCAGTATTATAGTAGTTATATTCTTGTACATAGGAGGCAGTATTATAGTAGTTATATTCTTGTACATAGGTGCAGTATTATAGTAGTTATATTCTTGTACATAGGAGCAGTATTATAGTAGTTATATTCTTGTACATAGAGGGCAGTTTTATAGTAGTTATATTCTTGTACATAGGTGCAGTATTATAGTAGTTATATTTTTGTACATAGAAGCAGTATTATAGTAGTTATATTCTTGTACATAGGAGGCAGTATTATAGTAGTTATATTCTTGTACATAGGGGGCAGTATTATAGTAGTTATATTCTTGTACATAGGGGGCAGTATTGTAGTAGTTATATTCTTGTACATAGGAGCACTAATTTAGTAGTTATATTCTTGTACATAGGGGGCAGTATTATAGTAGTTATATTCTTGTACATAGGTGCAGTATTATAGTAGTTATATTCTTGTACATAGGGGTCAGTATTATAGTAGTTATATTCTTGTATATCGGAGCAGTATTATAGTAGTTATATTCTTGTACATAGGGGGCAGTATTATAGTAGTTATATTCTTGTACATAGGGGGCAGTATTATAGTAGTTATATTCTTGTACATAGGAGCACTATTATAGTAGTTATATTCTTGTACATAGGGGGAAGTTTTATAGTAGTTATATTCTTGTACATAGGTGCAGAATTATAGTAGTTATATCCTTGTACATAGGGGGCAGTATTATAGTCGTCATATTCTTGTACATAGGGGGCAGTATTATAGTAGTTATATTCTTGTACATAGGAGCAGTATTATAGTAGCTATATTCTTGTACATAGGAGACAGTATTATATTAGTTATATTCTTGCACATAGGAGGCAGTATTATATTAGTTATATTCTTGCACATAGGAGGCAGTATTATAATAGTTATATTCTTGCACATAGGAGACAGTATTATATTAGTTATATTGTTGCACATAGGAGACAGTATTATATTAGTTATATTCTCGTACATAGGGGGCCATATTATAGTAGTTATATTCTTGTTCATAGGGGGCAGTATTATAAAGTTATATTCTTGTACATAGAGGCAGTATTATAGTAGTTATATTCTTGTACATAGAGGGCAGTTTTATAGTAGTTATATTCTTGTACATAGGTGCAGTATTATAGTAGTTATATTCTTGTACATAGAAGCAGTATTATAGTAGTTATATTCTTGTACATAGGGGGCAGTATTATAGTAGTTATATTCTTGTACATAGGGGGCAGTATTATAGTAGTTATATTCTTGTACATAGGAGCACTAATTTAGTAGTTATATTCTTGTACATAGGGGGCAGTATTATAGTAGTTATATTCTTGTACATAGGGGGCAGTATTATAGTAGTTATATTCTTGTACATAGGAGCACTATTATAGTAGTTATATTCTTGTACATAGGGGGAAGTTTTATAGTAGTTATATTCTTGTTCATAGGTGCAGAATTATAGTAGTTATATCCTTGTACATAGGGGGCAGTATTATAGTCGTCATATTCTTGTACATAGGGGGCAGTATTATAGTAGTTATATTCTTGTACATAGGAGCAGTATTATAGTAGCTATATTCTTGTACATAGGAGACAGTATTATATTAGTTATATTCTTGCACATAGGAGGCAGTATTATATTAGTTATATTCTTGCACATAGGAGGCAGTATTATATTAGTTATATTCTTGCGCATAGGAGACAGTATTATATTAGTTATATTGTTGCACATAGGAGACAGTATTATATTAGTTATATTCTCGTACATAGGGGGCAATATTATAGTAGTTATATTCTTGTTCATAGGGGGCAGTATTATAAAGTTATATTCTTGTACATAGAGGCAGTATTATAGTAGTTATATTCTTGTACATAGGGAGCAGTATTATAGTAGTTATATTCTTGTACATAGGAGTCAGTATTATAGTAGTTATATTCTTGTACATAGGGGGCAATATTATAGTAGTTATATTCTTGTACATTAGGAGCAGTATTATAGTAGTTATATTCTTGTACATAGGGGGCAGTATTATAGTAGTTATATTCTTGTACATTAGGAGCAGTATTATATTAGTTATATTCTTGCACATAGGAGGCAGTATTATATTAGTTATATTCTTGCACATAGGAGGCAGTATTATATTAGGTTTATTCTTGCACATAGGAGACAGTATTATATTAGTTATATTGTTGCACATAGGAGACAGTATTATATTAGTTATATTCTCGTACATAGGGGGCAGTATTATAGTAGTTATATTCTTGTTCATAGGGGGCAGTATTATAATAGTTATATTCTTGTACATAGAGGCAGTATTATAGTAGTTATATTCTTGTACATAGGGAGCAGTATTATAGTAGTTATATTCTGTACATAGGGGGCAGTATTATAGTAGTTATATTCTTGTACATAGGTGCAGTATTATGGTAGTTATATTCTTGTATATAGGAGGCAGTATTATAGTATTTATATTCTTGTACATTGGGGGCAGTATTATAGTAGTTATATTCTTGTACATAGGAGCAGTATTATCGTAGTTATATTCTTGTACATAGGGGGCAGTATTATAGTAGTTATATTCTTGTACAGAGGGGCAGTAATATAGTTTTTACATTCTTGTACATAAGGGCAGTATTATAGTAGTTATATTCTTGTATATAGGAGGCAGTATTATAGTATTTATATTCTTGTACATTGGGGGCAGTATTATAGTAGTTATATTCTTGTACATAGGAGCAGTATTATCGTAGTTATATTCTTGTACATAGGGGGCAGTATTATAGTAGTTATATTCTTGTACAGAGGGGCAGTAATATAATTTTTACATTCTTGTACATAAGGGCAGTATTATAGTAGGTATATTATAGCAGATAGAGAATATGGAATCTTCTCTCCAGTTTGAGGTATGATGGAAAGAATAATTAGAAAAGCATTATTAACTGTATATTTCACATCCTGTATCGTTTTGTTTCTTTGCCACTTCGTCTACTGATCTCCCACCATTCTAAAAAGGAAGTTATAATCTCCATGTCTATCACTGTAAAATATTGATCTACAGGTGACTACATCATAGTGATCACTTATCTCACCTTCATCTTCACTGTCTCCAAGAAGCTATTAGCGCTGTTCAAGGTCACGGTGGTCTGGGCTATAATAAGTGTTTTCTGTGGAAAGTCTTGGATAACAATTTCAGCCTGGAATGGAACTTTTTGTAAATGGGCATCTAACACAATGGTCTCCTCAACCTCCACATGGAGGATGCTGGGCATGATGAGGGCGCATCTGTTGGCGAAGACATAGATATCACGGTGAGACGAGCACACAGTCCTGTTTATTTATAAATGATTCAATGATGTTATGTGCTTTACACATTCGCAACATTTTTTTGCAACTAGTTAAGGGTGCCTACCCACTAGCAATTTTTATTTCTTGCGCTGTGAGAGCCAGTGAAAACATACGCCTCGCAACGCAAGGAAAACTCAGCAATATCGCTAAATGCTTTCAATAGGGCCGGCAGCAGCGCCAGCCCCATGGAAAACATAGAGAGTATATCGCGGACTTCTGCCACAGCAGTGACAGGGGTTTCCTTCATTCCTGCGGGGACCGCGGGGATGAAGGAAAAGTCTGCCACAGCTGTCACAGCTGAGGCAGAAGTCCAAGATGCTATACCATTGCTTTCAATGCACTGCTGCAGCCCCATTGAAAGTAGCGGGTTGTAGGCAACCCCTGCAGGGATGATTTTCGGAGAAGGGCTTGAAATATAAGCCCTTCCCTTAAAATCGGCCCTAGCTGGTGAAAAAAAAATTATATATTCACCTCTCCGCCACTCAGGCACGTCCTCCGACTGGCTTCCCGACACTGCTGTGAAGCTCTTTCGGCAGGCGGAGATATAAAAATCCCTGCCTCCAGAAAAGGCGCACTACTACTGAGCGCACAGCCAATAACAGGCAGCGCACAGCTATTCATCAATGGTGAGTATATAATTTTTTTTCACCAGCTAGAGATGATTTTAAGAGAAAGGCTTATATTTCAAGCCCTTCCCCGAAAATCATTGCTGCGGGGGTTGCCTGCAAGCCACTGCTTTCAATCGGGCTGCAGCAGCGCCGACCCCATTGAAAGCAATGGGATGGCATCCTGGACTTCTGCCACAGCTGTCACATTTGTTGCAGAGGATTCCTTCATCCCCGCGAGGATGATGGAAACCCCTGCCACAGCTGTCACAGCTGGCAGAAGTCCATGATGTACTCCCTATGTTTTCAGTGGGGCTAGCGCTGCTGCCGCTGGCCCCATTGAAGACACTGAGCGAGGCTGCAGTGAAAAAATGCATATGAGTGTGAAACCATTGAAAATCATCGGTTTCATAATCATCGGTCTCACATCGCAGGAAAAAGTATTGCTAGTGGGTGTCCACCCTAATAGATACTTGAAGATATCACTAGGAGAATGACACCTATAATCAGAGCACTGGAGGTGGCCATAGTATAATTCCAGAATGATTTTGTTTACCACCAACATATTCCGCAGCACTTTACAAATCAGAGGGTGTATGTACAGACAGAATCAGTCTTATAGTCCATGAGGAAGTAGGAGTGAGGGCCCTGCTCAGAAGAGCTTACAATCTATGAGGAAATAGAGTCAAGGGTCCTGATCACAAGAGCTTACAATCTATGAGGAAATAGGGGGCTATGCTAGAGGGTGGTTCCCTCTAGACCCGCCCTCTCTCCCCCTGCTCTTAGGGAATCCCTTGGGGAAGACCTATAGCTCCGCCCCCTCTCTCTCCGCGCTATGGGGATTCCCTCGTTCTCCGTGGTGGAAGAATGCGCCGGTGTTCGGGGACAGCTGCAGAGCAAGTTTAAAATGTCCTGCTGTAAAATCCTGTTAATGTCCGCTGCAAGAGGGGAAGCACCGGGGCGATGAAGGGAACCCCAGAGGAGTCCCCTCATCTCCACGGGAGCTTACAGGGGGACATTTAAAATGTGCTCATGGATTTAGAGGCATGGCAGCACTACCTCCCCCTTATATCCCTTCCTCTCCCATTCCCATTGTTTAGAAGTTTAAACTAAATAATCGGACAGTTTACCTAATCACCCTTCCCCTTGTTACCCAGCTCCCATAGCAGCCTAAGAAAACTCCTGTGCCTCGCTCCTCAAAGATAGGTCAGGTCCAATTTTTGCACGTAGCAGGGAATTTCAGCAGTGGGATTTGAGTCATGCATGTCCTATTTTATATTAGCTGTAGTGATGAGCGAGCACGCTCGTTTAAGGCTGATGCTCGAGTGAGCATCGGTCTTTTCGAGTAATCATTTACTCGAAAAGACTGATGCTCACTCGAGCATCAGGCTTAAACGAGCGTGCTTGCTCATCTCTAATTAGCTGCGATTTTTTATTTGTGTGCCTAAAATTCTTTTGTGTGAACGTTTCCATAGGAATTCATTGGTTCTAATAGTCACTATTTTTTTGTGCTCGAAGTTAGCTGCGCTAACACAATGTGAATGAGCCCTTAACCTGTGATACATGTTGCTCCTGGGACCTGTAGTTCTTCGGGTTACCGGTAGCAGACTTCCACAGCTGTGGGATGATTCAGCTGGCTGTGTGGATCGCTCCAGTCAGCCAATCACCACCAGACTGTGCAGATAAGTTCCAGCTCCATTTACACCATTCCCTTTCAGAACTTTGGTGTTTTGTGGCAATCATGCTGCTTGTTTGAGTAGTTTCCAGACCTTCTCTGAAGATGGTCTGAACACCTGATCTCCCTGTCTGCATGTTCTGCAGCCATTTCTCCCTTCCCTTTTATTAGGTGCGGCCTCCAGACATCTGATGTCCTTTTGTTCAGTCAGCTGGGTTATGTTTAACACCATGTTGCCTGCTGTCAGATGGGTGATGTTTGACGCTCTTAACCTTTTCTCGGTGTGTGGACACTTGTACTAGCTCCTGTTTATTTATGCATGCATGCATCAGGATCTGAGTGCGGTTTCTCTCTGTCTATAAGGTGAACAGACATTAGGTGTGAATAATGACTTATTTGGTGTATGTCTAAAGGTGTGGACTACACTAGGTGTGAACAAGGTCCTGTTGAATGTAGGTCTGAAGGTGTGGACTACACTAGGTGTGAACAAAGTCCTGTTCAGTGTAGGTCTGAAGGTTTGGATTGTACTTGGTGTGAACAAAGTCCTATTATTTAGTGTATGACCAATAAGACAATGAGGAGCCTTGACGTGGGCTTGTGAGCTTACATGTTTTGGCCAAAATACAAACCAATACCTTGTACCTACTTATAGATATTTCCATCTGTCTGATTGTTTAGTACATCTTGTAAGTATTTGGCTATTTGGTGTAGTGTTCTGTCTGATGATTCTGTTTTCCCTGGGGGTGTTTGTATGCACGTCTGGTTTATGCTTGTTGATTGTTGGTCCCTAGTCCAAACTCCCCTTTCCTCTCTCCAGCCATTATTTAGGTTGCGTTTGTGTGGGTCATTGTTCCCACAGGCTGCAGAGATGTAACAGAACTGGTGCAGCTCAAGAAAAGTCTTGGAGATGGGAGAGGGAAGTTTGGACTATAGTGAAACTTAGGGCCCTTTTACAAGGGACGATATATCATTCATATTCCCTCTATCAGTGGGAATCTTAATTATTAGGAATGAGCGAGCACGCTCGTTTAAGGCTGATGCTCGAACGAACATCTTCCTTTTCGAGTAACTGATTACTCGTCTGAGCACCATCGGGGAAGCGGCAGGGATCGGGGGGAGACAGAGAGATCTCTCTCACTCTTGCCCCCGCATGGTGCTCGGACCGATGTTAGCTCGAGCATCAGCCTTAAACGAGCGTGCTCGCTCATCTCTATTAGGTCAGTCAGTAGTTGGTAGAAACACAAGAAGTCCAGTGTTTGAGATTTAATGTCCAGTAGAGAGAGGACATGGCAGAGACAGCGGGTGGAGAATCACTGGGGTATTGTAGTAGTGAGGGGTGACATCTCGGAAAGAGGTGTAGGTGTCATCAGTGTAGAGATGGGACTAAAAGCCAAATTTGCAGATAGTTTGTCCAATAGAGGGTGAGTAGATGGAAAAGAGGACAGGACCAAGGGGTATACTCTATACATATAGTAGAACAGTATACCCCCAACATAACTCTGATAAAGTTCTATTACACTCCATTCAATGCATCACTAACCCCCAATAACCAACCACTGGACATAACCAAAACACGCCACAATTCTATACTCCTATACACACTACACTACAATCCCCAACATGACCACCAGACATGATTATAGTACAATTTCACATATCAGATAGCACTACCACTCCCAATATGACCACCAGACATGACCAAAGTACAGTTCTATTATACTATATCATAGAGCACTACAACCCCCAGCATGACCACCAGACATGACCAAAGTACAGTTCTATTATATCACACAGCACTGCAGCCTTCCCCAGGACTCGGCTACTGGACATGACCATAATAGAAATCTTACGGTGGTTGGGCGTAGGTTCCCGTCAGGCAGGTGAAGAGCACCAGGCAGAGGACTGCTCTCCCCATCATCTCGGCAGGACTGTGAGCAATCAGTCCTTCATTCACAGAGTTTTATGTGGGATTAACATTTTTAACAAACACTCCAATCAATCAGAAACTGGGAGATGAGCCAAAAGCCGGAGGAAAGTCCAAACTTGTGCAACTCTTCACAACACTAACCAAACACACTGACAGGTACAGCATGGCGGCAGCAAAAAAGCATGTGCCCCTTCCTGATCCTTCTGGGTTGGCAGATTTGTCTCATTTAATTCTAAATAGTTTTTATTAAAGAATTTCAAGCAGTGGAGACCAATGAGGAAATATTCTCTCTGGGATTGGCGAAAGCTATTAGCCTGAATGTCCATTATACAGAAATGGTAGGATATTACACAATATTTCTCCTCTAGAATGTTTTGCAAAAGAGGGGAGGGTGGGGGGAGGAAGAGGGGGCCATAAAGAGCCCAATACATCCTTAATACAGAAAATACAGTCTGAAAAATACCGTATTTCTAGATGATATAAGACACACCCAGGTTTAGACAACAGAAAATAGGATAAAGATATTTTATACTAATTAAAACTTCCGTGGTGGTCTAAAGATGTGAAGGGTTAATAATAATCGAGCCCCCCTCTCCATTGCACTAAAGTAACCACACCCTTTCTGAGTGGCCCTTATAGTAATTGTGCTCCTACTTAGTGACCCGTATAGTAATCGCACGCCTTCTCAAAGACCCTATAGTAATAGTGGCCCCTAGTGCTCCCAGTAATAATACTAAACCACAGTGGTAATAGTGCCCCCAGTTCATCTGAGGCAGCAGCAATCCCACGAGGGAGTACTTTACATCCCTCCAAAGTTCCGGTCTGACATCTACTGATATCACAGGTTCTGATCTCTGACCCCTCCTCCCAGGCACCTGCATTAATTCATGTCTTGCAGCGCAGACGCTGGGGAGAAGGCGTAGAGGTCTGAGCTTTAAAGTATACAAAAAGTGCCTCAGGGCGTACACCAGACTTATTAACAGGAAACTCCCTGATTAAATATCCTCATTAAAATCTAACTTTTATCAAACTAAATTAAGGTAACCAGATTTTCCCAGGGACAAAGGGGTGTGGTCAGGGGCAGGGCTTATCACAACGTATTATTTGACCTACACTACCGTTCAAAAGTTTGGGGTCACATTGAAATGTCCTTATTTTTGAAGGAAAAGCACTGTACTTTTCAATGAAGATAACTTTAAACTAGTCCTAACTTTAAACAAATGCACTCTATACATTGCTAATGTGGTAAATGACTATTCTAGCTGCAAATGTCTGGTTTTTTGTGCAATATCTACAAAGGTGAATAGAGGCCCATTTCCAGCAACTATCACTCCAGTGTTCTAATGGTACAATGTGTTTGCTCATTGGCTCAGAAGGCTAATTGATGATTAGAAAACCCTTGTGCAATCATGTTCACACATCTGAAAACAGTCTAGCTCGTTACAGAAGCTACAAAACTGACCTTCCTGTGAGCAGATTGAGTTTCTGGAGCATCACATTTGTGGGGTCAATTAAACGCTCAAAATGGCCAGAAAAAGAGAACTTTCATCTGAAACTCGACAGTCTATTCTTGTTCTTAGAAATGAAGGCTATTCCATGCGAGAAATTGCTAAGAAATTGAAGATTTCCTACAACGGTGTGTACTACTCCCTTCAGAGGACAGCACAAACAGGCTCTAACCAGAGTAGAAAAAGAAGTGGGAGGCCGCGTTGCACAACTAAGCAAGAAGATAAGCACATTAGAGTCTCTAGTTTGAGAAACAGACGCCTCACAGGTACCCAACTGGCATCTTCATTAAATAGTACCCGCAAAACACCAGTGTCAACATCTACAGTGAAGAGGCGGCTGCGGGATTTTGGGCTTCAGGGCAGAGTGGCAAAGAAAAAGCCATATCTGAGACTGGCCAATAAAAGAAAAAGATTAAGATGGGCAAAAGAACACAGACATTGGACAGAGGAAGACTGGAAAAAAAAGTGTTGTGGACGGATGAATCCAAGTTTGAGGTGTTTGGATCACAAAGAAGAACGTTTGTGAGACGCAGAACAAATGAAAAGATGCTGGAAGAATGCCTGATGCCATCTGTTAAGCATGGTGGAGGTAATGTGATGGTCTGGGGTTGCTTTGGTGCTGGTGGGAGATTTGTACAGGGTAAAAGGGATTCTGAATAAGGAAGGCTATCACTCCATTTTGCAACGCCATGCCATACCCAGTGGACAGCGCTTGATTGGAACCAATTTCATCCTACAACAGGACAATGACCCTAAACACACCTCCAAATTGTGCAAGAACTATTTACAGCAGAAGCAGGCAGCTGGTATTCTATCGGTAATGGAGTGGCCAGCGCAGTCACCAGATCTGAACCCCATTGAGCTGTTGTGGGAGCAGCTTGACCGTATGGTACGCCAGAAGTGCCCATCCAACCAATCCAACTTGTGGGAGATGCTTCTAGAAGCGTGGGGTGCAATTTCACAAGCTTACCTCAACAAATTAACAGCTAGAATGTCAAAGGTGTGCAATGCTGTAATTGCTGCAAAAGGAGGATTCTTTGACGAAAGCAAAGTTTGATGTAAAAACAATGTTATTTCAAATACAAATCATTATTTCTAACCTTGTCAATGTCTTGACTCTATTTTCTATTCATTTCACAACGCATGGTGGTGAATAAGTGTGACTTTTCATGGAAAACACAAAATTGTTTGGGTGACCCCAAACTTTTGAACGGTAGTGTACGTCGTTATAAAAAGTACAGCAGCGGTTCAAAAAAAGCCAGGGAGCAAATACCACAGGATTTCTGCATCCAAAACCAGTCAAAATACACATAATTGGTGCAGATTTTGACTGGAAATTAGCCACGTATCCACAGCTGATTTCATACTATGCTGCTGCAATGGCTGATCTGAATGTGGCAAAGTGGGTGAGAGCATGAAGATTGTAAGATGGTTGTCACTGGTGGCTCTGTAATCCCTCCCAACAGTGGCGATAACAATGCCCTGCTCAGCTGTCGCACAGTGGCCAAAATAATGTACCAATGTACGCTTAACATGAAGGCCTGTTTTGTCACGGGTGACGCCAGTACTCCAACCAGGATTACTACTAGCTTGTGTAGTAATTCTGGGAGAACGCAGATGTACTGAGCTGGTATTTGTAAAAGTTTAAATACACAAACTTTCAATGCAGCGCTTGGTGATGGTAAAAGTAGACACAGCAATATGCAGTAAATTGAACATGATGAATGACAATGGACTTCAACTATCTACTCTTCAACTTAAGACAATTCCCCACTAGTTTATCTAGCTGATGGGAGGAGTAAGATTTAAGCAGATTGTAGATGAAGTTGAGTGTAAGGTGGTCGCTAGACTAATCCTGGCTTTGAGTTCACCGGGTAGCTTTAGGCTTACTGTTTTAGTGGAAGATGGATCAAGAATACTCTCTCCTCCTCTCTGCTGTGAAACACCAAGGGAGCGGAAAGGGACCCTGCTAACCCTCGGGAAGACTTGTAAAGATACTGCTTTTTGTCACCGTGCGGCGGCTGCGGGTCCTCCTGGGACAGCGGGGCGCTGAGTCCCGCGGTCAGGGCGCGTCCCCCGGGCTGGTTGTCCGGCTGCTGGGGTTGCGGGTGGCCGGTCAGCATGGTGCGCCATGCGCGCGTGCACCTGTAGTCAGCCCCGTGCATTAGCACCTTTTAAATTGGTGCTGTGGGAGTGAGTGTCTCCTTCTCTCTCCGCCCGTGGGCGGAGGCTTGTGTTTTTAAGGCTGGCAGTGACCTGCATTCACTGCCAGTTATTTGGCTTCCTTCAGCGTGCTAGCATCCTGCCTCTGTTGGTCTCCAGTGTTGTCAGCTTGTTCTGTTATATCTGCCAGGTTCTTCGATCTGCCTTGGTTTGCTTGTATTTTTCTGTTGGTTGTATCATCTGCCCATCCTGTCGGTATTGTACCTTGTTACATCTTGGTACGCCAGTGTCCCCTCTCGGTCCCTAATGAGAGTAGGGACCGCTACCCTGTGGCCTGCCTGGAGGTTAGTAGGCAGGGACAGGGGGTTGCGGGTACGTTCTAGAGCAACCCAGGCTGGCGTACCGGTGGGCAGGATACCGTAACATAATTAGCCCTTAAAATTACCCCATGGGTTTTGCTTGGCTCTCCAATGAGACTATGAATGCCCTTGCTAGTCAGTTGCAGGGTCTAGTGGGCGTGATCCAAGACCTGTCCGGTTGTATGGCGGCCCAGGAGCAGCAAGCATTGGCGCAGGTTTCTGTGGCCCCGTCTATCCCTGAGCCCAAGTGTCCTCTCCTCGAAGTATTTTCAGGGGGAAGAAGCAAGTTTTTTGTTTTTCAGCAGGCGTGTAGACTGTATTTTTGGATGCAGCCCTGCTCCTCCGGCTCAGAGTCCCAGAAAGTGGGCTTGATTATGGGCCCACTTCTTGCCCGAGAGTTTGGCTTGCCTGCAGTCAGTGGATTCGTTTTTTTGGGAACTAGGAGGTATTTTTGATTAGACGGTTCGGGCGGGGTTGGCGGTGTCACAGCTCATGTCTTTACATCAGGGGCAGCAGTGGGTAGAGGACTATTGCTTGAGGTTTAGACAGTATGCTGGTGAAACCTCCTGGAACGATGGTGCCCTCAAAGATGTGTTTTTGTTGTGTTTTTCTGATGAGGTCAAAGATCTACTTATTTCTCATCCCGCTCCCGTAACACTTAATGAGGCGATGGAATTGGCAGTAAAAGCTTACAGGAGGCTGAGATCTAGAACAGAGGAACATCAGGCCTGTAAAACTAGGGAATCTTCTAGACCCGCTTCCACTTCTTCCAGGCCAACTCCTGGTGCCGAGTCTATGCTGGGGCCCGAGGAGCGATGACGGTTCCAGTTGACTCACCATCTTTGCTTCTACTGTGGGAAAGCCAGACATCGTGTAGTGACCTGTCCTCAGAAACATCTGCGACAGCAGTCTGGACCAGCGGAAAACTACAGATCCTAGGCAATTGTGGGGAGGATCGCCTAGGATCACAGGTACTCCCTAAGTTGTTGGTGCCTTGTCAAGTTGGCTTCCGGAATTTTAGTCGATCCGGGCAAGCCCTTATTTATTCGGGTTCTGCCGCCAATTTGATTAATTTAAATTTTGTCAGACCCCTGATGACTGAATTCTCAGTGCTAAACTCCCCCATACACTTCACTAGCATTGACATTACCCCTCTGTCTGCAGGTGTTGTTTAATGGAGGACTCCCATTCTGCAGTTCACTGGGGCTGTTCTCTCCAGAGAATCTGTCCTTCCTGGTTATGGAAAGGATGTCCGTAGATGTGGTGCTTGGTATGCCCTGGTTGGCATTGCACAAACCCCAAATTGATTGGTCCACCCTCGAGTTGACACATTGGGGGTTGTCCTGTCGTAATCACGTAACTACTGTATCCATGTGCTCAGCAGATACCGTGCTTATCCCAGAATATTTGTCTGATTTTCAGGACGTATTCTCCAAGAAGCTGTCTGAGACTTTGCCTCTTCATAGGGAGTGAGGCTGTGGTATTGATTTGATCCCCGACAGTCGCATCCCTAAGGGAGCCATTTTTAATTTGTCTGGGCGTGAGCATGAAGCCCTTAAGTCCTATATCTCAGAGTCTCTGGCCAAATGACATATCAGGCCGTCCAGGTCCCCTGCCAGGGCAGGTCTCTTCTTTGTGGAGAAGAAGGATGGAACATTGAGGCCTTGTGTGGATTATTGGGCTTTGAATAAAATTACAGTGAAGAACCAGTGCTCCTTGCCCCTGATTCCTGATTTATTGAATCAGGTTGTAGGAGCCCACTGGTTTTCCAAATTGGACTCAAGAGGCGCTTACAATCTAAGTCGCATTCTAGAAGGGGAGATGAGTGGAAAACCGCGTTCAACACCCCGTTAGGACATTTTAAATGTCTGGTCATGCCCTTTGGACTTTGTAATGCCCCCGCAGTGTTCCAGGGATTTATGAACGCGGTTTTCCATGACTTCCTGGGGGTATTTATGGTCATACTGTATATCTGGATGACATTCTGGTGTACTCCCCGCACTGGGATTCCCATGTGCAGCACCTGAGGTTGGTTCTGACCCGTTTGCGTGAGTACCAACTGTTTGTCAAGTTGGAAAAATGCATATTTGGTACTAAACAAGTGTCTTTCCTGGGTTATGTGATTTCACCCACGGAGATTCAAATGGAGTCTGATAAAGTGGCAGCAATCTCCCAATGGGGTCAGACCAGACAACCAGAAAGCTCTCCTGCGGTTTTTGAGTTTCGCAAATTTTTACCGCAAATTAAAAAAAAATTACTCAGTTATTGCCCAACCCTTGACCGATCTTATCAAGAAGGGGGCCGACTTGGTAAGACGGTCACCAGAAGCCCTAGAGACTTTTAGTCGTCTAAAAAGGGCGTTTTTCACTGCCCCTGTGTTAGTACAGCTGGACGCGCGGCAACCATTTTTTATTGAAGTCGATGCGTCCGAGGTGGGGGCAGGGGCGGTTTTGTCTCAGGAGGTCAGCGGGAGATCTGGGTATAGTCCATGTGCTCTCTTCTCACGGAAGTTTAATTCGGCTGAGCGCAATTATGACGTGGGGAACCGTGAGTTATTGGCAAGCAAATGGGCTCTAAAAGAGTGGCGACACCATCTTGAGGGGGCTTGACATCCCATTACTGTGTACACTGATCACAAGAACTTAGTATATCTCGCCAATGCTTAAAGACTCACTGCTCGGCAGGCCAGGTGGGCATTATTTTTTGCCAGGTTTAATTTCGTCGTGACACATATCCCAGGAGAGAGAAACGTGAAGGCGGACACCCTGTCACAGAGTTTTGGGGCACCAGAAAGTGAGACTATGACTCCCGAGAATATCTTGGCACCTGGGGTGGTGGTGGCAGCTGTAGAAACCAACCTCGTCCCTCAACTACAGAACGGTCAGCAGGACGCTCCCTCGGGGGTTCCAGAGGGCAGATGGTTTGTGCCAGAGACCTTGCGTCTCAGAGTCATTGAAGAATCTCCCCTCATCGGTTTTCGCAGGCCATCCGGGGGTTCAGAGTACTCTGGATCTTTGTTCTAGACACTTCTGGTGGCCAGGCATGTCTCAGGAGATTCGCGACTTTGTTAGGGATGCTCTGTCTGTGCAGTAAAAGTCGGCGTTGTCGTCCGGAGGGGCCTCTGAGACTGCTACAGGTACCTTCTTGTCTGTGGTCGCAGTTATCTGTAGATTTTAACACCGATCTACCAGAATCTCAGAAGTTCACCACTATTTTAGTGGTTGTAGACCGGTTCTCTAAAATAGCACATTTTGTGTCGTTAAAAAAGCTACCTTCGGCAATAGAATTTTCCAAGATTTTTGTGAAAGAAATCATTCGTCTACATGGGGTTCTCGAGAACATTGTATCAGATCATGGCGTTCAGTTTGTTGCGCAGTTTTGGCGAGCCTCTGCCAAACCCTGAGAACATCGCTGTCCTTCTCGTCAGCCTTCCCGCAACCCGCAAACTAATGGTCAGACTGAGCAGAAGAACCAGGATTTAGTGCAATATTAACGGTTTTTTGCCAGTGAAAAAGCTCATCAGTGGGCAGAATTCTTGCCGTTGGCAGAGTTTGCGCTAAACAATCGCACTTGTTTTTCTACTGGGGTATCTCCATTCCTTTGCATATAATGTCAGCATCCTCGCTTCCTTACGACTATTTCTACTCCATCTGCCTGTCCTGCAGCTGATGTCGCCATAGATGCGCTGCAGGGGGTATGGAAAGAAGTACAGGAAAACCTGGAAGCAACGGGGGCTCGTATGCAGTTGCGTAGTGGGAGGAGTCTGTCAGTATCTGAACCTTACAGGGTGGGACAGAAGGTATATATGTCTTCTAAAAATCTCAAATTGAAGCTTCCGTCCTTAAAACTGGCGCCACATTATGTGGGTCCCTTTGTCATCACGCGGGTAATGAATCCTCTGGCTTATGAACTTGATTTGCCAGATACATGGAGGGTTCACAAGGTGTTTCATAAGTTTTTATTCAAGCCTTTTGTTCCTTCGGTGAAGGAGTGGAGGCAAGTAGGCAGGGACAGGGGGTTGCGGGTAAGTTCTAGAGCAACCCAGGCTGGCATACCGGTGGGTAGGATACCGTAACACTTTCTCTCCTGTACGTACACCTTTTCCGACCTCCTTTTCCAACACCACTTCCTGCAGCCAACTCTCACCTGAGCTCTCTCCTCCAACGCCTAACTCCAACTCCCCATCTCATCCCCCTTTTATCTTTTCTTTCAGTTCCCACACTTTTCTTCTCTCCTCCCATTGTGCATAGGGGCTCTCTTTGAATTCTTCCCACCCTGGACTCTGCTCCAATCACTGTGAACGTGACAATTAGCTAATAGGCAACCAGCTAAGCAAGAACCAAGCCCCAGGCTTAGAAGAGGGGGAGAAACGGGGTTTCTCCGACGTACGGCACCTTCTATGCCCAAGGTAGGCACATAGACAGGTGTGACAGGGCAGGTGTTGATGGAAATAAAACAGCATACATGGTGCAATTTAAAATATTATCTTTATTCCTCCAGAATCAGCATACAACATTTGGACTCAAAAGAGTATTTTTCAAGTATAAAATCATGACCCTCACATACACATATATATACCAATCAAACATAATGAATCCACAAATCAGAACATTAAACCCTACACAGGGTGTCACCTAATGGCTCCAACTGGCTTGGAGTTGTCAAGGCGTTCAGGCCCTCCGTCCAGACGTCCCTGTACCGCTAGTGCACCTGCGCGGTATTCCAGAGTGCACAGTGTGTCACATGATGAACGGCAGATCTTGCGATAGTACGGCTTGTATGGCCGTCGGTGCATACGCAAGGACATGCAATACAGAATGTGTTCCACTGCCATGGCAATGCTCGGTGCAGAGTAATAATACCAGAAGGCCGCGATGCGCAAAATATACCGGATCCCCCAATGGTGCAGATAAATTCAAACCATTTAATATACATTACAGCAATGTTTATACACTGTACCATGTATGTGTAATTAATGAATTCTTTTAGTCTTATTCTGCCCTTATGTTCTGGCTATAGAAGAAGAGAGCCGTCGAGATAGACAAGAAAAACTGAGCCATCGTCGTTGTTGATGTGACTCTTCTGGAGGACCTGCTGGGCCACTACAGTTCCCCCCTACTTAAAAACACAGCCACCCTTGGCTGTACTCACACACTGGATATGACAGGACAAGCTTTAAACAGTGCTTCCACATAGGACAAAACATGTATGACATTTATGGAGGGGGTCAGGATAATGTTCTGGCCAACTACAGTTTCCCCCCTACTTAAAAATGAAGCCGCCCCGGGCACCTCTAAAACAGAGTGTATACATCCAGAGTCAGGCAATCTTGAGTGTCTGACTTTCATCTCCTTTTAGAACACACTGCTCAGTCACGGAGTGTGCAAGATAAAACCTGTAAACGCAACTCCTACCTCTGGTCACCTATATATAAGGATGTACCCACCCCCAGTGTACTCTGACTAAAGGAAGTGTCATTTCTATGTGTGGCTTCTATTTATGACGGCGTGTAAGGACTGTGATTGCAAGTACATTAGAGAAAAATCTACTAGGCTGGACAGAATCCAAAGGCACTAGTATTGCTACGGAGCTTCTTTCATTACTTTGCTCCAAATGCTAGTGATGTAAGATCAGTGGAATAATCATCATTGTTACTTACTGTGAGGAGAAACACACTGTTACCAAACACAAAAATGAAAAGGTGACTGGCAGGAAAAAGAAGAGCAAAAATATAATCAGAGCAGTCAGTAGCTTAAGTCAATACCGCTGTCCGTGATTTTAATGAGGTGAATGAAAGGCCCTACCCACTGTGACAGACTGAACGGGCTGCGGAACACTAAAGACTGGACTTAGGGGTACACAAGAGACCTCCAGTCATAAGACCTATTTACATGGATGATCACTCAAAAATCGCTAAAAAGTGATTGTTTGAGTGATAATCGTTGCATCTAAATGCGCGGCCATCGTGCACTGCTAGATGATCGTTAAATTCAGGTCAACCTAAAAATTGTTGTTCGGCCTTATCAGTAGTTCTTCGCGGGTAGTGCTGATAGCATTGTTTCCCGACGGAGAACAAAGGAGCTGAATGGAGATAAGAGCCCTCCGGCTATTAACTGCATTCAGCTAAGGCTTCATTTGCACGCTAATAAGCTATTAAGTAGCTGAGTAGCTACTTGATAATTTATGCAAAATGATCACTGAAAGCTGTCACTCAAACCGTCGTTTGAGTTATCATCGCTCCGTGTAAATGGGCCTTCACACATATAGCTAGCATAACATACACACAGTCTCAAACATACGGTGACTGTACTAAATTAGCATGAATTAGCATCAAATTGAGTATATTAGACTAAACATTAATTATGCATGGAAATATTAAATGACTTTACGCATGAAAATTACTGCAGAGAGCATGAGCACATAAAGTTTTAACTGTATACGCCTTTACTTTACTTCCTCCAGCACACACTTAAACAGTATAAAACGTTGCATAACTTTTCAGAAAACGTTTCGATGTGAAACACATTTGCAAACTCAGCATGACTTTAGAGTCCAGGTATCAAGGCATTATGAAAAAAACAAGAAAACAAAACTGTCACTTACGGAAAGAGGTCTCAAAAAACGAACTTGGTCCTGGGCTTCCAGTTAATCTGAGAGACATAGATTTCTCCAGTCTCAGTGTCCATAAACCAACCTGAAGGGGACGGCAGACTTTCCCAAGAAGAGACTCCCACCGATGCCGCTGAAGAGGGGCTATCTGGATCGTGGAGACATCTTTTTACCACCCTTGGCAGTGTGGCTGGCAAGTCTAGTTCCTTAACTTTAGGACGCTCAGTGAGCAGAGGCCTCAATTCCTTCCACAACAGAAGGTGCTCTCGGGCCCTGAAGTGTACCTTTACAACCGGGTCCTAAAAATCACGCAGGAAGGGATGCAAAACTGAGGGTATGAGTGCTCGTGCCAACTAGTTGTCCCTGAGCACCACTATCCAGGGCAGTGGTGGCTCCTCTGTTCCCTGTGGCCACAGTCACGGCACCCATCTGGGTCACTGCAGATCCACCGATGGGATCGCTAGCAGCAACGTGATCTCCTCTGCAGGTAAAGGTGCCCTCTGGGGCCTACAAGGTTGCAGGGTCCCTGGAGGGATCAGCCTCTTCTTTAACGGCACCTGTCCGGGGGTGATGCCTTCCATCTCCTTTAGGAGCTCCGGCTCCTAGTCCCAATAAAACTAGGGTTCAGGTGGTGGGTAACCCGCCGGCATCCCACGGATCACTTGGCTGCTTGTGCTGGTGGTAGGAGCCATCTCGCTTTCTGCCTGGCTAAAAATGCTCTGCGGCCAAGAGTCTGCAGCCGCAGTTAACTCCTCCCACTTCGGGCACCAGCAAGTCCATTCAGTAGACGTAGTCCTCCCCGTACTTTGCGCCAAGCCAGGGCATTGTCTTTTTGGCACCAAGCAACTTTGGTGTGAGCTACTTGGTGGGAGTGAGTCATAGAGGAGAGCATTAACATGAAATGGGAGCCATCTTGGGTGGGCTTATTGGAATTTAAGTGGCAGTCCATTGATCTTGTTTTGGCACAACAGATTAGATCCTGTGCCAAGTGACGCCAGAAAAAGCTACTGCTGCAACACCCCAGAGGGATGACCCTGGGCCCCTGGCTAATGTGGAGAGCTGGGAGGGATAAGTATTGGCTTGTCATGGCAGCACTTACCAGGCTCTGGTCCGGAGGGATGATACGCAGCCAAGGCTAGAGCAGGATCGCAGGACAGCTTCAACACCCCTATAATAGGGAATGCCAATAAACAGAATGAGGGGGGTAGTAGTTCTTATCACTCGTGACGCCACTGTTCCCACACAATGGTATGCTACACGGCGGAGAGAAAAACACAGAGACTTGTGTATAGTACCTCGGGTCCCCAGGAATGGTTGAGGCTTTGTATAAATGTATTTGCAGAAATAAACTTTACAGGAGAGGATTTTAAGGCAATGCAGGTACAATTCACTTTAAATGAACACAGGCTAGAGCTTAGAGTTCAGGGAGGATACACAGGATGAATACGGTCCTACAGCCCACATTATCTGTATGTCACCGATCCTGGATTGGGAGCACTCCAGAGGAGGAAAGGTGGGTAGGGGTCACTCTGCAGACTCTCTGGTAGACAATTATTTACAAGCAGACTTGAACAATGCAACCCTGCACAGCAGACGCTTGGGTGTGACTCAGTGGTGTACCTCTGTGCAGTGATCCTGTGGTTGGATGGCCGCATAGGACTTGCCTGTAGTGTGAACTTGTACCTATAAGGTGGGTTCCTCTATACAGATGTTACCATACAGCGCGGCGCGTCGCTCCGGCGTCGGCTCCGGCGGCCTGGAGCCCTGTGTCGAGGTTATCCCAGCAGCTGTGGGCGGCGGCATGGGCGTGTCCGCCCGTAGGGTGCCGCCCGCCCTCCTCCGTTCTTCTTATACAGCAGTGGGCGGAGTTGCCTCCTCCCACTCTCCGCCCCTGGGCGGAACCTTGTGGTTAAAAGACTGGCAGTGAAGTGAGCTCATTGCCAGTTATTGGTTCTGCATGCACCTAGCCAGTCTGTCTGCGGTTCGCCTCAGCCAGTCCCTAGTTGTCGGTCAGCTCCCTCTGGTCCCCTATTACTCTGTCTGTTTGTGTTGGTTCTGTTTGCCTCTAATCTAGTCTGGCCCAGTCAGTACTAGTTGCTATCCAGCACCCTGCCAGTTTGCCTGTGAGTCCCATCTCCAGCCTTGTAAGTTTTGTTGGTCTGATTCATCTGCCTCCTCTGTCGGCACTCTGTTCCCCCCATTAGGTAGTTTCCTGCTTGTCAGTCGCCAGGTCCCTAGCCAGGGCAGGGACCGCCGTCCAGTTGTCCGCCTGGGGTTAGCCAGGGCCGAGGCAAGTAGGCAGGGACAGTGGGGGTGCGGGAGATCAGGGCACCCCAACTGGCGCTCGGGGGGCAGAGTGCCGTAACATAATAACTGGCCCTTAAAATACTGTTTTTCTTTTCATGGCGGCGATCAGCGCCCTTGCAAACCAGCTGCAAGACCTGGTGCCGGTGATCCGGGATTTGTCAGCTCGCATGGTGGCCCAGGAGCAGTGGGCGTTGTCGCAGGAGCAGAATGCCGTTACCAGTCCCGAACCCAAGTGCCCTCTTCCCGAGGTGTTCTCTGGGGAGAGGAACAAGTTTTTCGTTTTTCAACAGGCGTGTCGCCTGTTTTTTCGGATGCGTCCCCGCTCTTCCGGCTCAGAGGTCCAGAGGGTCGGGCTCATAATGTCCCTGCTGCGGGGCTCTGCCCAGACTTGGGCCTTTTCCATTCCCGAGGGTTCCCCCTCCCTGCATTCGGTGGACTCCTTTTTTCAGGAACTCGGGGGCATCTTCGATGAACCGGACAGAGTGGGGTTGGCGGTTTCACGGTTGCTGGCGCTGCATCAGGGGTCGCTTTGTGTGGAGGATTATTGCTCCAGTTTCAGACGCTATGCGGGTGATACTGCATGGAACGATAGCGCCCTGAAAGACGTTTTTATGCAAGGTCTCTCGGACGCGGTCAAAGAACTGTTGATCTCCCATCCCGTTCCCGGGTCCTTAAAGGAGGCTATGGAGTTAGCAGTGAAGGCAGATAGGAGGCTCAGGGCTGGGAAGCAAGATAGACCGACCCATAGAGTCAGGGAGGTCATTTGTCCTGTCCCCTCCCCGCCCGTACCAGTCTCTGTTCCCGAACCTATGGAACTGGACCTGCTGGACCCCGAGGAGCGACGCCGGATTCGGTTATTACATCATCTCTGTCTCTACTGCGGGAAAGCCGGACATCGGGTGATAACCTGCCCCCGGAGGCCTCAGCGTCCACAGTCTGAATCGGCAGAAAGACTTCCAGTCCTAGGCGATTGCAGGGAGGGTCGCCTAGGACCTCAGGTACGTCCTAGACTTCTGATACCCTGTCAGGTTAGATTCCGGAACTTCTCCCGCCTAGGGCAGGCGTTTATTGATTCCGGAGCAGCTGCTAACCTGATAAGCATGCGTCTCGTTGAGCCCCTGAGGGCTGAATTTGTGGCGCTAAAGACGCCAATTCGTTTTGCTAGCATTGATGCTACTCCTCTTGCTTCGGGCTTGGTACGATGGAGGACCCCAGTGTTACAACTCACGGTGGGGGGTCGCCATTCGGAAGGTCTATCGTTCCTGGTAATGGAGAAAATGTCGGTAGACATGATACTAGGGATGCCGTGGCTGGCGTTGCACAACCCCCAATTCGATTGGGCCACTGGGGAGCTAACCCAGTGGGGGCCATCCTGCCATAGCCATCACGCTTCCCTTCCTCCCTGCCCAGTCGATACCGCACTCAGTCCCCGAGGTCTCACTTACCTTCAAACCCCGTCCGCCCGCCCTGCTGCTGATGTCGCCACCGATGCCCTGCATAGGGGACGGAAGAAAGGGGTGGCGTCTCGTAGGCAGTTGCGTTGTGAGGAGAGTCTGTCGGTATTTGAGCCGTACAGGGTGGGACAGAAGGGGTACCGGTCCTCTGGAAATCGCAAAAGGAGGGGTCGCAGGGGGTTCCATAAGTCGTTGTCGAAACCTGTTGTCTCTTCGGTGATGCCCACCTCCGGTCCCCCGCCGCCCACCCTGGTCTGTGATGAAGTTGAACACGAGGCTCAGGAGATCCCGGATTCTCGCCGGGGTACAGGAACCTTACAATATTTGGGGCCCCGGAAGAGTTTTTTGGAGTATGATAGCTCAGATGACAGTGATTTTAAAATTGGAATTGCCTCATATTTTGAAGACAGCGTCATTGGGAGCGAGGATGGGACAAGAGATAGTGGTGAACGTTCGGGCATTGACTCGGAAGACGACCTGAAACACGACGATATGTCAACGGTCGGTCCTGAAGAAGATGTAGAAAGGAGAGCCCCTGAAGGAAATGGGGCAGCCACAGGCTACCAAAGTCATGGACCTGAGGATCAGTCCATGGTGACCGCTCGGGAGGGTCACATTCTCGGGTTGGTACAGCGTTTTCACAGCCGTTTTTTGGATAAGCCTGGTCGAGTTTCCGGGGGCCCGGAGGTCCCCCGTCAGAGGGGGGGTAATGTTACCATACAGCGCGGCGCGTCGCTCCGGCGTCGGCTCCGGCGGCCTGGAGCCCTGTGTCGAGGTTATCCCAGCAGCTGTGGGCGGCGGCATGGGCGTGTCCGCCCGTAGGGTGCCGCCCGCCCTCCTCCGTTCTTCTTATACAGCAGTGGGCGGAGTTGCCTCCTCCCACTCTCCGCCCCTGGGCGGAACCTTGTGGTTAAAAGACTGGCAGTGAAGTGAGCTCATTGCCAGTTATTGGTTCTGCATGCACCTAGCCAGTCTGTCTGCGGTTCGCCTCAGCCAGTCCCTAGTTGTCGGTCAGCTCCCTCTGGTCCCCTATTACTCTGTCTGTTTGTGTTGGTTCTGTTTGCCTCTAATCTAGTCTGGCCCAGTCAGTACTAGTTGCTATCCAGCACCCTGCCAGTTTGCCTGTGAGTCCCATCTCCAGCCTTGTAAGTTTTGTTGGTCTGATTCATCTGCCTCCTCTGTCGGCACTCTGTTCCCCCCATTAGGTAGTTTCCTGCTTGTCAGTCGCCAGGTCCCTAGCCAGGGCAGGGACCGCCGTCCAGTTGTCCGCCTGGGGTTAGCCAGGGCCGAGGCAAGTAGGCAGGGACAGTGGGGGTGCGGGAGATCAGGGCACCCCAACTGGCGCTCGGGGGGCAGAGTGCCGTAACATAATAACTGGCCCTTAAAATACTGTTTTTCTTTTCATGGCGGCGATCAGCGCCCTTGCAAACCAGCTGCAAGACCTGGTGCCGGTGATCCGGGATTTGTCAGCTCGCATGGTGGCCCAGGAGCAGTGGGCGTTGTCGCAGGGGCAGAGTGCCGTAACAACAGATTTATTAGAACTTGCTCTGACTCTAAGATCTTGGGACTAAATCCTCTCACATTCATACTCCAAATGCTACGGGATATCGCTCCTCCTCTTCCATCTTCACCTACATGGAAGCTGAAGGTGCTTCCATGTGCCTCTGTGTTAGCACTCTCTTGGGTCCCTGGCACTCGCAGATTAAAGACAGAACTGAACACCTTTCCTGCTCTCAATCACTCCTATTTATACTTTCACTCACACCACATGACATGACAAACTGATACATCTACATGCAGGCAATGATTTTATTACTGTTAACCTCTCAAGCACCGCAGCTGTGCAACACACACACCGCATATGACAGGACAAGCTTTGCACTGTGTATCTACATAGGACAAAACATGTATGACATTTATGGAGGGGACCAGGATGATGTTCTGGGCCAATACAATGTGATTGTGCTGTATATATATATATATATATATATATATATATATATATATATATATATATGTGTGTCTGCAAGTCAGTCAGTCAGAGTTTCAAGAGAGTCTTTCCTGAGCCTTGGCAAGAGAGAGGTCAGAGATGTAGGGTATGTAAGCCTACCTATGTGCAGACACCTTCAGTCTGGGCATAGAAAAATAGAAGAGGCCAAGCGGATAGCCCTTGCTAGGTCTGCCTAAAGGAACTGGAGGACGTGTGAGTGGGGGCCGGTAGAGAGTATGGAGAGAGAGAAAGTCTGCCGAGAGAAAGATCGCACAGATAATTGTGTATCGTATGTACCTCCTGAGAAAGCCTCCCTACCACACCACTGTCCTCTGTGAAGTTTGTACCTGGCCACAGACGGAGGTTTCTTTGGACTGTTCCTTTATGTGCAAGTTTGAAGTAAACGGACTTTCCCGACCATTCCCAGGTTTGTCCAGAAAAGTACCCTTGTTGTTGGACTCTATTTATTTCCCACGAGAAGCCACAGCAGGAGGATGGAATAGTGGCATCACACGTGACAACCTGAAGTTAAAGGTAACGGGCAAATGAGTTACCCATTTCACTTCCAGTTAGGTTTTCCCTGCGGCACCGCAAATGGGTCCCGTGCTACCCACTAACCTGGGGAGGGGGCGGTAGAGCCACCATGACTTGTGCCACCTCCACCCCCACCATCTCCTTGGCTATGGGCCTGCTCCTTGGACACTGCATTTCCCCCTTAGTATGTGAAGAAAACGTATACAATAATACAATTACAAAACACAGAATAGAAAGTGAATAAAAAGTTCTATTGATCAAAAAATGGTACTATTAAAAAGTACAACTCAACAACCCAGAAAACAAAACCCTCACATGGCACCATTGACGAAAAAAGAAATTTATTAGAGGTCTTCGATTGCAGAAAAAAACAAAACACATTTTCTTTAAAGTGAAAAAGTTGCAAAACAGAAAAAAACCTATATAAATATAGTATTGATATCGTTCTACTAATCTGCAGAATTAATTTAACATGATTTATATGACACGGTGAACGCGGTTTAAAACAAAAAAACAACCAACATGCCAGAAATACAGATTTTGGTAATCTTGACTCTATGAAAAAATGGAATAAAAAGTCATTAAAATGTTCCCAATAATTAGATAAATAAAGACTAAAGCAAAAAAACGAGTCCCATACGGGTCCGTTGTTGAAAAATAAAAATGCTCTGGCTTTAGGAATGCGGTGACACAAAAGCGAATCTGTAATGAGTACCTTGTTTGTAGGTTCGCTTCACCTCAGGCTGGTTTCTTAGGACCGCGTGGCACAGGTGCATCCAGCGCCGTATCCTTCCGTAGTTACTCTGTCTGTCACTGTAGATGTGAAGAGGGGGATATGTGAGACGTGCCGTGTCATTCATGGAATGTGGAGTTCTAGACGTATCGATTAATTGTCACTTTATTCTATTCGGAGTGATGTGCTGCCATCTAGTGGTATGGTTGGTGGTCACTTACAGTTTGGGGACGTCTTCTTCCTGGCCATTATATATACAATTAAGAGATTTACCCTGTGTCACTTGGCGATTTTATGAATAGTGGTGCTGGAATATACAAAGTGGGCCACAAAAATTGGCCCCAACACCGCACTGTTATGAAAGCTGTCGAAAAGAAAATCTCTGTTGCCCTTAGCAACCAATCAAAGTGCAGCTTTCATTTTACCCTATCTGTATAAGAAATGAAAGGTGCGCTGTGATTGGTTGCTCATGGCATCAAAAATTAGAGGGGATGTTTGTCAACTTTCCATTTTTAATCCCGCCAGTATTTGTCGCCCGATGCTGAAGAATGCTCATGCAAAATTTCACTCAAATCAGACCAGCAGAGTGGATTTGTATACGACACAAACAAACAGATTTAGCGTTTTATATATAAGATTGGAAGTTCGCAATTAGAGGAGTTCCTGGCGCCAAGCTGGTGTGTAAAGAAGCAGGCTACCGGTTGGATGGTTGTTTGAACCCCTCGGGTAGGCCTGGAAGCCTGGACTTATAAACTGGTTCCAGTCAACCTTGTGGCCTCTCTCGGACTCGGCTTACACCTTATTGGCTCTAGGAGAAAGGGCGCGATCTTCGAGGACTACCACCTTTGTGGTCACATCTGGCATCTGCGAGAAAAGCCAATGCCTCCAGTCAACTCCAGTCGTGGCCGGGTGAGTGTGGCACCTTAAACCCATTAAGTGAGGAATTCAACCCAATTGACTGACTGGCTTACACCTGCACTCTACGGACAAGTTAGGCGAAAGGCCTCATTGTTATTGTAACGTTAAAGGAACCAGACCACCGCTCTGCGAGTGAAGTGCTATAGAGACGGTTGTTAATTTAAGCACCCGGCTCGCGTACTTTGATGGGCTGAGGACCTGCTGAGATTTAATTCCTTATCATGGGATTCCTCCATTTGAGTCAGAATGTCCTTGCTGAGCGCGCCCAATTGTTTATGAACTATTGCTCTCTGTTTAATAAAAGTACATAACCAAGCGAACTATGGCCTGTGTAACAAACCCATATGGCTGGAAGCATATGGTGGCCCTTCTTCAGGCCTGTGACCGCCAGTATGTCCGGGTTCTCCGGCTGGGGAGCGAGTCTGAGTGTCCATGAACAGCACCCAAGATAAGGCCCTCATCTAGCCAGGTGGTACCTCCTTCACCAATGGGGACCCCCCTTACAGATGTGTCACTATACAAAGTGCACATTGGACCTAGGAAATTATGTGACCTCCTCTTAAAGTTCCTTGTAGGACAAGACATACTTCTTTATTAGAGACCCCATTTAGTAGTGTGTTGGAGCTCTTTTGGCCTTCAGAACCGCAGTAATTCATAGCAGCATCCATCTACAGTTGTCAAAGCACCCAGGGTGCGCCAAGAAATCATTCCCCACACCGTTACTCCAGCTGACAGGAAGGGGTCATCAATTCATTCCACTTTTGCCATATTCCGACCTCCCATCAGTACGGTGCATCATAAATTTGACAGGTGATGTTTTTCCGCTGCTCAGTGATACAATTTTTGCGCTTTTATGTCCCCTGGCGTCTCGCATTTCTGTTTCTGCTGCTGGGAGTGGTTGTCTGCTGTTATAGCCCATCCATGCTAAGGAATGGTGACTTGTGCGCTCAGACATGTTAATTGAAACACCAGCGTTATATTTGGCTGCCCTTGACTGTGCAGCAGCTGTCCATCAAAATGATTCCTGACATCCTCCTCTGACCCCTGTTGGTAAGGAGTTGCTTCCGTCCACAGGATCGCTTATCTCTGGATGTTTTCCCCAATCTCGCCATTCTCGGTATACTCTCCACACCGTTACATGAGAAAACCCCATGCAGTTGGCAGTGAAATCCTGTTCCCGGCTAGTCTAGCACCGATGATCGGCCTCGTTGGAATCACTCAGATAGCTGGATTGTCCCATCTAATGTGGATTCACACCGAAAGTGATCCACAGAAAACTGGTCATGTGCTATTATGCTGCACTCCGGGGTCACGGGGAGAATTTCTTTACAGGGAAGCGCCAATCATAAAAGGATTGTAGCTCTAATAAAGAGGCCATTCAGTGAATGTAGAGGGGAATACACAGGGAAGCAACAGGTTTGATTCTTCTGAGTGTGACCTCTTCTGCATCTGCAATTTCCCTTTCAGCCACTAGAGATCACTGCGCACATACTATAGAACAGGCTGCGATCATGCATGTGCCCCAACACAATCACTAATCTCCAGGTGCAACCCTAATTTTAAAATGTAACCTTGGAAACATTTTCTTTCTCTTCAGATGTAGCAGAGCTGGATTTGGTATTTCTGTCAGCTGGTCAAAACATGTCAGCACCTCCATCTAATTTGCAACCAATTACAGGAAGCTTCCTGTCCGCAGGGGCCGATATTCCTGCAGAGCATTTTCATCACCTAGTGGAATCTATGCCATGATGATTTGCTGCAGTTCTGAAGGCCAAATGAGTCCAACGTGCTACTAGATGGGGGGCGCTAATAAAGTGACCATTCAGTTTACAGTACAGAGGTTAGCCATAACCTGCCTAATATTATGTAAGTCCTCCTTATGCCACCAAAACAGCTCTGACCCATTTAGGAACGGACTCCACAAGATCTCTAAAGGTGTTATGTGGTATCTGGCACAAGATGTTAACAGATCCTAAAAGTTCTGTGGTGTGGCCCCCATGGATCGGACATGTATTCTAGCACAGACGGTCGATCGGGTAGAGATCTGGGCCGTGCGGAGGACAAGTCATCACCTTGATCTCTTGGCCATGTTCCTGAACAGTTTTGCAGTGTGGCGGGCACATTATCCTGCTGAATAAGGGCAGCGCCACCAGGGAATTCCTGCCATGAATGGAGTACTTATCTTCTTCCATTGCTCCATGTCGGTTCTGATGCTCACATGCCTACTATAGGCTCTTTCAGTGCTGGGCAGGTGTCAGCATGTGGCTACGTGGCCTCATACACAGCGAACAGCGATACCCTGTGCTATCTGACAGCTTTCTATCATCACCAACTAGAACTTTTTCAGCAGTTTGTACTACAGTTGTTCTTCTGTGGGATCCACAAGATAGACTAACCTTCACTCTCCAAGTGCATTAATGAGTCTTGGCTGCTGATGACCCTGTGACTGGTTAACTTCCTTGGACAATTTTTGGCAAGTACAAACACTATACCGGGAACCCCCACAACACACCACAATTCAGCTCTTGTCATAGTTCTCCTACTTCTCCTGCTTCCAGAGGTGCCCCTACCATGAGCTGACCTGCCTCAGGCAGAAGGACCCCAGAGGAGCGGTGGCAGGTTGCCACCCGGACGGTAAGTCATTATTTTTTATAATGCCTGGTAAAAAATAATTGCCAGCTGTGAGCCGGCCAGGCAGCAACCTGACAAGCATTTTACTTACTCTATCTGTAGCTCCACTTCAGGCATCACTGCTGTCATCTGTCTATGACCCCTGACCTCTCCCCCAACCCTCCCCCCCAGCATCTGCACTCCTATGTGCAGCATCAACAGTGGAGGACGGAGAGTTCAGGGGGTTACAGACTGATGACAGCAGCGGCGGACAGAGCAGAGCTAAAGACAGAGCGAGTGAGATGCTTGTCAGGTTGCTGCCTAGCTGGAGGTCTACAATGGTACACTATAACTACTGGGACCACTATTGGGGTCATCATTAATACTGGGGCCACTATGGGGTTACTATTACTACTGGGGCCATTGAGGGGGTCACTATTACTAAAGGGGCTTCTAAAAGGGTTGCGATTACTACTGGGGCCATTGAGGGGGTCACTATTACTACTTGAACAACTAAGTGGGCCACTATTGGGGTCAATAACACTACTGTGACCACTAATGGGATCACTGTTATGATTGGAGCTACTAAGGGTACAATACTATTACTCTGTCACTACAATTCTCAATGGTTCAACTATGTGTTGGGTATCTTCTGGATTGGCACATACCTTTAAAATGAGTGTAAAATAATGGCTAGGGTCCCGCCTATCTGATTCCAACACAAAAACTACAAGAACTGACTGGTCACTTGCTGCCTAATATATCTGACCCCTGACAGGCACCATCATCACCATGTAATCAGTGTATTCACTTCACCGGTAGACTTAATGTCATCGATGATTGGGCTATGTTAGCTCTTTATTTTTGGAAGAGATTTTTTGGTTCTTCTAACCCCAAAATCCAAAAATATACCAATTAGGAAAATTGTCTCTCAATTACATTGATCAATCCAGTAATCATTGAGGCAACAGTAGTGCATAAAGGATAGGAGTTAGGGTTGTAAGTAACGGTTAATTAAAGGGGTTCTCCAATTACCAGATCTTATTTCTGCAATAACTCCAACTGTCTTAAAATAACCAATAGAGCACTACTTACCCGTCCTTCGCTACGAGAATCGACAATGTTGCCCTGCTGTCCTCCCGCTGATTGTTGTGGAAGATGACGTCCTCGGAGTCACTTGACTGCTGCAGCCAATCAGAGGCTGCATTGTCACCATTCCCCTGACATCAGCGCTCACATCCTGGTTGCCCTGAAGCCAAGAGTTCAGAACAAAGACGTTGCAGCCTCTGATTGGCTGCAGTGGTCAGGTGAATTTTTTCTGACTTTATCTTCCATGACAATCACCAGGAGGATGGCGGGGCAACATCGCTGGAGTCCGGCGGCAGAGCACGGATAAGTACTGCTCGGTTTGTTATTTTAAGACAGTTGTAGCTCTTACAGAAACGACATCCGGTGACTGGACAACCCCTCAACAGTTTTAGCTTTTTCCCCATGTGGGTCCTTGGATCGGCAAGAATACTGCCACACATTTCTGTGCGTCTTATTCTTTCAGTTACCGTTTCACTGCTTCTCGCTGCCCAAAGGAACGTGTGGTTCACATCTCTACAGGTCATGACGCCGCATTTTCTTTCCGCAGGGCAAACCAATGCAGGCAATGCTCATAATGGAAAGCAAGAGTTGAGGCTGGAGAATCTCATGTTCACAAAGAGGTGTAGGAGGACGAAAAGAAAGCCTCACATGGGAAACGTATATAGAAACCAGAGGCACTAGAAGAACCGACATGTCGTTTTAAGACCTGACCTGTTTCATCTTGTTTACGGAAAATGAGGGGGTGTAAAAACCAAAAATACTCTTCAGAAGAGCATTTGTTTTGTGTTTCCTGTCCTCTAATTCTGAGTTGTCTGATATAACTCGCCAAAAATATGTGTAATGAGCCAGGGCAGGAGGCTGGTATCATGGTGGCTAATGTCTCTAACTCCCACTGCAGTGGATGATATGGAACTTTGATGATATGAGCTGGTCGCTGCTCCTGGTGACCATGTTATAGTGTAGGGTGGTGAAGGTCCACAGTGGTAAGGAGATCCAGGAGTCAAGAAGGGATGAACATCACAACTTATGTTCATTGTAGCTTCAGGTGACAAACAGGGTGACCTTCTATACAGTCTGTTTCCAAACATCCAGCTCAGACGATGGTGACTGGAGGTACCGCTGTCTACAATAAAGTCCCCTACTGCTTATGCAATGTCGTGCCTGGCACCTTGCTCCTTCCTTAAACTCAGAAATAAGGTTGTAGATAACATTCCCATGATCAGCTGTCTGCACTTGTTGCTACATCTCATGTGCTGTCCTTTCTGGAATTGTATAAGGGTTTTTAGAAACTTTTGAGGTCCTTCCAGCAGCATAGAGCTGAGGAGCTAAGAGGCACCAAGTAATGTTGAATTAGGGCTCACACCCACTGGGGTTTTTATTTCTTGCGCTGTGAGAGCGAGTAAAAACACTCGCCTCGTAGTGCAAAAAAACCACTGCGATATCGCCAGTGTTTTCAATGGGGCCAGCGGCAGCAGCGCCAGCCCCATTAAAAACATGGAGTATATTGTAGACTTCTGCCACAGCTTTGACAGCTGTGGCAGAAGTCCAGGATGCTATCTCATTGCCTTCAATGGGGTCAGCGCTGCTGCTGGCCCTATTGAAAGCAGTAGTTTTGTGGCAACCCCTGCAGCATGATTTTCTGGGAAGGGATTGAAATATAAGCCCTTCACTGAAAATCATCCCTAGCTTTTCTCACCTCTCCGCTGCTCAGACGCTTCCTCCAGCTGGCTCCCCTGCTCTGCTGTCCAGCACTTTCAGCAGGTAGGGATTTAAAAATCCCCGCCTTCTGAAAGGGCTGTGCTGATTGGCTGAGTGCTCTGCCAATTACAGGAAGTGCTTACCTATTCATCAATGAATTCAGCACTCACCCAGATCTGCGACAGAACCTCCACCTGGAAGTTCCAATGCAGATTTGAAACTGGCTTACCAGGGCCTGTTCTATCCATCTAAATGGCTGAATTCAATGAATGTCTGAGCGCTGCCACTGATTGGCTGAGCGCAGGGACCAATCCCAGGCAGCGCTCAGCCATTCATTGAATTCAGCTATTTTTCGCGAAAAAAATGCACAGCAAACAAACATCTGTCTGACTGAGCCCTAAGAGAGGAAATGCTGACATTGGCAGAAGCCCAGGAAGAGTCTGACACCATACCTCCTAACTCTACATGGAAGGAAAGTGAGTAGCCCAGATCGATATGACAGCTTCTCTCGGACAAAACTTGTCTCTCCAGAGGTTTCCACACAGACGTCTTTGACTCTTTGCTTTTTCATAATTATATACCCTATATTATGAAAAACTTTTTAATAGTGCCACACATGGTTTTCCCCAAATAATGGTATAACAGTGCAACTCACTGCGCCCCTTGAGTAATGAATAACAAGCCGCACTAGTAGCAGCATGTAGTAAATAAATACCCTGTAGTGATAAATATCCATACTGCCCCCTTGTAGTAATATATAGCAAAATTACCCCTAATATATTGCCATATTATCCTTGTAGGACTATATAACTATACTGCTCCCTGTAGTAATAAATATCCATAATGTACCTTGTAGTAATACATATATAGCCATAAAGTCCCCCCTGTAGCAATAACAGTCATACTTCCCCTGTTAAGTAATAAATATTTATACTGTGCCCCTCTAGTAAAAAAAGATTCATGCTGCCCCCCAGTAGCAATATATAATCATACTGCCCCCTTTAGTAATAAATAGCCATACTGTCCTCTTGTAGTAATATATGGCAACAATGACATTATATAGTAATATATAGCCATTCTGTCCCCCTGTAGTAATAAATAGCCATAGTAATACATATAGTCAGAATGTCCCGCTTTAGCCATACTGTTCCCCTGTAGTAATATATAGCCATACCGTCCTCCAATAGTAATATATAGGCATAATGTCCCCGTGCAGGAATATATAGTGATAATGTCCCCCTATAGCCATAATGCTCCCCCATATTAAAATAATAAAGCAGTCGCCTCCCCCTCAGTCCCACGGCGTTTCCATCCACCTCCTGGCTTCTTCTGGCTGACATCCTGGGGAATAATGTAGGCGATGCAATGACATCATCATACTTCCTACATCATATAAAAGGTGCTGGGAAGAGACACCAGCAGTGTCAAATGTGATGAAAGAATCACTCTGCGTGCAGGAAGATGTGGTATGTGGCAAGACTAGCCGGACGGACGAGAAGACCGCTCGCAGATGGCGGCGCTGTGTTTGAAAACCTTGACTGTCCCACTGGATCAGGGATGGTTGTGAGATATTTGACACTGATGTGGGCATCTGCATTATGCTGAGCAGCACTTCATCACCAAAAGAGAAGAGCTGATACAAGGTTGTGGTTGAATGCGATACCCTTGGTAGTCTCACATTTTGAGTCCACGCTAATGTGAGAAATCTGGGGATTAAGAATTTCACTCGAAGTTCCGCTTAACCCTCGACATATCTGCTGAGATAGCTGTTCCTCTAAACATCAGGACACTCGTTTCTTTACCAATCGGTCTGTCTAGACCTTACGATATTGTCTATACTACTTAATCTCAATTTATAATGCTCCTGATGATCCACGCAAATTAAAGTGGTGAAACGCGTTGAGCAGCAAACCAATGAGAAATAGAGCAGAAAATGGGAATTTGAATTCTTTGGGTCTAGTATCCAAAACGACCCTTACCAATAGAGGGGAAGTTTCATCACGTCTTTGGGAGGCTCTCTCATTGAGGATTTCTTGATATTTTTTGACATCTTTAGAATCTTCTTGAGACGTTTCTCATAGCAAAGACCAATTCCGACTCTCTATCTTAAAGGGGTTGTCCCGCGCCAAAACGGGTTTTTTTTTTTTTTAACCCCCCCCGTTCGGCGCGAGACAACCCCGATGCAGGGGTTAAAAAAACACACCGGGTAGTACTTACCCGAATCCCGGCGGTCCGGCGTCTTCATACTCACCTGCTGAAGATGGCCGCCGGGATCCTGTCTCTCTGTGGACCGCAGGGCTTCTGTGCGGTCCATTGCCGATTCCAGCCTCCTGATTGGCTGGAATCGGCACGTGACGGGGCGGAGCTACACGGAGCCGGCATTCTACACGAGCGGCCCCATTGAAGACAGCAGAAGACCCGGACTGTGCAAGTGCGGCTAATTTGGCCATTAGAGGCCGAAAATTAGTCGGCACCATGGGAACGAGGACGCCAGCAACGGAGCAGGTAAGTATAAAACTTTTGATAACTTCTGTATGGCTCATAATTAATGCACAATGTACATTACAAAGTGCATTATTATGGCCATACAGAAGTGTATAGACCCACTTGCTGCCGCGGGACAACCCCTTTAATAAAGAATCGGATCAGCCATAATTGGGAAGAAACTTGTACATGAGTCGCTAAAATAGAACCTACTTATGGTGTGTGGGTCAAACAACATCAAGAAGTAGTAAGAGACCAAATAGCAACCGGAGATATTTCAATCTTACGTATCCGGCGTGCTAATACACGATCGAGTTCCCACTTTCTGCCAATATTGGCAATAAGTGGGACAAGAAATTTTGTGGTCTTCAGGTGATCATATGCTATAATGCCTACATATACAATCGCGTGATTGGACACTTACCTTTAGCGACTGTTAATGGTGTGGTTGGATGGTTTATACCACGTCCTTTATTTTTGTTTTATGTGTTGTGCCCCTATGTGTACATTTTAACAATCGTCTAAATAAAATTTGAATCTTTTATTCTAAGTCACCACTGTGATAAAGGTTGTGGTTTGGTGCCAAGGGGTTGGTTGTGGTCGGTCCATATGTGGTGTCAAGTAGGCCTGTGATTGATCTGTGTGATCTACTAGGCTTGTTCATCAGTGAGCTGGAGGAGGGAGTGACTTGTTCATCCTGGGAGCACTGAAGGGATGGAGGCCAGACTTTGTTATGTGCGGCCTATGGTGTGCTTTTGGGAAACCCATATGCACTGACCAAGGAGTGGGCCATGACCTAGGAGACATAACTGGTAACTGGTGACACGTTCAAGGGCCAAAGGTAGGTTAATAAAGGGGAACCCAAGTGATGGATTACCTTTAGTCCTGTTTTGTCTTGTGATGCCACCGTTTCTTCCACAGTGGGGGATTCCTCGATGACGGAGTAAATCCTCTCCCGTGCAGCTTCCGTGGGGGGATTTCTGGGTGACGGAGTAAATCCACACACACACAGATACAGTTTAAGACACGGCCTCCGGAAATGGATGGGCGACTGGTCATTTTACTTAACTTGAAGAACAATTCAACAGCTTCTTGAAAAATTATGTGACTGGGAGAACTCACGGGGTGACAGGAGAAACCACAGGCATTTCTCTTTCTCTCGATCTACCGGTTTCATATTCACAGACGGTAACACGCTACAGAACCACTGGGGAGTAGTAGTCCCCACATTCGCTAGGCCATCTTCTCAGACTCCTCTATTCTGTGTCTGTGGGTTGAAGGTACCCACAGACAGCTGCCTTGCACTCCTCTCTCTAGCAGAACTCAGAACAGACTCCCATTCCCGTGCAGACTCTGAACACATAACTCAAGCATCATCACGTGACAGACAAAACGATACAAAACCAGACAGTCATCTACATACCAGACACTTAACTCTTTCAGTGCTGCAGATATGCAATACACGCCAATCTTGCCACATGAAAGACACTGACAACACAAGACTGAACATACACACCATTAAAGAAGAGGCCCCATTCTACTGGGCTACTACACATAGATGAGAGTAGTTAACTGGATATTGTCTTGCAAGGCAGAGTGATTATCACAGAAAACAGACGATGAGCTGACCAGAGATTTGTTCCCACTTGGGAGTAGTATAATGTTGTTCCACAGCAGCATTCTTTGCAGTTCATTCCATTTCCCAGGGAAGTGATTTGGTTTGCACGTCCAAACAAGGGCAGGACCCAATCCCACAGAAGTCCATGGTAGAAGAAATAGGGGACAGCAAACTTCAGGTGTCAATAAAAAAATTACATCCGCATGGATGTGTCTTTATTTCTTCAAAGCCATTAAAAGTAGTGATGTTTTGACTACATCACAGAAGTCTTTGTCAAGCTTGACAAACTGAACAGCAAACTGCACTCACGGGCAGACCTATACAATGACTGACAAACGCCCAAAACACTTACTCAGCATACCTGCACACAAACAGGTGGAATAGATACGGTATGAGATATTGGTTCATATTTTGGCCAAGGCACTTAAACCCATGAGCTCGTGACAAGGTTCCCCATTTCTTGTGGGTCCCTACTTTCAAAACAACTTACCCCAGGAATGCTGACTGCAAGCAGCGCAATCGTTCCAGTAGGGATGGCTGCACGCTGGAACCTGAGGACCTAACTAGCCCTAGATGGTAAACGACCCTGGCAGACAGGACACAGCTGACACCAACACACCAGGGAATACACACCACACAGAGCAGGACTGTTTATGTGATTGTTCCCAGCAAGAGAAACCACATAATCGTGTAGATATGATACCTTTTAATGGCTAACAAAAATACAGGTATCATATCTACAAGATTACTTGGTTTCTATTGCTGGGAACAATCACATTTTGCTCTACTGGCTAACATGGTACCAAACCTTTGTTTTCATTAGGACTGTGGGCCACGTGAACAGACCCACAGAACACATCACTGGACACACCAAACAGAACACCAAGCATGGAAGCAAACACCAGGATGTTGGGAAACCATCATCCTCTAGCCAGAGGCTCTGGTATATGTGTGCATCAGACCAGTGGGGATTGGCTGGAGAAACTGCACACACAACAGCGTCAATTATCCCACACCTGTGAAGGCGAGCTCCTGAAAATCCATAGTACTACAGGTCCCAGGAGCACAATCTAACACTATTCATGTTGTGTTCTAGAGTGTTTAAGTATTAGTACTACCTAGAGTGGACTGCAACTGCCAAACGTACTGTGCATACAATGTGCATTGTAACTATCAAGTATGTTGCGCCACTGTACTATGATGAAAGAAAAAGTAAAAGCTTCTGTTTTAAGTGTTGGTCTAGGACTGTGTTTTTTTAAAGGGGACTACTTGCCCGTTTTCTTACATGTGGAGTACCCATCCAGTTCACAGGTACAACCCATGCAGATTTCCACAGAGTACCCATGGAGTGCTCATGCAGTACCATGAAGTCCAGCCTTGGAGGTAGAAGATCTGTGAATCTTAATAATCTATCATAGCTAATATTTTACTTTTGGTTGAGCCCAGACCTGATCCAAGCAGGTCAGATCATTTATAGTAAAGCTCTCCATCAAATATTGGAATAAGACTTCCAATGGGCAGGAAGCTGAGACTTCCTATGGGCAGGAAGCTGAGGCTTCCGATGGGCAGGAAGCTGAAGTCTTGTACAAGGCCAAGTAGAAGACTACGCATGACGCATAGAGAAAGGAAACAGGAAGAGAGATGGGTCAAAGAAGAGATAGCTGATAAAATGAGGTCAAGAGCAGAACGGAGACTGTACTACCAGCACAATACAAGCAGTGACTGCTTACACAAGCAGATAGGGTGTAATGAAGGTCTGGAAGACATGGTGGATGGATATGTGCCAGCTTCTTCATCACCTCATTTACCAATCCCTACACATAGCTGTCAGATTCTGTAGTATTGTTTAACCTGGCATTTGATAATTCAGATGCGATTAAAGGGGTTTTCCAGGCAAATACTTTTGACGACCTAACCCCAGCATAGATCATCAGTAGTTAATCGGCTGGGTTCCACAGATTAGGAGCCCGGCCGATCACTGATCGGGTGCCTGCTAACAGTGTCACAACCTACAGGAGTCTGAGCAGTAATAGTTAGTTCTGACCCTGTTTACTGGCCAGGCTCTGGTAACTGCAAGTGCAATGACTCGTGATCATAGTAGATTTACCCACCTGTCTGCTGCAGCCAATAGGAGACCCTGACACAGTTTATAGGACGTCACCGGGCCAGAAAACTGGGTGATGTCATGAGTTGGATGCTGTGACGCCAAAATATAGTTTTGGGCACAGGATCCCCAAAACTATACAAAAAAATTAAGTCGGACAACCCTTTAAACTGTTGGTAGAACACACTTAAGCAAAAAGCATTCCCCAGGCGTCCTCCACACCCCGACACATCCATCTGATGTGAAGATGGAGTAGCGTGATTCGTCAGTCCATAGATCATCCTTCCATCCCTCAACTGTCCAATGATGATGCTCCTTGCCAGTGCATTGTGCTTTGTGACAGATGGTTTGTGCGCAGGGGTATAACCCATATATCCAATAGCGAGCAATTCCGGTAGCAAACTATGTCGGACACCTCCAAGGGTCTGCATCTTATGTAGCATGGTTTAGGACATGCTAATAAGACACAATCCATTCTACTGATAGGAGGATCTGAATACTTTTGGTAGGATAGTGTTTATGTATGTATATATGTTTAGATTCTTTTGCCTGACCTGAACAGAAATGCTCATTAGTGCCCCCTCTGTCCACATACGTTATTGTGTACACACTGTTCTTCCTGTTCTGCACAGTGTCCTCGGTGTGATGTTTTAAGAGTACAGCAATATCTTAATTGCTGAGACCATCCCAATTATGTCTGTGGTGAGATGTAGCACATATAGCACCATATATAATACATTCCGCTGCGCAGGGAACCACAAACACTCTCCTCTGTGCACCACTTCCTGACTCTGCATAGGCAATAAATCTATTTCTTATTACCTAACTAGACAGTTGAGTTTCTTCATCATGTGTTATTCTATGGGCATATATATAGCACACTCCTGTATTGGATACTGGTGCATCTTGTCTCCACCGGAATGATGGGTTGAGACATAGGTTGGCCGGGTACAGTAGTAGGGAACAGCCAGGTGAGGGGCAGAAAAGCGGATTGGCTGCTGCACACGCCCCTCTGGTACTATTGTATCTTGACGCCAATGGAAACTAGGGTTTTGACAGGGCTTCCATGGAGGAACGCCCCTGTCACACCCCTAGCTCCCGATTGGCTCAAGAGGTGAAGGTCCTAGGAGCTGCTACACTCCATGTACGCCTCCATGTGAGTGAGGCACACTCCGTGTGTGTTAGCTCACATGGTGCTGCAGCGAAGTTAGCGCACCTAATCGCCTGTCCCCTGGGCCTTGCGTCGTGGCCTCCTTGCTGTGGTCCTCCTGCTGCTGTCAGCAGCCGCTACCTATAACTGTTAGTCCCCCACTGCTGTTGCCTCCCTGCTGTCATAGCACAGTGTGTGGGGGACGCAAGTGAAAGACAGTCCCGCGCCGCTGCCGGTTCCCTGCTGTTGTCCTGGTATGTGAGGCCGCCGTGTGTGAGTCAGTGGCCCCCGGCGATGTGTCCTCACTGTTGCCGACCGCAATGTGAAACACACATGGGGATGGCGCCTTGTGCTGCGCCACAGGCAAAGCCGCTTCACAGCAGTGTCGCCTCCGTGATGCCAACACTGCTCTGCGCTTCAACACACAGGTGGGTGCCACATTCAGGACTGTCAGCAGGGAAGGGGCTTTCAGCTGGGGCAATGCGCAGCGCAAGGAGCGGCCAGCGTGGATGAAAAAGACTACAGCAGCAGGATTGCCTAAGTGGCCTGCCAGGACCTGCAGCCCATCAAGCTGTTCAGCCAATCACGTACGGAGGGCATCACCCTCTTGTCTATCTTGTCTCCACCAGTGTTTCCTGGTGGCATCAAGATACATGTATGTTCCCTGCGATATCCCCTCCTAGCGCCTGTTTCATAGTTCCCGGCCGCAGCCTGCCATCTCTGCTCCTGGCGACCCTGTCTCTCTCTCCACCCGCCAGGATGCCATCTCTGCTCACCATGCCCCTGTGACTTTCCCTGCCGTTCTCTCATTATTCCCGTGCCGGCTGCAACTCTCCCCGCAGGTCTCCCTTCTCCGCTGTTGCCTCAGGCGCTGTGCCTCTCCCTGGCAGCCTCCCATGTGTGCTGCAATCTGTAATGCTGTCCTCCACCGCCGCTGAAGTTGGCTCCCCTCTCACATGGCTGGATGGATGGAGGCGCCGGCCGTTGTCAATCCTCCGTGCGGGGCTCTGCTGTCTCCGCTGCTCAGGACCCTGCTCTGCTGCCTCCTCCATGTGGAGAGCTTTTGTAATGAAGCCGCTCATCTGTCCCCATCGTTGTTAGGCTGGGTTCACACAGGGCGGATTTGCCGCGGAAATTCCGTCCGGAATTTCGCAGCGGCAAATCTGCCTGCGGCCGCTAATCTCAGTTAGCCAGCCAAGTGGACGAGATTTCTCAGAAATCTCGTCCACACAGGACGGCCAATCCGCTGCGGTTAATCCGGCCGAAACCACGGCTGCGGCGCGGCTTTGCCGACCGCAGCATGTCCATTCTTTTTTCTTTCCGCTGCGGCCGCACTCTCCTCTATGGGTCTTTCCGCGGCGCTTCTCCTGGCGGAAATCTCGCGGTTTTTGCTGCGGCCAAACCGCGAGATTTCCGGCGGGAATCCGCCCAGTGGGAGCCCAGGCTTATGGTTCTTGCGGCTTGTAGCTAAGCCACTCCTCCGCCTCCATGATGGTAATGGTGTCCTGTACTACTCCTGTAACCCTAACCCTCCAGCCACGGCAAACCGCCACCCTAGCCAATCAGGAGCTTGGGAACGTTAAAAGGATGTATACATTCAATTACTATGTCTCCATACACTTCTGGTGGAGACAAGATGCACCAGTACCACTGTATTGTTGCATTACTAGGCTGGTTTGACATTCAGAGCTCTAGGAAAGTTGGGTCAGCATAGCTGCTATGGCGACTACAATTGCAGCTCCATTACTCGTCATCCAGAAACAGGTATAAGAAGGGAAACAGATAAGACAGTGGAGCAATGATGGTGGTCACGGTACTTTTGTTTCTTATTGTCCATCCTATGTAAATGAAATGAAATCATTGTACAATGACAGCATTTCAGGAGTTCTAATATAATTTGGTATACCAATTTTTCATCATTTTCAAGATCTTTGCTTGCTGTCAGCATATGGAAAGTACTGACACTCTATCATAACACAAGTGCATCATTCCTAGTTAAAAGAGTTGCCTGGAACTGTTGGCCTAAAGCCGGCTGCACATGGATGGGTTGGATTACCCTGTGCCCGGCCAGTGACCCCGCGTACCTGTAGTTTTCTTCCTTCTTCTGTACAGCGGATGGTCTGGCTGGTGAAAGGGCCGCGGGTCGGATGTCTTGCATTGACTTCAATGGAAGCCGTAGGAGCGGACACCCGCCCTGGATTCCACAATTTTAATATTCCTGTGTGCAGCCAGCCTTAATCATCAATGTATGATCAGTGGGGCTCCATTCCATTAAACAGGCTGAATTGCAGTACTAGGTACAGCCATACTTGTAGTGCTGAACAATGAAAGGGCTACAGCAGCTTCATTCTGCTTCATTCTTAGAAGCCAAGATGTCCCAACACATTCAATGATGTCGACTCTAAAGCAACCAGTCAAAGGAACCTCCACCTTGGTCTACAGCCACTAATCCAGCATGGTGGAGATTCCAAGAGTCTTTCATTGTCTTAGTGGTGCCCCCCCCCCCCCCTCCTCCCCTCTACCGCTGTCACTTCCAAAGATCTCAAATGTGGATGCATCAGCCCACAGAACCTTCTCCACATATCGGGGAACTCATTTTGTTGTTCTAGTGGAAATGTATTTCTAATGTTATCATGACAGCACCTCGTTCTTTCAAACCCATAGCATTAAGTTGTCATCTCACAGGAGAAAGGTGGATAGAAGAACCTGAAGCAACAGTGGGCTTTAGTATTTCAAGAGGAAACTCTTTGTCCTGGTCATTTGATGGGTTGAGGTTTGATGGTCCACCAGGTTGGGTTGATGTTCCCATCGTCCTAGTAGCTCTTTTTTTAAGTTCTCTTTTTGGTTTGGTTCCTGTCTTGTTTTCTGTTCTTATGCTTATTCTGGGCAACCTTTTGGAAATAAAATCAGTGTACACTATATAGCCAAACTTTGTGGCCATCTAACCAACCCACTACATCTACATAAGCTTGTTGGAGGTCCCTTTCCCAAACCATGGACATTAATATGTATTTGGCCCCCTCCTGCACCTGTAACAGCCTCCACTTGTAAGGCGGCCCTGGTATCTGGCCTGGGGTCTCCCTGGTGATCTGGGATAGTGTTGAAGGTTCCAGGAATAGCTCACATTGGGTCCGAAAATTGACATGCATCATGGGGCAAACACGACCACTGAGAACAATCCCCGGCCTCACTAATGCTGAGACTGGGAATTGACTACAGCGATCATGTGATTGTCACATGATCACACAGTGTGGAAGTCAGTGGAGGACAGCAGCGCCCATTGCAGCTCCCAGTGAGTGACAGAGGAGGTGAGTATGTACTGTTTTTTATTTCACTACATGCAAGGGCACATTGGGGGCATTCTTCTTTAAAGGAGGCAAATGGGGGCCATTATATTTCAGAGGGCACATGGAGGGCATTATTTCTAAAAGGGGCAAAAAGGGACATTATTTCTTAACAGAGGCGTTATTTCCGAAAGGGTGTATTATTAGTAAATGGGGATAAAAGCAGTGTTATTACTAAGTGGAGGCAAAGGGGGATATTATTATTGAGTAGGGCATTAAGAAGGCATTAATGCTAAATTGGGGCACTTTCACTGTCTGTCACTATAAGCAGTACTTACTGTGTGGGGCCTACAGGGGGCATAAAAATGGGGACAGTACTACAGTGTGGGGTACCACATGTGGCATTATTACTATTTTGGATACTATAGCAGGGGGAATTGTGTAAAGGTGTAGAGAACATAGAGACATTAATGGAAAAACAAGGAACCAAAGATGTCTGCGTGTCAAATTCGGCATAGGCAGGTTGTGGGTGGGAGAAGTCGTCATGGTGGTCATCAAAGGAAATTGAACGACTCCACTCAGAAAGGACCTCACCTACTATCAATGCTTGTCTGTGGAGATTACTTGCTTGATCTTATGCAGCTCTTTGCAAAGGGTGAAACTAAAACAAATTACTCAATAATTAGGAGGACATTCAAGTACCTCTGGCCACATACAGTATGTCTATTGTCATCTGGAAATTCAGAATATTTGATAATCCATCAATTCAGCAATCTACAGCTCTATTACAGTTCTTGTACTAGTGATATCACGGGGGACTGCACACTTTGTGTCGGATGTATCTGAATGAATTTCCCTCTTTGTGGTCACAAAACTGCAACTCCCCATCGCCTCCTCCTCCTCATATCAGAGATGTGTGACACGGCCGTCTCTTACAGAAGCCCCCAGCGATGGACAGTCATAGGAGACCTCCAATATCCGTCTTCTCAGTGGAGGACTACTACACCCAGCAGGCTGCCCCCCGCCCCCCACTGGTGAGGAGGAAGATTGGACGAGGCACGCAGTTGATGCAGTTGGCGCTGCTTGTATTTTCTCTGCTGGCGTTTTGTGGAGCAGCATCTGAAATCTACTTCTTAATGAAGGTGGAGTCCACATTAAGAGCGACTCAGGATATGGTGAGTGCTCCTACTGCGGAGTCCATGGGGGGAGGACCACCACACGGGGGCGTATTCTGCTGACCTACAATAATGACCTGGGATCCAGGGACAGATTTAGACAGTATCACACATGATTGGATTAGATGCTGTGGGGAGTATTATGCATGACAGGCTTGGGTATTGCAGTTGGGCATTCAGTATCACACATGACTGGTTTAGGTACAGCAGAAAGCAGACCGTATCACATATAATAGGCTTAGATACATCATCTCAGCAGACTGTATCACACATAAAAGGTTTAGATATACAAGTTTTCTGGCATATAATACTCACAATTTTGGCGTACACACCAAAATGGCAACTTTCCAGGTTTTTATGTCAGGCCCAACAACGTCTTCAAAAAGTGGGCGGGATCTAGATTTAGGGTGCCTGGGACACGCTGCCCATCACATTTACTATAATATACTCCAGAAACTATATATATTTGGAGATGGTGTAGGTTTCCATCTGGCACACGAAGATGCCGCCAAATGCGATAAATGTACCACTGGTGTATAGTTGACGTAGGCCTGTTTCACACAAATGTATTTGCGTAGTATTTTGCATGCACAACATTTGCCCGTGCAATACGCAGTAAATAAAACCCATTGATTTCAATGGGTTCATTCGCATCCACGTATTTTGCGTGTGCATTTCGTTTGCATTCAGTGTAAACAAGAGTCGTTCAATGTTTGAGCAATGGCCTGTTTGCAGTGAATTGAGGCGGCTGCTGGAATGAACCCCAGTTCGCTCTGCCTACATCCACTATATCGCTCCTGTGTTAATTACTGATAATCGCTGGATCGGCTGTTGGGCATTCAATAGCTGAGAGCTGCCTCTGATTGGCTGAGCGCAGGGACCAATCAGAGGCAGCTCTCAGCTGTCATTCAATAGTTGAGGGCTGCCTCTGATTAATCACAGTGCTCAGCCAATCAGAGGCAGCCCATTTAGCAGGCGGGGATTTTAAATACTACTGAGAGCAGTGCAGGGAGAAGAGCCGGCTGGACGCAGCTAAGCCCCAGCAGCTGAAGAAAGGTGAGTATTCTTTTTTTTATTTTATTCACCATTTCTTCTTGTTTTTCTGGGAAGAGCTTATGTTTAAAGCCCTTCCCTGAAAAAGAATTACCGCTGCCGGCAGCTGGATCCCCTACCGCAGCTGTCATCTGTGACAGCTGTGGTAGGGAATTCTTTATTCCCCGCAGGGATGAAGAATTCCATTGCTGCATCTGTAACAGATGTGGCAGGTGCAGCAGGGAATTCTTTTTCCTCGCAGCAGATGTGTTCTTCATCCCAGCGGGGACATGGCAGCGGCGGACAGGTAAGTTTTATTTATTTTTTACACTAAAATTATTGTTCTTTCGGGAAGGGCTTATGTTTAAAGCCCTTCCCTGAAAACCAATGACGGGGTGCCGGCAGCAGGATCCTGTCATGTGTGACAGCTGCGGTAGGGAATTGAAGAATTCCTCTGCAGCATCTGTCACAGATGTGGCAGATGGAGCAGCATGGAATTCTTTTTACTAGTGGGAATGAAGGAAACATCTGCCGCATGCAGTAGATGTGTTCTTCATCCCCGGGACACGGCAGCGGCGGAGGGTAAGTTTATTTATTTATTACACTAAAATTATTGCTTTTCAGGGAAGAGCTTATATGTAAAGCCCTTCCCTTAAAAATAATTCAGAGGTGTTGGCAGACCATTGTTTTCAATGGAGCCGCCGGCAGCAGCCGCGGCTCCATTGAAGACAATGCAGAGCCTGGGTCACCTTGAAAAAATGCTCGAGTCTCCCATTGACTTCAATGGGGTTCATTACTCGAAATGAGCTCTCGAGCATTACAAAAAGCTCGGCTCGAGTAACGAGCACCCGAGCATTTTGCTGCTCGCTCATCTCTAAAACAATTCAGGCGTGCCGAAAGACCATTGTTTTCAATGGAGCCGCTAGCAGCAGCCGTAGCTCCATTGAAAACATGTGGGGAGGGTAGGGTGAAATTTTTTCGAGCACCACGTGGTGCTCGGCTCGAGTAACGAGTACATCAAGCAGGCTAATGCTCGAATGAGCATCAAGCTCGGACGAGCATTCTCGCTCATCTCTAGTACTAGATGATTTCTCATATTCCATGTCTTATACAGGGGTGTAACTATAGGGTGTCCAGAGGTTTCAGTCACACCAAAAACCCGGCTCCTCAAGGTGGCCTATGGTCCTTTTGTCATCTAATAGAAGACCTGGTGTAATAAATGGCATGTTGTAAGTTGGGGCCCTGTCAGAAATTTTGGGACTCTAAGCCCAAGCGCTTTGGCCTAATTGTATATATCAGAATATAGTCCACACATGGAACCACATTGCATTTTATTACTAAAGAGCAGATACCCACCGAGAACACATAAAGATGGCCTCCTCCCTACAACATTGGTTCCTAAAAAAAGTGCTCAGGGAAAAGTTATATTAGTAAGCTAAACAACTAGTTGCAAACTGCCACTGTATCCCCATCAGGTCTCCGGTCAGGAAGTCCAGCATTGTGTCCAGGCTGCCACCTTCTCTCTATGACATCAAGTTGGTGGTGGATATGAATATGACCACCAGCTCATCTACTCAATGTAGGGTTGTCATTGGCCCTCTTCTGCTGCTAACAGAGACGTAGCTCTAAGCTCTTGGGTCCCCGGCTTCCAGATGTTCTTTATAATACAGGCATTTTTTTATGTGGTAGAGGGGACTTTAGTCGAAAAAGACAATGTCTTCTAAGATCAATTAACTAAAAGATTGCAAGAAGAGTCTAAGAGGATTCTGGGAATTAGAACAAACTTTGGGTCAATTAGCATCATTACTAAGGACAAAATGCTGCCCACCATTGTCACTATGGGCTCCATCGCTCATACAGAGTAACAAGGAGCAGAGGGGGACCTAGGATGGACGTAAAATGATAAATATATTTATTAATAAATATATACCCCATGGTGGCATGCTGGATACAATTTTGGTAATGGGAGGCAGTGAATAGAACCCAGCGCTATCCATTTTATGGCACTATGATTGTAAGAGCAGTGATTGAGCCTGCATGATCACTCATGGGGGGGGGGGGGTCTGGTTGACAATTGTCACCCTATGGCAACATAGAAATCCCTGATCCTATTTGTTTAACCCTATGGGACCGTCACACGGAACAGAATTGGAGTTTTTTTTTAACTACAAAAACTACATAAAAAATAAATACATTGTATATAGTCTTAACCTTTTTAACCTTTGCAACCCATGTAATACATTTACAACATCATTTATGATGAGCGGTGAAGTACCAAAAAAGCCAAAAAGGAATATACGTATATGAAAAACTAATTTTTATGTACTGAAATATTCTACAAAAAAATTATGTATTAAAAAAAAACTTCCCACAGAACTGTCAGTCACAAAAAATGTTATGGGACATGGAATGCAATGAGTGAGAAACAGGAAAGAACTGTTTGCTGCTCCCTGAAGACCCAAATGAACCATGTCTTTAAAGGGGTTTTCCTACACGGGAAAGATATCTCTTATAACACAAGATAGGGAATAACCAACTAACTGATCGGTAGACCTCTGACCATTGGGACTCCACTGATCCTGAGAACTGGGGGTCCTAAAAGTCTTCGCATGAATGAAGCAGCAGTTAGGCATGCACCCCACTGCTCTATTTATTTCAATGGCATTGTCAGAGATAGCCAAGTTCAAGCCTTCAGGTATCTCCAGCAGTCCTGCTATCCCCATCAGTTAGATAGTCATATATCATACCAATCAGTTTATTAGACCCTGCCTAAAAGCCTAATATGCGCTTAGATATAGAAGACCTGGTGGAAAGAGAGTTAGGCCCCATCTGCCATGGTAATCCATTGGCACCCTGCCATCATGTAAGAAGACCGACAATGGGCTGCCTCCCTTTGTAAAACCACTTAAATGCTAGTTGCTAGTGACGGCACCATCTAAGAGCCCGGGACCTGAGTTATCTTGATTACAGCAGGATTTTGGCTGTATATTACAATCACCACCACTACTGATCCACAGGCTCAGCTTCTATGACCAGGCCATAACGGCGTATGAATAACGGAGGCCGATACATAAATCACCAGCGTTGTATCTAACATTTTGGATCTCATTTATTCCAGATTCATGAAAAAGCTGCAGCTCAGAAAATGATCTCCAGACCAGGTAAAGCCATAAGAAAATATTTCTCTATGGGTTCCAAGGAACAATGTTTGTTAGAGGGCTCAAGCGGAGTGTAAACTGGCAGATAGGCTACGTAGAGGAGATGGTACTGGTTTATGCCAAAATACCATCTATACTACTTACTGTACCTCAGGACTATAGGGAGAAGCCATTATTCTCCCATCTCATGCCTGGTTGGTATTAAGGATCTCATGGCCATCAGCTGAGTTCCCTATATAGTTTGCTCATAGGAGAGGAAAAAGGAATGAAGCCAAACCCAACTAGGATCCTCTCTAGGACATAAATAGAGAGTGCTGGGCCCTGTAGTCCCCACAATGTGGCCTGACAGTTCACAGATTACATTAGCGAATATAGTTTTATGGAACAGGCATCCCTATGAAGCAGGTGGTGGTGTTGTGTATGGCGCGGTGGAGAAAGATGGAAGCAGAGTCAGCATGTTTTTACCAAAAGTAACTTTACTGAATGAAAATAACCTGTAGCTTCATACCACTCCATAGGAAAGTTAGAGGACTTAAACATTGCATAATTTTCAAATAGAGTTCACTCTTATAACATTTGTATCCACATACCCATAACAGGGCAGGGGCGTATGTATAGAGGATGCAGGGGATGCGGTTGCACCCGGGCCCAGGAGACTTAGGGGGCCCATAAGGCCTCTCTTCTTCATATAGGGAACCCAGTACTATGAGTAAAGCATTGTAGTTGGGGGCCCTATTACAAGTTTTGCATCGGGGCCCGGGAGCTTAAGTTACGCCTCTGTATCAGGGGGACACTTCAGTGAGACAAGGCACTTCAAACTTCAATCACGACTAACCATGGTCTTCGTAGTACTCCATATTTATCCTCATAGTCGGTACTGTATTCTTAGATGTCCGAGGCATGACAACATCATGGCCTCATGCACCGTAGATGCAAAAGGACCTCAGTTTCACATATCCCCAATTAGCACAGAACGCCAAATGCTTCGAAGTGTCTTGTCTCCCGTCACATCCACTCAACTTGTGCCAATAATAAACATCACAGTGCATTGTCACATTCCCATATTCCACCATATCCCTGTATCACTGTCCTTTTTTGGGAAATACTCCCTCTGTCAAATACAGCAGTCCATCATAGTCCCTCAGTATGCACACACTAATGTCCGAGACCAGTCTCATGTGTCCACATGTGACCTCTGGGTCCACGACACAGTTGTCGAATCCAGGTACATGGCGCTGTCTGCTTCTTCAGTTACTGAGTCCACTACGGGAAGGAAGACTCCTTCTTCACCGCGGAACGATATAATTTTCAGCCTGTGGTCATCAGGCCCTTTCATAGTTCGTTTCGGCCCCCTGGTCATTAGAGCCCTTGCACAGTCTCTTTGGCTTCAGTCATTAGGTCCTCTTACTATCTTGGTACGGCCATTATCAGTTTCAGTCTCTCCTCAGCTGCTCACTGTATCAGAGCTGAGCTCCATCCTATCATGTGACCTTCCTCTGAATATCCCGGCAGGGCCATAAAACAAGGCACACCAATAATATACCTATACACATGTACAAAGAAGTGCTTATTACCTTACGATTCCCCCTTACACTAACCCTTGAGAAACTACAACTCCTAGGATGACTTGAAAAATGATGACAGCATACTGTGGTAGCGGCACCATATACACTATCACCCATACAGATAGAAAATACAGAATGAAGGCATGGGAGGCATCAAACCCCATAACAGGCTGTAAAATTAATTCAGCCCCAAGACTGGGCTTTAAAATAAATTAAGAGCGAAAGCAAAAACCAAGATTAATTCAGATCCTAGATCACACCTCAAAATTAATTTACATTTCACACCAGACTTCTAACTAAATCAAACCCTGATCTCTTGATTAATTCACACTCAAAATTAATGCGGACACCAGACCAGACCCCTAAATAACTTCAGACCCCAGACCAGACCCATAAAATGAATCCAAAACCTAAACCCAAAAATGTCAGTCTCCAGGCATACCCAAAAATTTACACCTACCTTGAAATATAGCAAAAATTAAATTCAGACCTTAGACTAGACCCCTCTATTTACTTTCCCCTCCTTGGTTCACTTTTGGGCACCACTGCATGCAAAATCCTGACACTCCTACATCAGTGGTCTACAGTAGCCACATGGGCTTCCTCTGGTATATATGCTTCTAGATGTAGCAGGGTGGCCGGCAAGACGTAACCCCTTGAACACTAGAACCAACGGGTTTGGGCACCCCTCTAGCACCACCAAGGGGACACATCTGTCCCCATCGCTATTTTTTACATTACTGCAGTTTTACCAAAACTTTTTTTGTGTTTTATGTTTTTACGCCATATTTACTGCTGTTATAATAACTGACAGGGTCAGGTTGTTTTTTTTTTCACCTGCGTCAATTTGGATGTGCGGGTGCATGGTACATAGGAGTAAGACATTCCTATTTTGTTTACCTTGGTATGCAGTGAGTGATATGTCAGCTTTTTTTAGCAGTACTGTACTATACAATGCTTCCTTTGCCTTCTTTATGACTACAGGTACTTCCCTATGAGCTCTATTCATAGTGCCAACTATACTTGTAGACTTCTCCTTTAAGTACTCAGCAATGGCGACAGACATAAAGAAATGATCACAAGTTACATTTCTACCTTTACCAAAGTAAGGGCCCATCAACTTTTTCATAATGAAGTCGCCAAGACACTCATTGTCAACCCTAGTCTCGTCCTTCCCAAGATAAGAGAATGCATTTATTAGATACTTAGAATCTTTGTCCACAGCCATCCAACATTTCTGGCCGCACTTATCCGGCTTGAATTGTGTAAATCTACACCGACATTTAGATGGAAAAAGTTGCTCATCAATGGTAATATAAGGACCTGGTATGGAACAATATTGAGCATTGGAAATATAATCATACCAAACTTCAGATATCAAGGCAAATGTATCATCAGTCACTTGCTGAGATCTGGTTGATCGAATGTCAAATCGCAAAAGTCTCATAATTTCTCTAAATCTATTGTGGCTCATAGTCTCTCTGACAAATGGAGTCAGACCACGGAGAATCCAACTCCAGGCCCTTTGCACAAATGGCTCCCCTAACATATTTCTAGAAACCCTTCTAGTTCTTCAATCATGATTGACCAATTGCTACATTCTGAAACACGGCGTGCTTCTAATCCAGTAGGGATCACAATATGCTTCAGGATCTTTCAGACATCATCAACCTCCAAGCACTGACAGATGTCAAAATAACGCTTTGCATGAGGGGTGGGGCCAGAGCAAGAGGTCATTCAATGCAGCAACGATGTCCACTGATGTCAATCCTCTCTGTCGATAAGCCATAGTGTAACACAAGACACCTATCAGTCAGCTAGAGAAACCATACAAATGACAAAAGTTATTACGGTTCATAGGAAAAAAAATGTTTATACAGTGCGGTTCGCCTTCCTTGCTTGTTCTTCCAATTAATGGTATTTGAGACCATAAATTATCATAACATCAAAAAACAAGGAAATATAGCAAAAAATGTAGTTAAAACCAAGATTAAATCCCAAACTATGCGATATTACTGTCAAGAGGACAAAAGTGTCCCTGCGGCGGTTCTAGGTAAAAGCGTATTTTTTTTCAGGCTGGGGGGGGAGTTGACCTCTGACCAACATTTTTTGGGAAATTGATGTAGACTCTAAATGATGAAAAGTCACAAAAAACTAGCCAGCTGCATCAAAAATTAAATAAACGATGAAAAAAACACATTTGAAAGGGGACAGATCTGTCCCCACAGCGGTTCTAGTGTTAATAGGCGGCCCTTTTTTTTTCCTTCCCGCTTTAAAAAATCATCCATCGATGTAGCTGTCTGAGGGATTGTTTTTGTGGGACAAGTTGTATTATTCAATGGTACTATTAAATGTACTGAAGAACCTTAAAAAATTTCTAGTTGGAGTGAAATGAAAAAAAAATAAAAAATCCGCCACCTTGTTTTTTTGGCGTCCGTCAGTACGATTACTATGACACCAAATTTACATAGTTTTTTTGTTGTACTACTTTTAAAAAACAAAATGTCTGTTGAAAAAAAATATTATTTTTTTTCTGCCGCCATCTTCTGGCAGCCAAAACTGGCAAATAGATGAAGGTCTTAAATAGAGATGAGCGAGTATACTCGCTAAGGCACATTACTCGAGCGAGTAGTGCCTTAGCCGGGTATCTCCCCGCTCGTCTCTAAAGATTCGGGGGCCGGCGGGAGCGGGGAGCGATGGGGGAGAGCGGGGAGGAACTGAGGGGAGATCTCTCTCTCCCTCTCTCCCCCCCCCCCCGTTCCCCGCCGCAACTCACCTGTCACCCGCGCCGGCCCCCGAATCTTTAGAGACGAGCGGGGAGATACCCGGCTAAGGCACTACTCGCTCGAGTAATGTGCCTTAGCGAGTATACTCGCTCATCTCTAGTCTTGAACGATGGTTCCCTTTCTATGAATTCAGAATTGCCTAATAGGATATGTTTTATTCGGTTTTGTGGCTTACCACAAGAAGGCTTTAGCCCTCACAACATGACCCAGAAAGGATCTTTAAAGACTGGAAAAAACTCTTTGTCTTCAAAATCTAGTTTAAGCCTCTGAGAAAGTAGACATGAATTGGCGTGAACTAGCTGGGTATGGCATTGTTTGGGATACCTTTAGCATGGTTTGAGTAGGTGAGGAGGAAGTTTTAGGTAGTTCTGGTCATGGTAATGTCTGGGTAGGTTTTAGGCGACTTTAAAATTTGCCATATATTCAGATTTTTCTGTTCCTTGTTGTGTTTTCCAGATTTTCAAGATGGACCTCCTAAGCCTTCAGCTCATGTCACGGGTATGTATCAAATCAGCACTCGAATATAGCAATCTTAGATTAGGATGGTAAACCATTTCTAAAACTGAACTCCACTCAAGGCATTTCTCCTTTGTCCTAGTAATGGTGGTGGAGTTCTTAATAAGTGTGCTGTTGGTGCTCGGAAGTCATCTTGGCGGTATTAATGATAATAAATCTTTATTTGTATAGCGCCAACTTATTCTGCAGCACTTTTAAAGCATGGGGGAGCATGAACAATACGGACAATTACCTGTGGTATACGGGTGATTGGGAACAAACGGGGTGGGGGTAATGCGGGAGGTGCAGGGGCGGGGTATGAGACATGGGGGACCACAGACAGTAAGGTAAATTACAAGTGGTATACAGTTATTAGGGGGATGGGGTATTGGATCAGGAGAGTTGGTATGCCTCCCTGAAGAGGTGCGTCTTTGAGGCACATCTGAAGTTCCATGCATCGGGGATTGTCCGGATGTTTTAGGGTAGTGCGTTCTAGAGGGGCGTCTAGTCTGAGTGTGTTAGCAGAGCAGAGTTCACGGACTGGGTGATGTATGGACAGGAGGGAAGCAATCTATGGTGGTGCAGTGCCATGGAGAGCATTGTGGGTGAGGGTGAGGAGTTTGTATTTGGTTCTGTAATGTATGGGCAGCCAATGCACCAGTGGCATAGTGCAGAGGTGTCTGAGAAGCAGGTGGATAGAAAGATGAGTCTAACTGCTGCATTTAGTATGGACCGGAGAAGAGAAAGTCTGATGTGGGGAAGGCCAATGAACAGCGAATTGCAGTAGTCGAGCCGGGAACGAGGGCAACAATAAGTGTCTTTAGCATGCCCGTGGTGAGGAACGGACGGATTTTAGCAATATTCCTGAGGTGCAGGCGGCATGTTTGGGCCAGAGGTTAGATATGGGGGATGAAGGAGAGATCAGAGTCCAGTGTGACACCAAGATAACAGGTAATGATGGTACCAGATACTGATATGGAGATGTTGGGGGGAGGTTGGCTGGTTGAGGGCGGGAAGACAAGGTTAGTTTTTGAAAGGTTATGTTTGAGAAAAAGGGAGAACATGGTGTTAGAAACGGCGGACAGACAGTCGGTGATGTTTTGGAGGAATGGTGCTGAGATGTCACAGGAAAAGGTGTATAGCGGGGTGTAGTCAGCATAGAGGGGATATTGGAGGCCAAATTTAGGTCCTATTGGGGCTGTGTAGATAGAGAAGAAGAGGGGACTGAGAACCGAGTCTTGGGGGATCCCAACAGCGAGAGGTAGTGGAGGAGAGGTAGAGCCAGCGAAGGCGCTGAATGAGCGGTTAGAGAGATAGGAGAAGAACCAGGAAAGAGCAGTGTTCTTTAGGCCGGTAGAGCGAAGCAAAGCAAGGAGGAGGTCATGGTTGACAGTGTCAAATGCAACAGAAAGGTTGAGAAGGACTAGTAGGGAATAGTCGCCCCTCGACTTCACCATCATCAGGTCATTTGACACTTTTGTGAGGGCAGTTTCGGTCGGGTGAAAAGGGCGAAAGACGGACTGGAGGGGGTCGAAGAGGGAGTTGTCAGAGAGGTAGCGTGTGAGGCAGGAGTAGACCAGGCATTCAAAAAGTTTGTTGATGAAGGGGAGGTTTGAGATGGGTCAGTAATTGGCAGCATTGGTCAAGTTCAAGGGTCAGTTTTTTTTAGCAGAGAGGATATGATGGAGTGTTTGTATGTGGCAGCATGATATTGGTGGTATTATGAAGGTCATATATAGCAGTACTATCTTGGCACTAGATGGAGAAATTGTATACACTGAAACGGCAATAAAAGCTGTATAAAATAGCCAACTCTCAAGGCTTCACTTTCTATAAAACTGAAGTCAATGGAGGCTGTCCGTATGGGCATCAGGTAGTCACGTCATCACCTAGCGATGGCGCTAGAATTACAATTTTTTTAAAAAATCTGTACCTGCCAGTCTCTGTGGTCATCCACATTACAGATAATGCAGGTACGCGTGGTCACCGGCCGGGATCACAGACGGATTCCGCTGTGGGATCCCGCATACAGAATCCGGCTTGCACGTTTGCATCTGGAAAAAAAATTGGCATCCATACAGCATCTAATGATTATTTGATTTCACCTTAGCAAAAGATATTGCAGAAATGTGCAAAAACCTCACTCAACCGAAGTATTGACACAACCCTGTTTTCCTCTCTAGGTCTTCCTGTCGTAGACATTTCTCCAGATGTTTCTCTTCAGTGGGATTATAGAAGAGGTCTGGCCTTTCTTCATGAGGTTGAATATAAAGATGGGTCACTTGTATGCTCAAAGACTGGGTTATATTTCATATACTCCAAGCTACAGTTAGGACTAACTAAATGCCCCAAAAACGCTGAAAATTCAATATTTACCCATCGGGTGTTCAAGAGGCACTCAACCTGGAACATAACAATCATGGACAACATCAAAAATTTTTGTGATACACAAGGATCCTCAGTTTGGAGGGGAAGTAGCTTTGTAAGTGGCAGCTTCATGTTAGAGAGGGGCGATGAAGTATACATAAGCATGTCACATAAACATCTTATACGTGTCCAAGGAGACACCGACACTTTTTTTGGCATGTTTATGGTATATAAAGCCCAAAATGAATAACTTGAAACCTAAATATGATTAGAAGATGTCCTTGAAAAGGGGCATCATAATGACTTGAAAGGTGTGAAGAGTTTCTCAAACTACTCTATAGAGCACCTCAATGGAACATTCGGAGGACATATTGGTGGTGGTCAAGCCAACAACCAAATTTAACACGTTGAAGTACTTAATTACTAGATGACTTAAAAGTCTACCTGCAAAATGTTTTTGAATGATATACAGTGGTTCCTATGGTGGTTGAAGATCATCTTAGGTGAATAATGTTGTCAGGGATTGAACCTGAGATGTCCTGCACTCCAGTCAGTAGCACTCACCACTAAGCCATCCAGCTCTTAGACAGTTCCCCTCCATGACTCTTTGCCTTGTTCCCTGTCCTGACTCCGTCTCTGTTCCTAATTAGGCTCATTATAAAAGCTTGACCCTGCCACTGCACCAGTGCATTATTATTGTGCGGCACAGCCTTAGTCAAGCGCCTCTTCTGCCTGCTTCTCTGCCAATCTAAATTGAAACCTAGCAATACCGACATCTGACTCTCTGATAACTCTCTGGAGCTGCACAGCTACTACACCCACGGCTCCAAATCCACCACCAGAAATGTCACAATTGTGACATATGATGTAAAGATAAACATGACATTTTGATGTATGGTTCGACGAGTTGATTGTCAAAAACAAGGAACCGAACCAGGATATGATTTACTTATCCTCCAATTTAATAATGTTTTTGGATTATTTTTATGTTATCATGTGAATCTGTAAAACCAAGGTTGAAAAACCCTATAAGTAGGTAAAAAGTGCAGAAGTCAACTGAAAAGGGGGTGAAAAGAAATGAAAAAGCAGAAAATTGTATTATGTAGACATGACTGCAATAAAGATTTAAAATTTGAAGAGTTTTTAATCTACAAAAATGTATCACCTCTTCTTGTGTCACACGGTGCTGCTATAGTAGTTGTATTCATGTACATAGGGGGCAGTATTATAGTAGTTATATTCTTGTACATAGGAGGCAGTATTATAGTAGTTATATTCTTGTACATAGGGGGCAGTATTATAGTAGTTATATTCTTGTACATAGGAGGCAGTATTATAGTAGTTATATTCTTGTACATGGGAGTCAGTATTATAGTAGTTATATTCTTGTACATAGGAGCAGTATTATAGTAGTTATATTCTTATACATAGGAGGCAGTATTATAGTAGTTATATTCTTGTACATAGGGGGCAGTATTATAGTAGTTATATTCTTGTACATAGGAGCAGTATTATAGTAGGTATATTCTTATACATAGGAGGCAGTATTATAGTAGTTATATTCTTGTACATAGGAGGCAGTATTATAGTAGTTATATTCTTGTACATAGGGGGCAGTATTATAGTAGTTATATTCTTGTACATAGGGGGCAGTATTATAGTAGTTATATTCTTGTACATAGGGGGCAGTATTATAGTAGTTATATTCTTGTACATAGGGAGCAGTATTATAGTAGTTATATTCTTGTACATAGGGAGCAGTATTATATTGGTTATATTCTTGTACATAGGAGACAGTATTATAGTAGTTATATTCTTATACATAGGGGGCAGTATTAACATAGTTATATTTTTGTACATAGGAGGTAGTATTATAGTAGTTATATTCTTGTACATAGGAGGCAGTATTATAGTAGTTGTATTCTTGTACATACGGAGCAGTATTATAGTAGTTATATTCTTGTACATAGCGGGCAGTATTATAGTAGTTATATTCATGTACATAGGGGGCAGTATTATAGTAGTTCTATTCTTGTACATAGGAGGCAGTATTATAGTAGTTATATTCTTGTACAGAGGGGGCAGTATTATAGTAGTTATATTCTTGTACATAGAAGGCAGTAATATAGTAGTTATATTCTTGTACATAGGGGGCAGTATTATAGTAGTTATATTCTTGTACATGGGGGGCAGTATTATAGTAGTTGTATTCTTGTACATACGGAGCAGTATTATAGTAGTTATATTCTTGTACATAGCGGGCAGTATTATAGTAGTTATATTCTTGTACATAGGGGGCAGTATTATAGTAGTTATATTCTTGTACATAGGAGCAGTATTATAGCAGTTATATTCTTGTACATAGGCGGCAGTATTATAGTAGTTATATTCTTGTACATAGGGGGCAGTATTATAGTAGTTATATTTTTCTATATAGGAGGCAGTATTATAGCAGTTATATTCTTGTACATAGGGGGACAGTATTATAGTAGTTATATTCTTATACACAGTGGGCAGTATTATAGTAGTTATATTCTTGGTAATAGGGGGCAGTATTGTAGTAGTTATATTCTTGTACATACAGAGTAGTATTATAGTAGTTATATTCTTGTACATAGGGGGCAGAATTACAGTAGTTATATTCTTGTACATAGGGGCAGTATTGGAGTTGTTATATTCTTGTACATAGGAGGCAGTATTATAGTAGTTATATTCTTGTACATAGGAGGCAGTATTATAGTAGTTATATTCTTGTACATAGATGACAGTATTATAGTAGTTTTATTCTTGTACATAGGGGACAGTATTATAGTAGTTATATTCATGTACATAGGAGGCAGTATTACAGTTGTTATATTCTTGTACATAGGAAGCAGTATTATAGTAGTTATATTCTTGTACATAGCGGGCAGTATTATAGTAGTTATATTCTTGTACATGGGGGCAGTATTATAGTAGTTATATTCTTGTACATAGGAGCAGTATTATAGCAGTTATATTCTTGTACATAGGGGGCAGTATTATAGTAGTTATATTCTTGTACATAGGGGGCAGTATTATAGTAGTTATATTTTTCTATATAGGAGGCAGTATTATAGCAGTTATATTCTTGTACATAGGGGACAGTATTATAGTAGTTATATTCTTATACACAGTGGGCAGTATTATAGTAGTTATATTCTTGGTAATAGGGGGCAGTATTGTAGTAGTTATATTCTTGTACATACAGAGTAGTATTATAGTAGTTATATTCTTGTACATAGGGGGCAGAATTACAGTAGTTATATTCTTGTACATAGGGGCAGTATTGGAGTTGTTATATTCTTGTAAATAGGAGGCAGTATTATAGTAGTTATATTCTTGTACATAGGAGGCAGTATTATAGTAGTTATATTCATGTACATAGGAGGCAGTATTAGAGTTGTTATATTCTTGTACATAGGAAGCAGTATTATAGTAGTTATATTCTCGTACATAGGGGGCAGTATTATCGCAGTTATATTCTTTTACATAGGGGGCAGTATTATAGTAGCTATATTCTGTTACATAGGGGGCAGTATTATAGTAGTTATAGTCTTGTACATAGGGGGCAGTATTATAGTAGTTATATTCTTGTACATAGGAGCAGTATTATAGTAGTTTTATTCTTGTACATAGGAGCGGTATTATAGTAGTTATATTCTTGGACATAGGATGCAGTAATATAGTGGTTGTATACTTGTACATAAGGGGCAGTATTGTAGTAGTTATATTCATGTACATAGGGGACTGTATTATAGTAGTTATGTTCTTCTACATAGGGAGCAGTATTATAGTAGTTATATTCTTGTACATAGGGGGAGCATTATAGTCGTAATATTCTTGTACATAGTGAGCAGTATTATAGTAGTTATATTCTTGTACATAGGAGGCAGTATTATAGTAGTGATATTCTTGTACATGGGGGCAGTATTATAGTAGTTTTATTCTTGTACATAGGGGACAGTATTATAGTAGTTAGATTCTTGTACATAGGAGCAGTATTATAGTAATTATATTCTTGTATATAGGAGGCAGTATTACAGTTGTTATATTCTTGTACATTGGAAGCAGTATTATAGTAGTTATATTCTTGTACATAGGGGGCAGTATTATAGTAGTTATATTCGTGTACATAGGTGGGCAGTATTATAGTAGTTATATTCTTGTACATAGGGGGCAGTATTATAGTAGTTATATTCTTGTACATAGGATCACTATTATCGCAGTTATATTCTTTTACATAGGGGGCAGTATTATAGTAGCTATATACTGTTACATAGGGGGCAGTATTATAGTAGTTATAGTCTTGTACATAGGGGGCAGTATTATAGTAGTTATATTCTTGTACATAGGAGCAGTATTATAGTAGTTTTATTCTTGTACATATGAGCGGTATTATAGTAGTTATATTCTTGTACATAGGAGGCAGTAATATAGTGATTGTATACTTGTACATAAGGGGCAGTATTGTAGTAGTTATATTCTTGTACATAGGGGACTGTATTATAGTAGTTATATTCTTGTACATAGGGAGCAGTATTATAGTAGTTATATTCTTGTACATAGGGGGAGCATTATAGTCGTAATATTCTTGTACATAGTGAGCAGTATTATAGTAGTAATTTTATTCTTTTACATAGGAGGCAGTATTATAGTAGTTATATTCTTGTACATGGGGGCAGTATTATGGTAGTTTTATTCTTGTACATAGGAGCAGTAGTATAGTAGTTATATTCCTGTACATAGGAAGCAGTATTATAGTAGTTATATTCCTGTACATAGGAGGCAGTATTATAGTAGTTATATTCTTGTACATAAGAGCTGTATTGTAGTAGTGATATTCTTGTACATAGGAGCTGTATTATTGTAGTTATTTTCTTGTACATAGGGGGCAGTATTATAGTAGTTATATTCTTGTACATAGGAGGCAGTATTACATTAGTTATATTCTTGTACATAGGGGGCAGTATTATAGTAGTTATATTCTTGTACATGGGGGCAGTATTATAGTAGTTATATTGTTGTACATAGGAGACAGTAATATAGTAGTTATATTCTTGTACATAGGAGGCAGTATTACAGTAGTTATATTTTTGTACATAGAGCAGTATTATAGTAGTTATATTCTTGTACATAGGGGGCAGTATTATAGTAGTTATATTCTGGTACATAGGGGGCAGTATTATAGTAGTTATATTCTTGTACATAGGTGGCAGTATTATAGTAGTTATATTCTTGTACATAGGAGCAGTATTATAGCAGTTATATTCTTGTACATAGGGGGCAGTATTATAGCAGTTATATTCTTGTACATAGGAGGCAGTATTATAGTCCCTATATCCTTGTACATAGAGGAGCAGTATTATAGTAGTTTTATTCTTGTACATAGGAGCAGTATTATAGTAGTTATATTCTTGTACATAGGAGGCAGTATTATAGTAGGTATATTATTGTACATAGGGAGCAGTATTATAGTAGTTATATTCCTGTACATAGGAGCAGTATTATAGTAGTTATATTCTTGTACATAGGAGCAGTATTATAGTAGTTATATTCTTGTACATAGGGGACATTATTATAGTAGTTATACTCTTTTACATTGGGAGCAGTATTATAGTAGTTATATTCTTGTACATAGGGAGCAGTATTATAGTAGTTATATTCTTGTACATAGGGAGCAGTATTATAGTAGTTATATTCTTGTACATAGGGGCAGTATTATAGTAGTTATATTCTTGTACATAGGGAGCAGTATTATAGTAGTTATATTCTTGTACATAGGGAGCAGTATTATAGTAGTTATATTATTGTACATTGGATGCAGTATTATAGTAGTTATATTCTTGTACATAGGAGGCAGTATTATAGTAGTTATATTCTTGTACATAGATGGCAGTATTATAGTAGTTTTATTCTTGTACATAGGGGACAGTATTATAGTAGCTATATTCATGTACATAGGAGGCAGTATTACAGTTGTTATATTCTTGTACATAGGAAGCAGTATTATAGTAGTTATATTCTTGTACATAGCGGGCAGTATTATAGTAGTTATATTCTTGTACATAGGGGGCAGTATTATAGTAGTTATATTCTTGTATATAGGAGCAGTATTATAGCAGTTATTTTCTTGTACATAGGGGGCAGTATTGTAGTAGTTATATTCTTGTACATACAGAGTAGTATTATAGTAGTTATATTCTTGTACATAGGGGGCAGAATTACAGTAGTTATATTCTTGTACATAGGGGCAGTATTGGAGTTGTTATATTCTTGTACATAGGAGGCAGTATTATAGTAGTTATATTCTTGTACATAGGAGGCAGTATTATAGTAGTTATATTCTTGTACATAGATGACAGTATTATAGTAGTTTTATTCTTGTACATAGGGGACAGTATTATAGTAGTTATATTCATGTACATAGGAGGCAGTATTACAGTTGTTATATTCTTGTACATAGGAAGCAGTATTATAGTAGTTATATTCTTGTACATAGCGGGCAGTATTATAGTAGTTATATTCTTGTACATGGGGGCAGTATTATAGTAGTTATATTCTTGTACATAGGAGCAGTATTATAGCAGTTATATTCTTGTACATAGGGGGCAGTATTATAGTAGTTATATTCTTGTACATAGGGGGCAGTATTATAGTAGTTATATTTTTCTATATAGGAGGCAGTATTATAGCAGTTATATTCTTGTACATAGGGGACAGTATTATAGTAGTTATATTCTTATACACAGTGGGCAGTATTATAGTAGTTATATTCTTGGTAATAGGGGGCAGTATTGTAGTAGTTATATTCTTGTACATACAGAGTAGTATTATAGTAGTTATATTCTTGTACATAGGGGGCAGAATTACAGTAGTTATATTCTTGTACATAGGGGCAGTATTGGAGTTGTTATATTCTTGTAAATAGGAGGCAGTATTATAGTAGTTATATTCTTGTACATAGGAGGCAGTATTATAGTAGTTATATTCATGTACATAGGAGGCAGTATTAGAGTTGTTATATTCTTGTACATAGGAAGCAGTATTATAGTAGTTATATTCTCGTACATAGGGGGCAGTATTATCGCAGTTATATTCTTTTACATAGGGGGCAGTATTATAGTAGCTATATTCTGTTACATAGGGGGCAGTATTATAGTAGTTATAGTCTTGTACATAGGGGGCAGTATTATAGTAGTTATATTCTTGTACATAGGAGCAGTATTATAGTAGTTTTATTCTTGTACATAGGAGCGGTATTATAGTAGTTATATTCTTGGACATAGGATGCAGTAATATAGTGGTTGTATACTTGTACATAAGGGGCAGTATTGTAGTAGTTATATTCTTGTACATAGGGGACTGTATTATAGTAGTTATGTTCTTCTACATAGGGAGCAGTATTATAGTAGTTATATTCTTGTACATAGGGGGAGCATTATAGTCGTAATATTCTTGTACATAGTGAGCAGTATTATAGTAGTTATATTCTTGTACATAGGAGGCAGTATTATAGTAGTGATATTCTTGTACATGGGGGCAGTATTATAGTAGTTTTATTCTTGTACATAGGGGACAGTATTATAGTAGTTAGATTCTTGTACATAGGAGCAGTATTATAGTAATTATATTCTTGTATATAGGAGGCAGTATTACAGTTGTTATATTCTTGTACATTGGAAGCAGTATTATAGTAGTTATATTCTTGTACATAGGGGGCAGTATTATAGTAGTTATATTCTTGTACATAGGTGGGCAGTATTATAGTAGTTATATTCTTGTACATAGGGGGCAGTATTATAGTAGTTATATTCTTGTACATAGGATCACTATTATCGCAGTTATATTCTTTTACATAGGGGGCAGTATTATAGTAGCTATATACTGTTACATAGGGGGCAGTATTATAGTAGTTATAGTCTTGTACATAGGGGGCAGTATTATAGTAGTTATATTCTTGTACATAGGAGCAGTATTATAGTAGTTTTATTCTTGTACATATGAGCGGTATTATAGTAGTTATATTCTTGTACATAGGAGGCAGTAATATAGTGATTGTATACTTGTACATAAGGGGCAGTATTGTAGTAGTTATATTCTTGTACATAGGGGACTGTATTATAGTAGTTATATTCTTGTACATAGGGAGCAGTATTATAGTAGTTATATTCTTGTACATAGGGGGAGTATTATAGTCGTAATATTCTTGTACATAGTGAGCAGTATTATAGTAGTAATTTTATTCTTTTACATAGGAGGCAGTATTATAGTAGTTATATTCTTGTACATGGGGGCAGTATTATGGTAGTTTTATTCTTGTACATAGAAGCAGTAGTATAGTAGTTATATTCCTGTACATAGGAAGCAGTATTATAGTAGTTATATTCCTGTACATAGGAGGCAGTATTATAGTAGTTATATTCTTGTACATAAGAGCTGTATTGTAGTAGTGATATTCTTGTACATAGGAGCTGTATTATTGTAGTTATTTTCTTGTACATAGGGGGCAGTATTATAGTAGTTATATTCTTGTACATAGGAGGCAGTATTACATTAGTTATATTCTTGTACATAGGGGGCAGTATTATAGTAGTTATATTCTTGTACATGGGGGCAGTATTATAGTAGTTATATTGTTGTACATAGGAGACAGTAATATAGTAGTTATATTCTTGTACATAGGAGGCAGTATTACAGTAGTTATATTTTTGTACATAGAGCAGTATTATAGTAGTTATATTCTTGTACATAGGGGGCAGTATTATAGTAGTTATATTCTGGTACATAGGGGGCAGTATTATAGTAGTTATATTCTTGTACATAGGTGGCAGTATTATAGTAGTTATATTCTTGTACATAGGAGCAGTATTATAGCAGTTATATTCTTGTGCATAGGGGGCAGTATTATAGTAGTTATATTCTTGTACATAGGGGGAAGTATTATAGTAGCTATATTCTTGTACATAGAGGGCAGTATTATAGCAGTTATATTCTTGTACATAGGAGGCAGTATTATAGTCCCTATATCCTTGTACATAGAGGAGCAGTATTATAGTAGTTTTATTCTTGTACATAGGAGCAGTATTATAGTAGTTATATTCTTGTACATAGGAGGCAGTATTATAGTAGGTATATTATTGTACATAGGGAGCAGTATTATAGTAGTTATATTCCTGTACATAGGAGCAGTATTATAGTAGTTATATTCTTGTACATAGGAGCAGTATTATAGTAGTTATATTCTTGTACATAGGGGACATTATTATAGTAGTTATACTCTTTTACATTGGGAGCAGTATTATAGTAGTTATATTCTTGTACATAGGGAGCAGTATTATAGTAGTTATATTCTTGTACATAGGGAGCAGTATTATAGTAGTTATATTCTTGTACATAGGGGCAGTATTATAGTAGTTATATTCTTGTACATAAGGAGCAGTATTATAGTAGTTATATTCTTGTACATAGGGAGCAGTATTATAGTAGTTATATTATTGTACATTGGATGCAGTATTATAGTAGTTATATTCTTGTACATAGGAGGCAGTATTATAGTAGTTATATTCTTGTACATAGATGGCAGTATTATAGTAGTTTTATTCTTGTACATAGGGGACAGTATTATAGTAGTTATATTCATGTACATAGGAGGCAGTATTACAGTTGTTATATTCTTGTACATAGGAAGCAGTATTATAGTAGTTATATTCTTGTACATAGCGGGCAGTATTATAGTAGTTATATTCTTGTACATAGGGGGCAGTATTATAGTAGTTATATTCTTGTATATAGGAGCAGTATTATAGCAGTTATTTTCTTGTACATAGGGGGCAGTATTATAGTAGTTATATTCTTGTACATAGGGGGCAGTATTATAGTAGTTATATTTTTCTATATAGGAGGCAGTATTATAGCAGTTATATTCTTGTACATAGGGGACAGTATTATAGTAGTTATATTCTTATACACAGTGGGCAGTATTATAGTAGTTATATTCTTGGTAATAGGGGGCAGTATTGTAGTAGTTATATTCTTGTACATACAGAGTAGTATTATAGTAGTTATATTCTTGTACATAGGGGGCAGAATTACAGTAGTTATATTCTTGTACATAGGGGCAGTATTGGAGTTGTTATATTCTTGTAAATAGGAGGCAGTATTATAGTAGTTATATTCTTGTACATAGGAGGCAGTATTATAGTAGTTTTATTCTTGTACATAGGAGGCAGTATTACAGTTGTTATATTCTTGTACATAGGAAGCAGTATTATAGTAGTTATATTCTCGTACATAGGGGGCAGTATTATCGCAGTTATATTCTTTTACATAGGGGGCAGTATTATAGTAGCTATATTCTGTTACATAGGGGGCAGTATTATAGTAGTTATAGTCTTGTACATAGGGGGCAGTATTATAGTAGTTATATTCTTGTACATAGGAGCAGTATTATAGTAGTTTTATTCTTGTACATAGGAGCGGTATTATAGTAGTTATATTCTTGTACATAGGAGGCAGTAATATAGTGGTTGTATACTTGTACATAAGGGGCAGTATTGTAGTAGTTATATTCTTGTACATAGGGGACTGTATTATAGTAGTTATGTTCTTCTACATAGGGAGCAGTATTATAGTAGTTATATTCTTGTACATAGGGGGAGCATTATAGTCGTAATATTCTTGTACATAGTGAGCAGTATTATAGTAGTTATATTCTTGTACATAGGAGGCAGTATTATAGTAGTTATATTCTTGTACATGGGGGCAGTATTATAGTAGTTTTATTCTTGTACATAGGGGACAGTATTATAGTAGTTATATTCTTGTACATAGGAGGCAGTATTATAGTAGGTATATTATTGTACATAGGGAGCAGTATTATAGTAGTTATATTCCTGTACATAGGAGCAGTATTATAGTAGTTATATTCTTGTACATAGGAGCAGTATTATAGTAGTTATATTCTTGTACATAGGGGACATTATTATAGTAGTTATACTCTTTTACATTGGGAGCAGTATTATAGTAGTTATATTCTTGTACATAGGGAGCAGTATTATAGTAGTTATATTCTTGTACATAGGGAGCAGTATTATAGTAGTTATATTCTTGTACATAGGGGCAGTATTATAGTAGTTATATTCTTGTACATAGGGAGCAGTATTATAGTAGTTATATTCTTGTACATAGGGAGCAGTATTATAGTAGTTATATTATTGTACATTGGATGCAGTATTATAGTAGTTATATTCTTGTACATAGGAGGCAGTATTATAGTAGTTATATTCTTGTACATAGATGGCAGTATTATAGTAGTTTTATTCTTGTACATAGGGGACAGTATTATAGTAGCTATATTCATGTACATAGGAGGCAGTATTACAGTTGTTATATTCTTGTACATAGGAAGCAGTATTATAGTAGTTATATTCTTGTACATAGCGGGCAGTATTATAGTAGTTATATTCTTGTACATAGGGGGCAGTATTATAGTAGTTATATTCTTGTATATAGGAGCAGTATTATAGCAGTTATTTTCTTGTACATAGGGGGCAGTATTGTAGTAGTTATATTCTTGTACATACAGAGTAGTATTATAGTAGTTATATTCTTGTACATAGGGGGCAGAATTACAGTAGTTATATTCTTGTACATAGGGGCAGTATTGGAGTTGTTATATTCTTGTACATAGGAGGCAGTATTATAGTAGTTATATTCTTGTACATAGGAGGCAGTATTATAGTAGTTATATTCTTGTACATAGATGACAGTATTATAGTAGTTTTATTCTTGTACATAGGGGACAGTATTATAGTAGTTATATTCATGTACATAGGAGGCAGTATTACAGTTGTTATATTCTTGTACATAGGAAGCAGTATTATAGTAGTTATATTCTTGTACATAGCGGGCAGTATTATAGTAGTTATATTCTTGTACATGGGGGCAGTATTATAGTAGTTATATTCTTGTACATAGGAGCAGTATTATAGCAGTTATATTCTTGTACATAGGGGGCAGTATTATAGTAGTTATATTCTTGTACATAGGGGGCAGTATTATAGTAGTTATATTTTTCTATATAGGAGGCAGTATTATAGCAGTTATATTCTTGTACATAGGGGACAGTATTATAGTAGTTATATTCTTATACACAGTGGGCAGTATTATAGTAGTTATATTCTTGGTAATAGGGGGCAGTATTGTAGTAGTTATATTCTTGTACATACAGAGTAGTATTATAGTAGTTATATTCTTGTACATAGGGGGCAGAATTACAGTAGTTATATTCTTGTACATAGGGGCAGTATTGGAGTTGTTATATTCTTGTAAATAGGAGGCAGTATTATAGTAGTTATATTCTTGTACATAGGAGGCAGTATTATAGTAGTTATATTCATGTACATAGGAGGCAGTATTAGAGTTGTTATATTCTTGTACATAGGAAGCAGTATTATAGTAGTTATATTCTCGTACATAGGGGGCAGTATTATCGCAGTTATATTCTTTTACATAGGGGGCAGTATTATAGTAGCTATATTCTGTTACATAGGGGGCAGTATTATAGTAGTTATAGTCTTGTACATAGGGGGCAGTATTATAGTAGTTATATTCTTGTACATAGGAGCAGTATTATAGTAGTTTTATTCTTGTACATAGGAGCGGTATTATAGTAGTTATATTCTTGGACATAGGATGCAGTAATATAGTGGTTGTATACTTGTACATAAGGGGCAGTATTGTAGTAGTTATATTCTTGTACATAGGGGACTGTATTATAGTAGTTATGTTCTTCTACATAGGGAGCAGTATTATAGTAGTTATATTCTTGTACATAGGGGGAGCATTATAGTCGTAATATTCTTGTACATAGTGAGCAGTATTATAGTAGTTATATTCTTGTACATAGGAGGCAGTATTATAGTAGTGATATTCTTGTACATGGGGGCAGTATTATAGTAGTTTTATTCTTGTACATAGGGGACAGTATTATAGTAGTTAGATTCTTGTACATAGGAGCAGTATTATAGTAATTATATTCTTGTATATAGGAGGCAGTATTACAGTTGTTATATTCTTGTACATTGGAAGCAGTATTATAGTAGTTATATTCTTGTACATAGGGGGCAGTATTATAGTAGTTATATTCTTGTACATAGGTGGGCAGTATTATAGTAGTTATATTCTTGTACATAGGGGGCAGTATTATAGTAGTTATATTCTTGTACATAGGATCACTATTATCGCAGTTATATTCTTTTACATAGGGGGCAGTATTATAGTAGCTATATACTGTTACATAGGGGGCAGTATTATAGTAGTTATAGTCTTGTACATAGGGGGCAGTATTATAGTAGTTATATTCTTGTACATAGGAGCAGTATTATAGTAGTTTTATTCTTGTACATATGAGCGGTATTATAGTAGTTATATTCTTGTACATAGGAGGCAGTAATATAGTGATTGTATACTTGTACATAAGGGGCAGTATTGTAGTAGTTATATTCTTGTACATAGGGGACTGTATTATAGTAGTTATATTCTTGTACATAGGGAGCAGTATTATAGTAGTTATATTCTTGTACATAGGGGGAGTATTATAGTCGTAATATTCTTGTACATAGTGAGCAGTATTATAGTAGTAATTTTATTCTTTTACATAGGAGGCAGTATTATAGTAGTTATATTCTTGTACATGGGGGCAGTATTATGGTAGTTTTATTCTTGTACATAGAAGCAGTAGTATAGTAGTTATATTCCTGTACATAGGAAGCAGTATTATAGTAGTTATATTCCTGTACATAGGAGGCAGTATTATAGTAGTTATATTCTTGTACATAAGAGCTGTATTGTAGTAGTGATATTCTTGTACATAGGAGCTGTATTATTGTAGTTATTTTCTTGTACATAGGGGGCAGTATTATAGTAGTTATATTCTTGTACATAGGAGGCAGTATTACATTAGTTATATTCTTGTACATAGGGGGCAGTATTATAGTAGTTATATTCTTGTACATGGGGGCAGTATTATAGTAGTTATATTGTTGTACATAGGAGACAGTAATATAGTAGTTATATTCTTGTACATAGGAGGCAGTATTACAGTAGTTATATTTTTGTACATAGAGCAGTATTATAGTAGTTATATTCTTGTACATAGGGGGCAGTATTATAGTAGTTATATTCTGGTACATAGGGGGCAGTATTATAGTAGTTATATTCTTGTACATAGGTGGCAGTATTATAGTAGTTATATTCTTGTACATAGGAGCAGTATTATAGCAGTTATATTCTTGTGCATAGGGGGCAGTATTATAGTAGTTATATTCTTGTACATAGGGGGAAGTATTATAGTAGCTATATTCTTGTACATAGAGGGCAGTATTATAGCAGTTATATTCTTGTACATAGGAGGCAGTATTATAGTCCCTATATCCTTGTACATAGAGGAGCAGTATTATAGTAGTTTTATTCTTGTACATAGGAGCAGTATTATAGTAGTTATATTCTTGTACATAGGAGGCAGTATTATAGTAGGTATATTATTGTACATAGGGAGCAGTATTATAGTAGTTATATTCCTGTACATAGGAGCAGTATTATAGTAGTTATATTCTTGTACATAGGAGCAGTATTATAGTAGTTATATTCTTGTACATAGGGGACATTATTATAGTAGTTATACTCTTTTACATTGGGAGCAGTATTATAGTAGTTATATTCTTGTACATAGGGAGCAGTATTATAGTAGTTATATTCTTGTACATAGGGAGCAGTATTATAGTAGTTATATTCTTGTACATAGGGGCAGTATTATAGTAGTTATATTCTTGTACATAAGGAGCAGTATTATAGTAGTTATATTCTTGTACATAGGGAGCAGTATTATAGTAGTTATATTATTGTACATTGGATGCAGTATTATAGTAGTTATATTCTTGTACATAGGAGGCAGTATTATAGTAGTTATATTCTTGTACATAGATGGCAGTATTATAGTAGTTTTATTCTTGTACATAGGGGACAGTATTATAGTAGTTATATTCATGTACATAGGAGGCAGTATTACAGTTGTTATATTCTTGTACATAGGAAGCAGTATTATAGTAGTTATATTCTTGTACATAGCGGGCAGTATTATAGTAGTTATATTCTTGTACATAGGGGGCAGTATTATAGTAGTTATATTCTTGTATATAGGAGCAGTATTATAGCAGTTATTTTCTTGTACATAGGGGGCAGTATTATAGTAGTTATATTCTTGTACATAGGGGGCAGTATTATAGTAGTTATATTTTTCTATATAGGAGGCAGTATTATAGCAGTTATATTCTTGTACATAGGGGACAGTATTATAGTAGTTATATTCTTATACACAGTGGGCAGTATTATAGTAGTTATATTCTTGGTAATAGGGGGCAGTATTGTAGTAGTTATATTCTTGTACATACAGAGTAGTATTATAGTAGTTATATTCTTGTACATAGGGGGCAGAATTACAGTAGTTATATTCTTGTACATAGGGGCAGTATTGGAGTTGTTATATTCTTGTAAATAGGAGGCAGTATTATAGTAGTTATATTCTTGTACATAGGAGGCAGTATTATAGTAGTTTTATTCTTGTACATAGGAGGCAGTATTACAGTTGTTATATTCTTGTACATAGGAAGCAGTATTATAGTAGTTATATTCTCGTACATAGGGGGCAGTATTATCGCAGTTATATTCTTTTACATAGGGGGCAGTATTATAGTAGCTATATTCTGTTACATAGGGGGCAGTATTATAGTAGTTATAGTCTTGTACATAGGGGGCAGTATTATAGTAGTTATATTCTTGTACATAGGAGCAGTATTATAGTAGTTTTATTCTTGTACATAGGAGCGGTATTATAGTAGTTATATTCTTGTACATAGGAGGCAGTAATATAGTGGTTGTATACTTGTACATAAGGGGCAGTATTGTAGTAGTTATATTCTTGTACATAGGGGACTGTATTATAGTAGTTATGTTCTTCTACATAGGGAGCAGTATTATAGTAGTTATATTCTTGTACATAGGGGGAGCATTATAGTCGTAATATTCTTGTACATAGTGAGCAGTATTATAGTAGTTATATTCTTGTACATAGGAGGCAGTATTATAGTAGTTATATTCTTGTACATGGGGGCAGTATTATAGTAGTTTTATTCTTGTACATAGGGGACAGTATTATAGTAGTTAGATTCTTCTACATAGGAGCAGTATTATAGTAATTATATTCTTGTATATAGGAGGCAGTATTACAGTTGTTATATTCTTGTACATTGGAAGCAGTATTATAGTAGTTATATTCTTGTACATAGGGGGCAGTATTATAGTAGTTATATTCTTGTACATAGGTGGGCAGTATTATAGTAGTTATATTCTTGTACATAGGGGGCAGTATTATAGTAGTTATATTCTTGTACATAGGATCACTATTATCGCAGTTATATTCTTTTACATAGGGGGCAGTATTATAGTAGCGATATACTGTTACATAGGGGGCAGTATTATAGTAGTTATAGTCTTGTACATAGGGGGCAGTATTATAGTAGTTATATTCTTGTACATAGGAGCAGTATTATAGTAGTTTTATTCTTGTACATATGAGCGGTATTATAGTAGTTATATTCTTGTACATAGGAGGCAGTAATTTAGTGATTGTATACTTGTACATAAGGGGCAGTATTGTAGTAGTTATATTCTTGTACATAGGGGACTGTATTATAGTAGTTATATTCTTGTACATAGGGAGCAGTATTATAGTAGTTATATTCTTGTACATAGGGGGAGTATTATAGTCGTAATATTCTTGTACATAGTGAGCAGTATTATAGTAGTAATTTTATTCTTTTACATAGGAGGCAGTATTATAGTAGTTATATTCTTGTACATGGGGGCAGTATTACGGTAGTTTTATTCTTGTACATAGGAGCAGTAGTATAGTAGTTATATTCCTGTACATAGGAAGCAGTATTATAGTAGTTATATTCCTGTACATAGGAGGCAGTATTATAGTAGTTATATTCTTGTACATAAGAGCTGTATTGTAGTAGTGATATTCTTGTACATAGGAACTGTATTATTGTAGTTATTTTCTTGTACATAGGGGGCAGTATTATAGTAGTTATATTCTTGTACATAGGAGGCAGTATTACATTAGTTATATTCTTGTACATAGGGGGCAGTATTATAGTAGTTATATTCTTGTACATGGGGGCAGTATTATAGTAGTTATATTCTTGTACATAGGAGGCAGTATTACAGTAGTTATATTTTTGTACATAGAGCAGTATTATAGTAGTTATATTCTTGTACATAGGGGGCAGTATTATAGTAGTTATATTCTGGTACATAGGGGGCAGTATTATAGTAGTTATATTCTTGTACATAGGTGGCAGTATTATAGTAGTTATATTCTTGTACATAGGAGCAGTATTATAGCAGTTATATTCTTGTACATAGGGGGCAGTATTATAGCAGTTATATTCTTGTACATAGGAGGCAGTATTATAGTCCCTATATTCTTGTACATAGAGGAGCAGTATTATAGTAGTTTTATTCTTGTACATAGGAGCAGTATTATAGTAGTTATATTCTTGTACATAGGAGGCAGTATTATAGTAGGTATATTATTGTACATAGGGAGCAGTATTATAGTAGTTATACTCTTTTACATTGGGAGCAGTATTATAGTAGTTATATTCTTGTACATAGGGAGCAGTATTATAGTAGTTATATTCTTGTACATAGGGAGCAGTATTATAGTAGTTATATTCTTGTACATAGGGGCAGTATTATAGTAGTTATATTCTTGTACATAGGGAGCAGTATTCTAGTAGTTATATTCTTGTACATAGGGAGCAGTATTATAGTAGTTATATTATTGTACATTGGATGCAGTATTATAGTAGTTATATTCCTGTACATAGGGGATAGTATTATAGTGGTTGTATTCTTGTACATAGGGGGCAGTCTTATAGTAGTTATATTCTTGTACATAGGGGGCAGTATTATAGTAGTTTTATTCTTGTATGTAGGAGCAGTATTATAGTAGTTATATTCTTGTACATAGGGGGCAGTATTATAGTAGTTATATTCTTGTACATGGGGGGCAGTATTATAGTAGTTATATTCTTGTACATAGGGACAGTATTATAGTAGTTATATTCTTGTACATAGGGGGCAGTATTATAGTTATATTCTTGTACATTGGAGCAGTATGATAGAAGTTATATTCTTGTACATAGGGGGCAGTATTATAGTAGTTTCATTCTTGTACATAGGAAGCAGTATTATAGTAGTTATATTCTTGTACATAGAGGGCAGTATTATAGGAGTTATATTATAATAGAGCGTATTATATTACAGAATTTTAATTTGCATACATAACATAATGTACATTTCTGTACTAATTGAAATCACAAAATCTGTAAATAGAGTGTTTGATAAGTCTCTCAACGTTTTTTGCAGGTATGATATATTTCAGTGATATGCTGTTAATGTGATGCTCTCTTCATACTTGCGTTTTTGATTACCGTCTCTCAGTTCTTTTTTTGGAGTAGAGAAACGCAAATAAAACTTCATTTTTTTCCCCTGTTGATTTTAAGAGGTTTTCAACAAAATGATAAGGTATCTGCTTTGTTAATGGAACTAATAGTGCTGCAGATTCTCTCCTCTGGTCTCTTATAATGAATAGCATTGAGCTGCTAGACCAGGTACAGAAGCAAAATCATGCTCCATTTTTCTAATCCGCTCCATCTTGAGGCTTTAGCTGTGCTAATCTGCCACAGACATTATAAGTGATGCTGACTCAGATGTGAACTGGTGAATAATTACTGAATCCTGCATACAGTAAGTCATTTATTGATCTCTAACCCCCATCATCCTCCTCCTCGCTGTCTTTACCACAGAGCAAAGTAAAAGTTATCTAAAGAACTAAGCAAACCACAAAAGTTTTGTGATCTAGATGTAAGCCTCGCCCTCTTAGGCACAGACCGCGCTTTCCTTTTGTGGTTGTAGAATGCTCTGAGATCTGCACCAAATAATGTACAATGCTGAAGAAGTAAGAGCGCCAACAGGAAGCGGCTGAGAGGGGTTCAGCAAAAAATGTCAAGGCAACAGATTAGCATGTAGAAATCTCATAGTAGATTTCCGCTAATGAAAAAAATATAGAACTTGAAAACATGGCTGCTTTCTTCCAAACACCATTACCACATCTTGTCCATGAGTTGTGTCTGATATTAACCCCTTCAGGACGCCGGCTTCTTTTTTTTCTCTTCATTTTTGGTCCCCCCCCCTCCCCCTTTCAAAAAACCCATAACTCTTTTAAGCCCTCAGACAGCAAATTCCATCAATTAGATGACCGAGGGTTTGTTTTTTTGCGGAACAAGTTGTATTTTGGCACTATTTAATGTACCATACAGTGTACTGAAAAACTTTTTAAAAATTCTAAGCCAAGTAAAACGGAAAAGAAACTAAATTCCACCATCATCGCAGGGGTCTTGTTTTTATGCCGTACACACTGCTGCAAAAATGACATGATAACTTTAATTTTAATTCTTCATTCCTTTTTAATCCTCCAAGGGGACTTGAACTTGCAATTGGGTGAGCGCTTATACAGTCTAATGTTGTACTGCAGTATTAGATTATACTGAATTTTGATGGGTAGTCCATCAAGACCTGCTACAGGCATTTTTTCACAGCAGCCCTGGAGTACTTCAGAATGCCCAAGGTTGGCATGGCAACTGAATGGCACCCCGTGATCTCATTTTGGGGGTCTGGCATTAGAAACCCCAGAACACAAATTGGAACTTTTAAAGGATTAACAGCCATGATTAGCATGAGTGCTGATCGTGGCTGTTGCTGGCGGGTATCAGCTGTCAAGGACGGCCAGCACCCGCCTTGTATAGAGCAGGATCGGATTCCAATCCCGCTTTATACAAACCCCATATACCCAGCATGTAGAGTACATATATACACCCCAGGGTGTGAAGAGTTCAAAACTAAACACTATTGATGTGAATGGTATTGGGTTGTAATACCACACATAACCTGCCAACAGGTGCGGCACTGCTCTTATAGAAAAGCGGCCATGTACAATCCTGACGCTGGTAGCGACCATTGAGCTTACTGAGCAGGAAGTTGAGCGTTTAAGCATCCCATGCCCTTTAAATCTGAGTGCAAACCTCATGTAATAAGCGTTTCTCTGCTCATGTCCCCACTACAACACTTCCTGTCCATCTGCGCTGGCAGTTTGGTGCTGCGGTGCTAGTCTAAGCGCCGGTACTGCTCTCTAGCGGTAGATGCGCTCAATGGAAAGTCCAAGTCCGCCTTCTCACATGACAAAAACGCTGTGGGAATTGCGCAGTGTTTACCGTAGGATTCATAGTGAGGATCTTTTCCATGATAAAGCCGCAGCATTTTTGAAAATAACTGCGGATTCTGATGTGTAACTGCGTCGAATAAATGCGCTTACGCCCGTGTGACCCTGACCTAAGTCATAAAAGGCAAAACATATATGTGTGGTATACTCATGATGGCGGATCTTTCAGACAATTAAATGGCGCACAGGAGCTTGGAGGTGTAGTACCTCATCATTGCCTGTAGATGTCACCCTTTGCACAAAAAGATTTGATTGTGAATAGAAGCTCCTGATACAGGCGGCTGCTATCACAGCGCCTCATTGTAAATACGGTTTAGTTTTGGGGTCTCTATTCAGCTGATTATCATTATCCTCGATTGTCTTGTGACGATCATTAGAGCAGGGAGCCACTAATACAACACGCCACGTTTCATCTGATTACAACAATTACGGACGTGGACACAGCAGGAGGCGCTATTCAAACATTACTCCTGGAATATCATGGGATAAAATCAGCAGGTGGCGCTATTTTGACATTAGTCCTGCAATATCTGGAGATATAAACAGCAGATGGCGCTATTCCAACGTTAGTCGTGGAATATCTAGGGATATAAACAGCAGGTGGCGCTTTTTTGACATTAGTCCTGGAATATCTGGGGATATAAACAGCAGGTGGCACTATTCCAACATTAGTCCTGGAATATCTGGGGATATAAACAGCAGATGGCGCTATTCCAACATTACTCCTAGAATATACAAGGATATAAACAGCAGATGGCGCTATTCTAACATTAGTCCTGCAATATCTGGAGATATAAACAGCAGATGGCGCTATTCCAATGTTAGTCCTGGAATATCTGGGGATATAAACAGCAGGTGGCACTATTCCAACATTACTCCTGGAATATCTGGAGACATAAACAGCAGGTGGCACTATTCCAACATTACTCCTGGAATATACAAGGATATAAACAGCAGATGGCGCTATTCTAACATTAGTCCTGGAATATCTGGAGACATAAACAGCAGGTGGCGCTATTCTAATATTAGTCTTTTAATTTCTGGGGACAGAAATATTATTTTTAAATATGTGTGAATAGAAAAAATGTTTAGAATAATAGTTTTTTTATTAACATTTTTTCCTTCGCACTTTCAAAAAATCATAACTGCATTATTTTCTGGGGACATGTATATATAACGTATTGGGAAACTTAAAAAAATTGGGGCAAAATAGATGAAAACAATTGTGTTTTTTTGGGTGGGGGGGTTGACAGCGCTGACAGCGCAGTACAAATGACATGTTGTCTTTATTCTGTGGTCTTTATAATGTCAGCAATTCCATATTTATATTTTTATGAAGTGCTGCTGAAAAAATACCTTTAAAAAAATGCTTTCTATCGACCTCTTTTGACCCCCATAATATCTTTTTTCCATTTCTGGCAGTGCAGTTGTGTGGGGGCTTGTATTTTTGCAGGGTAACCTGTAGTTTTTATTGATACTTTTTTGGGGTACATACGACTTTTTATAGTTTTTTTTCTCATTTTTTTCTTGGAGACCAGCTGAGCAAAAAAAGCGCAGCTCTGCCATTGTTTTTGTTCCCTGACAGTGTTCGCCATATGAAATTAATAACGCGATATTTAATCAATCGGACTTTTACAAATGCAGCAATACCAATTTTTTTTTTTTACTTTTAATTCCTTGATGGAGAAAGAAGGATTTTTAAACTTATAATTTTTTTTACATTTTTCTAACAATTAAAAATAATCTATCTTTTACGGTCCCCATAGGGGACTTGAACTTGTGATTGTTTATCGCTTATACAGTGTAAGGCAATACTATAATAATGGCAGGAAGCGATATAACACCTCTCTCTGGAACCCTGGACAATTTTTGCCTAGGCCTGAAGGCTCACTTTAACCCTTTCCCATCCTGAGCCCTGCACTAAATGGTACCATGAAGTCATGAGATCTATTGTTTAAATAAATACTCCCCCTGCTGGTGGCCGGTAGCATATAACACTGGATGATACAGCTGCTGCTGATGTCATGGACTGCCAGAAGCGGGCAAGAAGGTGCCCAAAGATGGTAAAATAAACCCCTTTTATTGCAGTGGGAAGTACATGCTGCAATAAAAGGGTTTTATTGGCGGTATCATCCGCAACTAATTAACCCTCTCACCTCAGGTTTCGGCATTCATATGTACCAGGGTCTTTCCCTGGTGAGGCTTTTTCAGGCTGTCTATTATGTTGCATCATCACAGCACCATGTGCTTTACCCGCCTCCTCCTGACACTAAGCTTGATTATGAAATGCAGTGAAACTGAGAAACCCGTTAGGGAAACCGCCTGCCGCCTGGCTGATGGTGACTCACGGCAGGCAATAATGCCACCCTCTGCAAATAAGGATTATGCAGCGTCAGCGACACGTGAAGCGCTGCGCCATTTCATATATGTGCACAATTTATAAGAAGGGACACAAAAATATCCTTGTCTGTTCCCCTTACATCATCCGAAGAGACGGATTAAACACATTTCTAGTGCGGCATTGCTCATATCCTGACTAATGATGCTAGTGGTCAGGTTACCGACTCCAGCAGCGCCGTCCAATCCTGCAACACTCTGTGCTGCTGCGCACCATCCTGCTTACGCCATCGGTCTGTGACATCCCACTTGTCTCCATTCTTCTTCCTAGAGCGTGGGTATAATTACAGAGTAGCGTGCTTGCGCCTGAACGAGGGGAGTACCTTCCCCGGCTTTTCAAACTTAGCGCCACAGTGCAGGAGTTTGAAAAAAAACAGGGGAAGACAGGCGCCGCCGATCCTCCTGAGCGTAGTGTTCGCTGCATGGCAGGCCTGGCTTTTCTCACCACCACAATTAATGGGGAGAATCCCTATAGTGAAAACTCAAACTTCTTTAATATCAGTGGTGTCGTTCGTCCCGTAATGCGGGCGTGATTATCACGGCCGTACAAGTGTAGAAGTTCGCGCTCATCTCAACCTGCTCTTTTATTGTCCCTGCTTATTAACAGCGTTTTGCCCGCGCACAAGAAAAAAAATGCAAGCGGGTTCAATGTTTTCATGTGTAAATATCATGTATTTATCACGGCCGCATACTGGGACAAGATCAGGCCCATCGGTTTAGGCCCTGAATGAGTTTTTTTGCGCACATGTCTATGCGTATTTTACTGCACCGTTTGTCCCCGCAGAGCATGCTCATTTACGTGTGGCAGACGAACATGCACAATTTAAATGACTAGTCTGACTAGTTCCACGTGTGTTCTTTTTCTAGCAGTATTATGCAATGTATCACACTTTTCCTTGCGTATTGCGCACCCCCGTAGACTTCTATAGGAACCCCTGGTGCACAATAGCAGCACATGTCGTGTTATTTTGCGTGCACAAAAAAAAGGAACTGTGTACAAATCGTTTGAGATTAATGGGTTCTATTATCAGCACATTGCGTGCATACATTTTTTGCGCACACACGCCCGCGTGACGGGACCCTTATGCTTCTTTCAGATGCAGTTCTGTTCTTACTCATCTGATCCCCTGATTGGACCAGACGCTGCCGGCTACGAGGTCAACACATTCCTCTCCTAAATACTCTGCACTGCTGTGTGACCCCCACCAGCACTTTGGGAATCTGAGTTTGTGACTCCCCCATTATGTCCGTGTCACTTCATGGCGCCCTCCCTGACGCATGCAGCCCTATCCTCACTAACACCATCCGATGAATGGACTTACCGTGCAATCAAGAACAACACAGTCCTTACTTGAAATTCTCTGTGCTGTCGAAGACGATGTTCTCCACTTCTCCATGTCAGTCCATGTCCTCCATGTGTCTCCATACCCCTCATCAGCTCATAATACTACCTCTGTATAGACATCCCTGTATATATATGTGTGTGTATATCTATATATATAAAATTGAATGTATGTCTGTCTGCGTGCGTGCGTGCGTGCGTGTTTGTCCTTTATGCGCTACTACACCATTCATCCGATCGCCATGAAACTTTGGGAAGTTGTTGAGTACACTCCTGGGAAGATTATAGGCATAGTACAAATATCCTACGATAAATGGCGCGCGCGCGAGCGTCGAAAGTTACGCCCCCCCCCACGTAGATCGAATAAGTAAGCCACCTGCTATTGTGATGTCATCACTGATGTCATCAACATCGGACGCCCTTGAACATGCCCCAACATGTTCTATAAAGCTGCATTGTGAGACCTCCTGCTCATATATTAATATATTAAACAGACGACCTCCTCCTCATATACTAATATATTACACAGACGACCGCACCGCCTCCTCATATACTAATATATTACACAAGACGACCTCCTCCTCATATACTAATTCTATGCGCAAAAGAATTAGCGTCCAAATTTTACGTACGGAACCGAATTCTCTCGCTTCGCGATGTAATAGAAACTTGAAATTTGGCACGAGCATTGAATATGTCATAAATAGGAAAAGCTAATCAGTCCCAACTCGATTATTCAATTCTAGGTGCAAAAGAATTGGCGTCCAAATTTTACGTACGGAATGTAATTTTCTCACATAGAAACTTGAAATTTGGCACGAGCATTGAATATGTCATAAATAGGAAACGCTAATGGGTCCCAACTCGATTATTCGAGATTCTATGCGCAAAAGAATTAGCCTCCAAATTTTACGTACGGAATGTAATTTTCTCACATAGAAACTTGAAATTTGGCATGGGCATTGATTATGTCATAAATAGGAAACGCTAATGGATCCCAACTCCATTATTCAATTCTATGCGCAAAAGAATTAGCGTCCAACATGTTCTATAAAGCTGCATTGTGATGTCATTAAGGCTCTATTATGACACGTACAGCTTGGAACCACTAGAGCACGCCAGCCAATTACCATTGGAGTTGGAAGTGGGTAAACAAGTACTAGGATATCTTCCTAAGAAGCCACAGCAGCCGGATAAATTGTATGTTCCACCCAACGGCTATTTTATTCAGCCCGCAAGGGGGAAGCAGCGGCCTACAAAATCTAATTCTCTCATTTCCTGATGTCATAGATAGATAGATAGACTGTATGCAATAACCCTGATAGATAGATAGATAGATAGATAGATAGATAGATAGATAGATAGATAGATAGATAGATAGATAGATAGACTGTATGCAATAACCCAGATAGATAGATAGATAGATAGATAGATAGATAGATAGATAGACTGTATGCAATAACCCAGATAGATAGATAGATAGATAGATAGACTGTATGCAATGACACGTACAGCTTGAAACCATAAATACTAGAGCACGCCAGCCATTTACAGTCAGTCTCCATTGGAGTTGGAAGTGGGCAAACATGTACTAAGCTATCTTCCCAAGAAGCCACAGCAGCCGGATAAATTGGATGTTTCACACAACGGCTATTTTATTCAGCCTGCAAGGGGGAAGCAGCGGCCTACAAAACCTCAGTGGTCGCTGCTGCCGTCATCTAGATATGTAAAAACGAAGTATGTATGTATGTCTGTCTTCGCAGCAACGCGCGACGGGTACGCTAGTATATATATATATATATATATATATATATATATATACATACAAATCATTGCCTCCCACAAAAACAGCACAGTCCTCCCCTGAAATACTCTGTGCTGCCAAGGATCCTGCTTCTTCCACGATCAGTGTGATCTCCGACTTGTCCATGTGAAATCCCAAATGATTGCCTCCCTCTTTTTAATGGGGCTCTAGGGCCGTTGCCTACTCTGTCCACCCCTCGTTGTGGCTCTGTAAGGACCATCTATAAAGCACTGAGGCGTGCCATGACTGACCGTGTGAGTTGTGAATTTGAGCAGTCAACAATTGCTTTACCTGGGCATAAGAAACCTTATAAAACCACCCATTCACTTCTGTTGGAGAGTATAGTAAGCATGCGCATGTTCTATGAGATTTGCTTAGATTTCTGTGCACAGAGAGGGAGGAGGGAGGAGGAGTTACTAAACTGTCCCCATCAACTATCATTAATGTTGATCCTGTGTTATTTTCATCTAAAGGTGTTATCTTTTATCTTAGTCCCGTCTGTGATGATAATGAGATGAATGATGACTGTGTAACCTGGACTTTCAATGTAAAATCTCATTGGGGCCCCAACCTATCATGTGCCATTATAAATACAGGTGCCCACTTATGTTGCAGAGGAGCCCTTGGGACTGCTACCTCCGTCCTCTTCTGGCTGCCCCTGCCCCTGGGGTACATAACTGAAGCCTAAAAAAAATATGAATCAATACAATATGGGGGCTGAATGGTCAGTTTGGAAACTACACAATGTCAGTATATATCTGTACAACACAGCTGCCACCCGTTAGCTTTAGTCTGCTGAACCTCCTCCTCCCTCTCACAGCCTGCACAGCAAAGCTAAGACTTTTGTCAGCCTATTGTGTGTGCGCTGCAGTAGACAGAGTGCAAACTGTCAAATTTCAGAATTTATAATATGGATAGTCACAAAAAAAAGTGATAAGCACATGGGAGATGGTACAATGCAGTGCCACCTATTGGAAAGTAGCTTTCCTGTAAATCAATGTTCGACATACTAACAGGCCTTGTAACATGACTAAGGATGTAAGCTAAATCAGAATACCCATGACTATACAGTCACTTCAGGGTTCTTGCCCCTTATCAGTACACCATAAAGTTCTGGTTGGCTGGGAGAGAAGCCTCTGATGTGGATCATGAGATATAAATGTCATCAAACCGGCATGGTGTTCTCCACAAGGAGCAACTGTACCCCTCCTGCCCCACATCACAGACCTCTCACCCAGCCAGCCAGAACCCTTCTGTGTACAGATCAGAGGCAAGAAGCCTGAAACCAGTGGCATAGCGAGGATGGGGCAGGCGGGGTATGTGCCCCGGGTGCAGTCAGAACTGGGGGAAGGGGGGAGCCAGCCTAGCAGTATATGATACCAGCTGATACTGCAGCAAACCAGCACTCTTACACAGTAAAGAAGTCACCTAGCATCAGCTGGCATTTATAGGATATATTCACGAGTAGCAGAATTAGTATGACTTTTCGCCAAAATCTGCATCAAATACACATGAAAATGCGAAATGGATCTGCAGCAAACATCTCTGGTTTCTCTGCATCAAGGTGTTACAGTAGGGGTCCAGCTGTCAGTAGGGACTTCCGTGCCAGCCTTAGATTAGGCCACCATATTTTTACACAAACCTAGCCTAAAGCACCTCAGTGACTACCATAAGAACATGTCTTACCGGTCACTAAGAGGTTAAACAGGTTATCTGGGAACAATATTTTTTATAAAAAAGTCATTCAGCCTGCTGTGCTAAAATAAAAATAGTTATACACACCCTCCCCGCTCTCCTACTGAGGTCATTTAGCTGGTGCCACCAAGTCCCTGCTAGTCCTCACTTCTGGGTGAAGAGCGCTGATGTCACTGACACCAGGAGGTTGCTTGCAATAGTCACAAGGCCCTGGTATCTGTGACATCATCACAAACTCCCTCAACCGTAAGTGAAGACTAACGTTTGAGGGAGAGGGGCAAGAAACTGGATCTTTACCCCGGTTGAAGTAAAGCCTAGCTACACCTCTGCCTGAAACAATTGTTTGAAGATAGAGGGGACTCTGGTTCGGTTTATATTCCCAGTAATGTTGGAAGGTTGGACACTGACCTGTAGAAGAGCTTCCTTCCAATGGGCGGCACTATAGAGGCATTGTATCATCTCCAATTTGCATACCAAATCTCCCAGAGGAGCATTGCATGGCCTATAAGTAGAGATGAGCGAACGTACTCGTCCGAGCTTGATACTCGTTCGAGTATTAGCGTGTTCGAGATGCTCGTTACTAGAGGCGAGCACCACACGATGTTCGAGTTACTTTCACTTTCATCTCTGAGACGTTAGCGCGCTTTTCTGGCCAATAGAAAGACAGGGAAGGCATTACAACTTCCCCCTGCGACGTTCAAGCCCTATACCACCCCCCTGCAGTGAGTGGCTGGCGAGATCAGGTGTCACCCGAGTATATAAATCGGCCCCTCCCGCGGCTCGCCTCAGATGCGTTCTGACATAGCTCAGGGAAAGTGCTGCTGCTGGTGCTGCTGCTATAGGAAGAGTATTAGGAGTTATTTTAGGCTTCAAGAACCCCAACGGTCCTTCTTAGGGCCACATCTGACCGTGTGCAGTACTGTTGAGGCTGCTTTTAGCAGTGTTGCACAATTTTTTTTTTGTATATCGGCCGTGCAGAGCATTGCGCCCGCAGTCTGCAGTCATTGTACAGAGTATAGGGGCAGTACTGGTGAGGCAGGGAAAGAGATATTCAGGCTATATACGCAGTGGGCTTTTTCCAAAAAATTGATCGCCGTCATCCCGCCAGAGGGAAACAGTATACATAATATTATAAGCTGCCTACAGTATCTATCTGCTGGGGGTTGTAGTCCTAATTAATACGCATCTAAGCGTTACAGCAGGCTTGCGCAAAATTGTTTCCTGGATCTGCCGTCTCTGTTACATGATCGCCGTCATCCCGCCAGAGGGAAACAGTATACATAATATTATAGGCTGCCTACAGTATCTGTCTGCTGTATCAGCTCAGCATTTTAAAAAAATAGAAGCAAAATACTGAAGGCCGACTAATGGCCTTTGGCCACTTGACTGCTTCTGCGCTGTGAATTCCACTAGCTCAGTCATACGCACCTACGTCTCACTACAGGCGTGCACAAAATTGTTTCCTGGCTCTGCTGTGCGTTCCGTAAGGGAAGTCAGCCTCCAACCACAGGCCAATAAGCGGCACATTTAATTACAGCGTTCTGTTTCTGCACTACTGGTGATACAGCATGCTGAGGGGTAGGGGTAGGCCTAGAGGACGTGGACGCGGACGAGGACGCGGAGGCCCAAGTCAGGGTGTGGGCACAGGCCGAGCTCCTGATCCAGGTGTATCGCAGCCGACTGCTGTGGGATTAGGAGAGAGGCACGTTTCTGGCATCCCCACATTCATCTCACAATTAATGGGTCCACGTGGTAGACCTTTATTAGAAAATGAGCAGTGTGAGCAGGTCCTGTCGTGGATGGCAGAAAGTGCATCCAGCAATCTATCGACCACCCAGAGTTCTGCGCCGTCCACTGCTGCAACTCTGAATCCTCTGTCTGCTGCTCCTCCTTCCTCCCAGCCTCCTCACTCCATTACAATGACACATTCTGAGAAGCAGGCGGACTCCCAGGAACTGTTCCTGGGCCCCTGCCCAGAATGGCCAGCAATGGTTCCTCTCCCACCGGAGGAGTTTATCGTGACCGATGCCCAACCTTTGGAAAGTTCCCGGGGTCCGGGGGGATGAGGCTGGGGACTTCTGGCAACTGTCTCAAGAGCTTTCAGTGGGTGAGGAGGACGATGACGATGAGACACAGTTGTCTATCACTCAGGTAGTAGTAATTGGAGTAAGTCCGAGGGAGGAGCGCACAGAGGATTCGGAGGAAGAGCAGCTGGACGATGAGGTGACTGACCCCACCTGGTTTGCTACGCCTACTGAGGACAGGTCATCAGAGGGGGAGGCAAGTGCAGCCACAGGGCAGGTTGGAAGAGGCAGTGCGGTGGCCAGGGGTAGAGGCAGGGCCAGACCGAATAATCCACCAACTGTTTCCCAAAGCGCCCCCTCGCGCCATGCCACCCTGCAGAGGCCGAGGTGCTCAAAGGTCTGGCAGTTTTTCACTGAGAGTGCAGACGACCGACGAACAGTGGTGTGCAACCTTTGTCGCGCCAAGATCAGCCGGGGAGCCACCACCACCAGCCTCACCACCACCAGCATGCGCAGACATATGATGGCCAAGCACCCCACAAGGTGGGACGAAGGCCGTTCGCCGCCTCCGGTTTGCACCGCTGCCTCTCCCCCTGTGCCCCAACCTGCCACTTAGATCCAACCCCCCTCTCAGGACACAGGCACTACCGTCTCCTGGCCTGCACCCACACCCTCACCTCCGCTGTGCTCGGCCCCATCCACCAATGTCTCTCAGCGCACCGTCCAGCCGCCGCTAGCGCAAGTGTTGGAGCGCAAGCGCAAGTACGCCGCCACGCACCCGCACGCTTAAGAGTTAAACGTCCACATAGCCAAATTTATCAGCCTTGAGATGTTGCCGTATAGGGTTGTGGAAACGGAGGCTTTCAAAGGTATGATGGCGGCGGCTGCCCCGCGCTACTCAGTTCCCAGTCGCCACTACTTTTCCCTATGTGCCGTCCCAGCCCTGCACGACCACGTCTCCCGCAACATTGTACGCGCCCTCACCAACGCGGTTACTGCCAAGGTCCACTTAACAACAGACACGTGGACAAGCACAGGCGGGCAGGGCCACTATATCTCCCTGACGGCACATTGGGTGAATTTAGTGCAGGCTGGGACAGAGTCAGAGCCTGGGACCGCTCACGTCCTACCCACCCCCTGAATTGCGGGCCCCAGCTCGGTGGTGGTATCTGCGGCGGTGTATGCTTCCTCCACTAAACCACCCTCCTCCTCCTCCTACGCAACCTCTGTCTCGCAATCAAGATGTGTCAGCAGCAGCACGTCGCCAGCAGTCGGTGTCGCGCGGCGTGCCAGCACAGCGGTGGGCAAGCGTCAGCAGGCCGTGCTGAAACTACTCAGCTTAGGAGAGAAGAGGCACACGGCCCACGAACTGCTGCAGGGTCTGACAGAGCAGACCGACCGCTGGCTTGCGCCGCTGAGCCTCCAACCGGGCATGGTCGTGTGTGACAACGGCCGTAACCTGGTGGCGGCTCTGCAGCTCGGCAACCTCACGCACATGCCATGCCTGGCCCACGTCTTTAATTTGGTGGTTCAGCGCTTTCTGAAAAGCTACCCACGCTTGTCAGACCTGCTCGGCAAGGTCCGCCGCCTCTGCGCACATTTCCGCAAGTCTCACATGGACACTGCCACCCTGCATCATCGGTTTCATCTGCCAGTGCACCGACTGCTGTGCGACGTGCCCCCACGGTGGAACTCTACGCTCCACATGTTGGCCAGGCTCTATGAGCAGCGTAGAGCTATAGTGGAATACCAACTCCAACATGGGCGGCGCAGTGGGAGTTAGCCTCCTCAATTCTTTACAGAAGAGTGGGCCTGGTTGGCAGACATCTGCCAGGTCCTTGGAAACTTTGAGGAGTCTACCCAGATGGTGAGCGGCGATGCTGCAATCATTAGCGTCACCATTCCTCTGCTATGCCTCTTGAGAAGTTCCCTGCAAAGCATAAAGGCAGACGCTTTGCGCCCTGTAACAGAGGCGGGGGAAGACAGTATGTCGCTGGATAGTCAGAGCACCCTCCTGTCTATATCTCAGCGCGTTGAGGAGGAGGAGGAGCATGAGGAGGATGAGGAGGAGGGGGAAGAGACAGCTTGGCCCACTGCTGAGGGTACCCATGCTGCTTGCCTGTCATCCTTTCAGCGTGTATGGCCTGAGGAGGAGGAGGAGGATCCTGAAAGTGATCTTCCTAGTGAGGACAGCCATGTGTTGCGTACAGGTACCCTGGCACACATGGCTGACTTCATGTTAGGATGCCTTTCTCGTGACCCTCGCGTTACACGCATTCTGGCCACTACGGATTACTGGGTGTACACACTGCTCGACCCACGGTATAAGGAGAACCTTTCCACTCTCATACCCGAAGAGGAAAGGGGTTCGAGAGTGATGCTATACCACAGGACCCTGGCGGACAAACTGATGGTAAAATTCCCATCCGACAGCGCTAGTGGCCAAAGGCGCAGTTCCAAGGGCCAGGTAGCAGGGGAGGCGCAGAGATCAGGCAGCATGTACAGCGCAGGCAGAGGAACACTCTCTAAGGCCTTGGACAGCTTTCTGGCTCCCCAGCAAGACTGTGTCACCGCTCCCCAGTCAAGGCTGAGTCGGCGGGAGCACTGTAAAAGGATGGTGAGGGAGTACGTAGCCGATCGCACGACCGTCCTCCGTGACGCCTCTGCCCCCTACAACTACTGGGTGTCGAAGCTGGACATGTGGCCTGAACTCGAGCTGTATGCCCTGGAGGTGCTTGCTTGTCCTGCGGCTAGCGTCTTGTCGGAGAGGGTGTTTAGTGCGGCTGGGGGAATCATCACAGATAAGCGTACCCGCCTGTCAACCGACAGTGCCGACAGGCTAACACTCATCAAGATGAACAAAGCCTGGATTTCCCCAGACTTCTCTTCTCCACCAGCGGACAGCAGCGATACCTAAACAATATGTAGGCTGCACCCGCGGATGGAAGCATCGTTCTCTATCCCCATCAAAAACGGGGACCTTTTAGCTTCATCAATCTGTGTATAATATTCATCCTCCTCCTCCTGCTCCTCCTCCTGAAACGTGACGTAATCACACCGAACGGGCAATTTTTCTTAGGCCCACAAGGCTCAGTCATATAATTTTTGTAAACAATTTTTATACGTTTCAATGCTCATTAAAACTTTCACCTGAACCAATTTTTATTTTAACTGGGCTGCCTCCAGGCCTAGTTACAAATTAAGCCACATTAACCAAAGCGATTAATGGGTTTCACCTGCCTTCTTGGTTGGGCATGGGCAATTTTTCTGACGTACATTAGTACTGTTGGTACACCAATTTTTTGGGCCCCTCGCCTACAGTGTAATCCAATTAATTTTTTGCCCACCTGCATTAAAGCTGACGTTACATCAGCTGTGCTGGGCACTGCAATGGGATATATTTATGTACCGCCGGTGGGTTCCAGGGAGCAACCCATGCTGTGGGTCCACAGGGAGTTGTAACTGCATGTGTCTACTTCTAAAGAACCCCATTCTGACTGGGGCATGCAGTGTGGGCCGAAGCCCACCTGCATTTAACATGACATTACCTCAGCTGTGATGGGCAATGCAATGGGATATATTTATGTACCGCCGGTGGCTTCCTGGCACCCACCCATGCTGTGGGTCCACAGGGAGTTGTAACTGCATGTGTCCACTTCTAAAGAACCCCAGTGTGACTGGGGCATGCAGTGTGGGCCGAAGCCCACCTGCATTTAATCGGACGTTACCTCAGCTGTGATGGGCACTGCAATGGGATACATTTATGTACAGCTGGTGGGTTCCAGGGAGCCACCCATGCTGTGGGTGCACACGGAATTCCCATTGCGGAGTTGTACCTGCCTGTGACTATTTATAAAAAAATGCGGTCTGACTGGGGCATGCAGACACCTTGACAGAATGAATAGTGTGTGGCACATAGGTTCCCCATTGCTATGCCCACGTGTGCAGCTCCTGATGGCGGTGACACAGGATTATATTTCTCATTGCTTCTGTACAGCATTGTGGGCTATCGCCCCGCCCCTTTTAAAGAGGGTCGCTGCCTAACCCAGGAGAAGTGGCAGCGGAGTGTCATGCAGGCAGTGATTGTGCTTTGTTGGAGGTAGTGTGGTGCTTAGCTAAGGTATGCATTGCTAATGAGAGCTTTTCAGAAGTAAAAGTTGTTGGGAGGGGGGGCGGCACTCTTGCCGGTATTGTGGCTTAATAGTGGGACCTGTGAACTTGAGATGCAGCCCAACATGTAGCCCCTCGCCTGTCCTATCCGTTTCTGTGTCGTTCCCATCACTTTCTTGAATTGCCCCGATTTTCACAAATGGAAACCTTAGCGAGCATCGGTGATATACAAAAATGCTCGGGTCGCCCATTGACTTCAATGGGGTTCGTTACTCGAAACGAACCCTCGAGCATTGCGATAATTTCGTCCCGAATAACGAGCACCCGAGCATTTTGGTGCTCGCTCATCTCTACCTATAAGTCATGCCTACTTAGCCCTCTCCACAAGCATAAACAGTACTCTGCCCGAGTGAGAAGCAAACATGTAAAAATTGACCTGAAAATGTTTTGTTTCTAAAAATGTTCTTCATTTGAGCGATGATTTCCTCTAGGATCCATCTAGTCTCTCTGGAGCCGGTGCTGCAGGTAAGTGGGACTCCATAGAGAGGAAAGACACGTGTGGCAAACGTTTTTGGCAATGCAGCTGTGACAATACGGGACCTTTAGTAGAAGGTGAAGGGATGGGATTTCCAAATGCGCTGAAAACACCTGCAAAAAACAACATTCAAAAATAGGTTGAGTTCCCTTTGAAAATCCAAACTACTGTCACTTCTATCAAATTTCCTTTCATACCCAAAAGTTGAAACCTTTTTTGGAAAATCACAAAGTAGTAATATCGAAAGAGGAAAAACTCTTGTTATTGGCTTGTGACAATAGCCTGCAGAGGAGAGCGACGCTTTATTCATTGGTTACAAAAGACTTTGCGCAGCGTGGGAGTCTGAAAGCAGAAGCAATAAGGAACAGATGGCGGAGGGAAAACAAAGGTCAACAAGGGCGAGAGAGAAAAACAGAGAAATTGGGAAATGAATTCCTAGTTCAGACCATACAAATGCACAATCAGTGACATCTTCATTCTATCAGGTCACTAATGAGGTCCAGTGCCCAATGCATGTATCTGGGTGACCTGATATGCAACCAACCACTCAATGGATGAAGGTTCCAGCTATGGTCAAGAGGGTCAAGTGTTCTTCAGATCTAGCACCAGAATGAGGAAGGGATGGAAAGCTTTCACCATTGAATGGTTAGTGGTTGGAGTATTTCTAAAGCTGTTGGGAGTATAAAGAGGTTCCCCAGAAACATTTATGAAGTGCCTGTTCTGTGGGCATTTTTTTTTTCTTTAAATGGGTTGTCCAGTTGTAAACCATTTATAGTCTATCCTCAGGATAGATTATCAATCGAAGATTGGGGAAGTGTCAGTGTTGTCAGGGACCCCTGCTGAACAGTTCCTCCCTGGGCCAGTATGCTCATGTGCTGAGCTCATTTCTACAAGAAGCAGACAGCTCCATTCCCATTGCAGTGGCTCAATTTGGTACTGCAGGCCAACATCCGATTTATTTTAATGGGAACTTGGCCTGAAATGCCAAACCTGGCCACTGCAGTGGAAATGGAGCTGACTGCTTCCTCCCTAAATAAGCTTAGTGCACAAGTGCAGCAGCCCAGTGAATAATTGATCAGCAGGAATCCTGGGTGACAGGTCTTTACTGATCTACTATTGATGATCTATCCTGACGATGGGCCATCAATAGTTTACAACTGGACAACCTCTTTAGGGTAAAAGACAATGACTAGAATAGCTGAAGTTAGCAGTGACCTAAGTAATCCCAAGCACCTAGTCATCCTGCCCCAGATGGTTAGAAGTCTGGTAGTGTTAGGCCCAATGCCCAATGCACACAGGCGTATTTGCATTGCAGAATCCGGAGTGGGCGTCCACGTCTGAATTCCGCACCAAATACTGTCCATAACATCTCATGAGAAATCGCTTTCCATGTCCATGATCGGAAATCCACTGCGGTTTTCCAAGCAGACGGCTTCCATTGAAGTAAATGGAAGCCGTCCTAGTCGTGGCCCGTCCATAGCTGTCACTGCAGATGGGCCACAGAATCCACGTCACTGAAATGGATCCACATATAGAGCTTAGAATAATTAAAATAGATAAACTTTATTACAAAACAAAATAGTATTTAAACATATATATATATACATAGTGGGAGAAAATGAGTATCTGGATGGCAGGAACAGGACTTAACAATAGAATAAAAATATATTCCTTATATAAATAGGATAGCAATAAATATAATAGTGGATACTAAGTCATATATAATACGAGCCAGAGAAACAAAGCAATGAATTAAGACTGTCAGATCACACAAAATATAAATGCAAAGCTGTTACCACATGCTAGTCAAGACCTGTATCCTGAGCCCCAACACGCGTTTCGCATCTGCTTTGTCAAGGGGGCCTGGCGGCAGCACGATGTCCTCTGTTCTGCGCATGTGCCAGCCGGCACATTTGCATTACAGATGAAGAACACTGCGGTCAGGTACCCAGGGTCCCCGGCCAGGATTCCACTGTGGGATCCCGCATGCGGAATCCGACCTGGCTGTGTGCATTCGGACTTAGCCTGCACCAGAAGAGAACCCCATTTTAATTTTTTTATGGGGCCCACTCACCTACATATACTTTCCTGCATAAAGAAGGGAGTCCTATAAGGGGGTGGCTCCAACTGGGGTCAAGGACACAATAGCAGCCGCATGGTTTGCTTATTTGGTATGTACACACCTGACCTCAAATCACTATTAATAAATATACTCATTGTGTCTCAGGGTCTGGAGGGCAATTGAGAAGGTCCAAACATCTATATGGTAGAGGTGGACTGAGCCCGGGCAACCCCATAGTCTCCGACTCAGTTCCGGGATAACAGGTTATGTTCCTGTCTAAGCATCTGACTGCTGGGGCCAGTCATGGAATCAGAAAATGGTAGAGTTGGAAGGGACCTCCAGGGTCATCGGGTCCAACCCCCTGCTCAGTGCAGGATCACTAAATCATCCCAGACAGATGTCTGTCCAGCCTTAGTTTGAACACTTCCATTGAAGGAGAACTCACCACCTCCTGTGGTCCCACTAGAGTTATGGCCAGTGACTGGCTGCAGTGGTCATGTGCATAGACAAGGAGATGTGAGCGGAGACTGGGAGGTAAGCTGCATGGGGGAGTGCGGCCTGATGGTTTACATGAGTATGAACTATTACTTTTTGAAAGGCACAAACATGTACTCATGCACTGGACCCACAAAGGTAATAAAATGACCAGGTCTTGGCACTAAGACAATTATGCCACCCCCGTAGTCCAGAAGCTTCAGGGCCAACAGATTTCCCTCCTGCCCACCTTCTGCAGGACCTCCGTGTAAAGTTGCTGTAAGAGTAGATTACTCAGCTGGTTGATCACACAGTGTGATGTCACTAATCCCTAATTGTTATCATTGTTGCATTCCTTCACCGAGGATCCTCTGATGCTCATAGTAAAAAGTTCCCATTCAAAAAGAAACAGAGAAGTTGTTAGCATTTAGTGACAGGAAACAAACATGGCCCCTTATAGAAAACCCCTGCCGTCACCAGCCTTATTATTCCTGTCAAGTGATTTATGGCTCAGAGGTTTCGCTGTGGCCAAAATTCTGCATTTGACACAGGGACATCCACCAATTCTGTAATCTGCTGGGTTCTTCACTGAGGATATTCTAGAGCTTCTGCAGGGTTTCTGCAGTTATCATGTGACGGCCAAAATTACACCATAACATGTTCCCGGCACGACAGCAAAAAACCTAAGTTTAAACTACACCGACTGCCCCTTTATTAGAGACCCCGGAGCTCTCACGATTGGAGCCTCCCTGCATGGAAATTAGCCAGGATTTCACTGCCAACCACATGGGGTCTTCTAATGTAACGGTGTAGAGAGTATATAGAGGACGGTGCGAGCGAGCGAAAAGGAGTCCTGTGGGCAGAAGGAACACGTGGGGTCGGAGGAGGATGTCAGGAATTGTTCTGATGAAGAGGCGGCGCACGGGCAAGAGCAGACCCCTTCCTGTTAGGTGTCAACTGTTCAAACTGGTGGAGGTGGAGTAATTCTGTGGGCAATGTTTCTTTTGTGGCACATGTTATGAGCCGGGGCAGGAGGCTAGTATCACCGATATACCGCTGTCTACACAAAGTCCGGTTATCCAGGTTTTCACCGGGGCCCTGGGACGATTCCTGCAACGTCGTACCTGGCGCTCTGCTCCCTCCTCAGACTCACAAGCTATTTTCCCGCATGTGTTTGGTGCATTACTAGATGCTCTCAACTCGCTCTGAAACCGACCCCATTGTTTTCAACAGGACTATTTACAGGTGCGATTTTCCTTTAGTAGTGATGATGTGAGAAAGGAAAATCCTAACGTTCTATTTTTCTACGAATCCGCACAAATCTCATCCATTGTTTACAATGGGAGAGGAAAAAAAATCACATCGCACTCGATCACACGATGACATTTTGAATTCTTCCTATTGAAAATATATGCAATTTCATGTGAGTTTTTCACATTCAGCAAATTTTCGCATTTTTTCATTTTTAAATCGCAACGCACCTGCAGTGACCATCGCAATATAAGATGCTTAACATCCACAGGGGCCGATATTCCTGCAGAACCATTTCAGCACCTGGTATAATCCTGGTGTAAAGCTGTGATTCTGAAGGCCAAAGGAGGTCAAATGCACTACCTGATGGGGGCTCTACGGAAGCGTCAGTTCAGTGCATATTAAATCTAGAAGGATGATCAAAATGTCTTATCAATAATCAGCAGGGCGGGAGAACGGTCTGGAAATGATAGTCCTAAGGGGCACAAGGGGACCAGATGGCAAAGGGGCAAGGTAGAGCCTACACTCTTCAGAATACTGTAGCATTAGACTCCGCCCCTACCCATGACCCAGCTCCCTCTGGTCTGCGCATAAATTCTCCCATCCTAACATACATAGTAACATAGTATGTTAGGCTTAATGAAGACACCTAATGTCTATTTCCTGTAATATCCTTCCGCTCGAGAAAGACATCAAGTCCCCTCCTAAACCCCTCAATGGATTTTTGCCATCACCACCTCCTCAGGCAGAGAGTTCCACAGACTCACTACTCTTACAGTAAAGAACCCCCTTCTGTGTTGGCGATGAAACCTGCTTTCCTCTAGACGTAGCGGATGCCCTCTTGTTACCGTCGCAGTCCTGGGTATAAACAGATCATGGAGAGATCCTTGTATTGTCCCCTCATGTATTTATACATAGTTATTTGGTCGCCCCTTAACCTTCTTTTTTCCAGGGTAAATAATCCCAGTTTTGATGCCTCTCTGGGTATTCCAGTCCCGTCATTCCATGTATTAGTTTAGTCGCTCTTCTTTGAACCCCCTCCAATACTGTAACATCTTTCCTTAGCACCGGTGACCAGAACTGTACGCAGTATTCCATGTGAGGCCTGACAAGTGCCTTATATAGTGGGAGGATAATGTTCTTGTCCCTCGCCCCTATACCTCTTTTAATGCACCCCAAGACTTTATTAGCTTTTGCAGCAGCTGACTGGCATTGGTTACTCCAGTTTAGTCTACAATCCACTAGTATCCCCAGGTCTTTTTCCATCTCACTTTTCCCTAGCAGTACCCCATTTTAGTGTATATTGGTGACATCCGTTTCTCCTGCCCATGTGCGTAACCTTACATTTATCGACATTGAACTTTATTTGCCATTTTTCTGCCCAAGCCCCCAGCTTATCTCGGTCCGTTTGTAGCCGCACATTGTCCTCCTTTATTAATTATCTTGTATAATTTCATATCATCTGTAAATATTGATATTTTGCTGTGCAGCCCCTCTATCAGGTCGTTGATAAATATATTGAACAGAATGGGGCCCAATACTGAACCCTGTGGCCCCCCACTAGTGACAGTGGCCCAATCAGAGTACGAACCATTTATTACCACCCTCTGCTTTCTATCTCTGAGCCAGTTCTTTACCCAGATACACACGTTTTCGCCCAATCCGAGCTGTCTCATTTTATATATCAGCCTATTATGCGGCACGGTGTCAAATGCTTTAGAGAAGTCCAGATATACGAGATCAATAGACTCTCCCAGGTCCAGCCTAGAACTTACTTCATCGTAGAAGCTGATCAAACTGGTCTGATATGAGAGACTCTTCATGAACCCATGCTGGTGAGGAGTTATACCATTGTTTTCCTTCAGGTATTCTAGGATGGCATCTCTCATAAACCCCTTAAATATCCTAGGTCAGGTTTCCACAAACTACACTAACAGTAGCCATTTAATGCCTTTAAAAGTTTTTTCCAGGGTTAGAAAAACATGGCTGCTTTTTTCCAAACGCAGCACCACCCTTGTCCATAAAGTTGTATGTGGTATCACAGCTTGGTTCCGGTGAAGTGAATGGGGGCTGAGCTGTAATACCAGACACAACCCACAGACAAGGGTGGCGCTGGTCAACCCCTTTAAATAGGCCCATAGATGAAGCTAGATGATCTCTACAAGAGGCACCCTTCTTAGTTATTGGTGAGTTGAAGGGCATAACAGCAGCCACTAGTGGTAAGGAGTGCAAGTGCAGCACATTTTTTTCAAAAAAGGGAGAACAGCAGGCAGCATTGGTGAATTCCTAGAAAAACTAAAAAATCCTGACAGTTTCTGACCATAGATTCTGGCTTTTTATCAAACGCATCAGTTGCATTGACTCAGCACATGAATGACTCGACAGTAAAGCGGGTCCCGATCTGTCTGATGGAGTCCTTGTCTTGTTTTCTCCGTTTTTGCCATAGGTTTTGGTACCAAACCACGTCATCCTTGACCTCGGCTCGTATGGACTTTGGGTATGTTCGAGTTCCATCCACCATAGCATGATCTCCATCCTAGCCAGTTCCTTACTAGGTATATGGAAAAAATTAAGGTACAAACTTGATTTTGTGTGGGACCCTTGTGAAGTCCGGCTGTCTATTTCTACTTCGTGATTCACTGCCTACTACTGATGACTGGTCCAGACCACTTCCTTGTGTATTAATTAAAACCTTTCCTCACCACTAAAAATATTACACCACATTATTAGTCACTTGGTCCGGACACCTAACAACATCTATACATGGGTAGATTTGAGCTTACTTTCGGTCACGTAGTAATTTGCATGTTTGTCCAACTTTCCGACCAATTTTTTAAAAATTATCTAAAAACTTTGTAGTAATTTAGTGCTATTCAGGGTTGTTGTTGGACCCTTAAACTGAGCATCCAGAAACAGCTGCGATTTGCGATGTTTTGTAGCCCACGTTTCCCTATGGAGCCTTCCTTTGTGTTGCATCGTGGTTTTGTGTGGTGCAATGCAACTTTTACAGTAGGAAATCCTATTGTAAAAGCCCTAAAATAAACCCTATCTGCATAAAAAACAATAATAATAATACATCACCTATCAGGCGCAGTCCGCTCCGGCGCGTGTCTCCTCTGCAGCTCTGGCACACTTTTCTGTAGTCTTCATGCAGCGCTTCCTGGGTTGGAGGGTTAAAATCCCCGTCTACAGGAAGCGTTGACTATGATTGGCTGAAATGCGGCGCTCGAGAACCAATCGCAGCCAGCGCTTCCTGGAGGCGGGGATTTTAAACCTCCAATCCAGGAAGGACTGCCTGAAGACTAAAGAAAAGCGTGCTGTAGCGCCTGATAGGTGAATTATTAATATACATATATTTTTAATGCAGATAGGGCTTATTTTTAGGGTAGGGCTTATAATTCACGTTCCCCCTCACTCCCCCGTAAAAAAATCCCAGCAAAAGAGGGCTATAAAATTGTGCAACTATATAGCATCATGAGCGACTTTGTAGCGACACAAAATTGTGATATTGCAGCGACAAAGTGCAGCAATATCACACGGAGCACAGATGCGATATCGCGTCGCCCGTGTGTAAGCGGCCTCACTCCTCTTCAATGACTATGTGGAATCAATTATGCCAAAACTGCAAAGAAAAGTCACACATTTGAAAGCAAGCCTCTTGCATTTAACCCCCCATACCCCCCCCCCCCCCCCCAAAAAAAAGCAAATTTTTTAAAATTTACACCACTCACAACATTTTAAAGAAAATGGAGTGTGGCTTGTTGGGAGAGGGGGCGTGGCCAGCTAGGAGGAGAGTAATGTTAAATTTACACAGAAAACTGGTGTTAATGATACCAGCTCAGACTCCGCCCCTCTTCATACATTTGGCGCATCTTGCTCCTGCAGGAACCATATTACTATTGTTTTTGAAATGACGGTCTTAATAATTCCCCCCCTCCTTATGTCCCGCTATGATATACAGTTACGTCATGTAGATCCAGGGTTTGTATGGAGTGGGTCAGGCTCCATAGAATGCAGGTCTTTGACACCCACCACCTGCCCACAACAGCCACCATGTTCAATGCTTAATTCTGACAGCATCATTCAAATGCCCAATTGGAGTTTGGGGGTTCCAAATGACTGTGGCGCCGCCTATGGACCGCATGTGAGATTGCGGTATAATGTAAGTGGTCAAACCATTACAAGTTCAAGTTCCCTAAAAATAATGTAAAAGGAAGTAAAAAAAAAGTTGCATGAATTATTAAAAAATAAACAAAAGGCAATACAAGTTAAAAAAAAAAAACCCTTTTCGCATATTTATAATAAAAAATGTAAATAAATAAAGCATTTGGTATTTTAATAATGTACAGTGTACACTTCTGTCTGATGGCATGTGATGATCACAAGAGCTTCTCTGGCCAATCATGGAGCAGGTATAGTGTGGAGATTAGGTAGTCTGAAGACGGCATCGGCATTGTTGAATGGCTGAAAGCAGGACCTGAGACTGGCAGATCTGGGAGGTGGCAAAGAAGAACCACAGGAAGTAAAGTGCCCCCCTTACCACTTATCGAAATGGAGGGTTGCTTTGAAACAGCCTATATTACTATAAAGAAACCTTAATAAATGAGTGTGCACAGAATGCCATACATATCAAACAATACAAATATGCCTCCACGATAAGGAGCGGGGTAACGGCTGTAATACACCCCTGCAGCCCCGCTCTAGCAGCAGATATAAGGTCTATCTCCACCCTGCAGCAAACAAGAGAACACCCCGCATCAAAATGGGAATCCCTTAGAGCAGGGGCGTACATAGAACTTGTGGGGCCATATCAACATTCAGAATTGGTGCCCCCCCCCCCCCCCCCCATAAATATATATATATTCTATTAGAAAGCTTTTATAGCATGGCAGGCTCAGATACAGCTGCTCAGCTCTAGTATACCTCTAGATAATGCCGCCACCTACTAACATAGCCAGATACCAGTTCTGTAGTTCTAGTGATTACAGTGCAGGTACCTTCAGTGATCACAGGTAACATCTTCTCTGACGGAAGCTGGCCACTTTCCTTTTTCTATGCGGGTTCAGCCTCCATAAAGATATTTTCCAGCCACAACTCATCTGTGCACACTCTCCCCATCCTGCCACAACCCATAATGCCTCTCTTAGCACCTCCATAGTACTAGTGCTTCCTCTGTTGCTCCACAAGTAATAATGCCCCATCTGTAGCCCCACAAAGTAACTGTGCCACCTCTATGGCCACACACAGCAATAGTTGCCTCTCTGTGGACCTAGAACATAAGAGTGCCCCCTTCCTCAAAGCAATAATGGTCCATCAGTGGTTCTACTTAGTAATAATCCCCCTCTGAGGTACCACTTTGTAATAGCACCCCTCTGTGGCCCAACCTAATAGTAGTGGCCCTCTCTATGGTCCCACTTAGTAATAGTGTCCTCATGCCAACTGATGAACTACTAGCCCCTGCTTCTTAACCTCCAGCCAAGAGTGCACAACTCTTCTTCACACACACACACACACTGCTGAACCTGATGGCGGTCATATGCTCTGTGCATAATCAAATTCTTACTAGTCCTAGTCTCAAAGTACAGTATACAGGAGATGGAGGAAGGAGTCAGATTATGCACTGACCATATGACCGGGGTCAGGCTCAGCAGTGTGTGGGCATGAAGAAGATTCTTGCACTGGTGGTTGGAGGTTCAGAAGCAGTGGCTAGTGACTCATTGGTTGGGTCGGGGAGATTATTACTGAGTGTGACCATTGGGTGGTATGGAGAGTTGGCCCATTGGGTCCTGGGCCCACATGCACTGCAGCCACCGCAGCAGTCATGTGATCTGCCTCTATTGGTGGCATGCCACTGCCTATGTCAATGTCCATACTATTTATGGACTATTTACAAGGTCTATTGAAAGGCCACAGGGTCGTCTGGCCATATTGCTGTTTGTTAGGGCATACCTACTGTAGGAATGCCGCTTGTGTAATATTAGATAATACCACTGAAAGTCCACTTTTCGGATTAATTCAAAATAATGCATAAAAAATGTAACAAACCACATAAACACGTTATTACAAAAAGCTAGCTTTATAAAATAGAAGTCCCAAGCACCAACATAATATGCAGATATTTAGTATCCCCACAACTACAACAAGCTGTACAATAAATTTGTAACGTCATATTTGATGATTGGTGTACAACATAAAAGTCTAGGAATTCTAGAATCTGTGGTGGGATTGCCTTTGTTTGCACTTTTTGGAAAAAAACAAAACAAAACTGCCCACCCCACCATAAAATAAGCCATACACATCATTGCCACCACTCACTTCCGGGGTCCGATTCCTCTGGCTGTTCCTCACTTCCGGCTGTAAAGTGATTACATCCTGACAGAGGGACATGTGACGGCTAATCACCAGCTGAGGTGAGCCAGTAAGATCACATGATGACATCACATGGCCCTCGTGTCAGTGACATCATCAATGGCTCTCTGTGTCCAGAAGTGAAGAACAGCAGGGGGTCAGGCATCAGTACTACAGGAGTACCAGGGGAACTGGGAGGTGAATATGGCTTCTTTTGTGTTGGTACAGCTTTTCAAAAATATGTTTTAATGTCCCTTTTAATCTAAACCCTAATATTGACACCTAAGTAAAGTAAAACGTATCCCACAAAAAAAACATGGCCGTAAATTGATATGTTGATCAAAAAAATAAAAGTTATGACCACCGCAATGTAGAGGAACAATAAAAAAATATTCTTCATGTCCTCAAGGTAAAAAAAAATTGTTCTTGAGGATGGACTAAGAGACCTAAGGCCAGCCGGTCTATATTGTTTAAGTTGCTTGCGCTGTGGTAGAGTTGGACCGCTGTAATTTTGTGGGACAGTCCCAAGTTCTGTCAGTCTGATATTTCTGTCTGTGGACGTCTTCCCTATTTCGGTATTTGATCATTGCTTGTAGTTTCCATTTTCTCTACTTGTTTTTGTGGGTTTAATCCTATTTTAGGAACACTAACCACTATGTTTTTGATTAGAGAACATTTATATGATTTTGATGAGGAACCTACAGATAGATTCTGTGTTCCAAAAATTTCCAGCCCTATGATTTCTACACCGTGGTGACCATGGATTACGATAGACTAGATTATGAAGATCTTCCTCTTGTTCGCAGGATGACATCACCATCTTGAAGAATGTGAGCATGAGCATGAATAAATCTAAAATTACCTCTGTGACATGTCAACATATACATGGCAGTAGATGACATCAGTCAAGTCAAGTAGTCCCTCACCAAAGTATGAAACTAACCCCTAAAATGAACTACTGTTGTTGGAAATGTTGGAACTCATGGCCCCATATTGTGAATGTTGTGTTGTAAGGGGAAGCCTAGTATACTGAAACTGTAAAGTTTGTGCTATTTCTTATGCTTGTACTGTTGGTACTTTAAAGCAGGTGGTGGATGGACCTTGAGGTTGGGTCGCCCCTTCTCACATGACACTGATGACCGGTTTCCAGCATGGGGGGCAGAATTGGCTGACTTCCTGAGTAAGAAGCAAATAAATGGCGTGATCAAAAAAAAAAACATCCAGTGAAAGGGGATCCTGTGGTCAAAAACAACTCGTTGACGAAAGAGTCCAGGGTTAAATGCACAGGGAATCGCAGTGTTACGTTCCGTGAACACATAGCATATTCACAGACTGAAAAGTGCGTACGCCCTAAGCACCCTAAATCAATAAGCCCTTCCTGTCAAGCGTTAACAGTGCAGGCTGGTGTGGGTGCAGTAATGGAGTAGCGAATGTACGTTTGGCACACCCTGGGTACTCTGATACCTCTTGGTCTAATGTGCTACTTGATAGGTGTCTCTATAAAGGGACTATTTTTGCATACATGATTTTTTTTCTCATTGATGTCTATAATTAACCAGAGAGGAAAATATATTTACAGAAGCACAATTTTCCATGTGAGCCTCATAGCTGCATCACAGCGGTGGCTCACTGACCAGTCTATGCATTTTAGTGTCCTCACAACTTTCCATGACCGTGATTCAGATGACGACACAAACCACACAGCTCGTTGCTCGAGAGGAATAAGGAAGGAAATGTGTAAGAACTTGTTTACCTGTCATGTAATTGTTTGTGTTTGTCTTGTTTGCGGAATCTGGAAAGACTCAAGACTCTCAGTCTTTTCTTTGTTGGCGTAAAATATCGTTGAGAAACTTTGTAATCTTCTCTGCCCAAAGTACTCTTATTGTCAAAACCAATCCCGCTTAGGAGTGCATATATATATATATATATATATATATATATATATATATATATATATATATACCCACACACATACACTCATTGTCAGACCAAAACTCCCCTAGAAGGAGTATATATGTTGTTGTTGACCATTTAGTCGTTCAGGACCCTCGGCAACCGTAAAGACGAGCTCCCTCCATGTTTTGCACTGCTTCTTTCAGTTGTGTTATATCCATGCCAGTATCAGCTTTGACAGTATCAGCCATCGTGTCCTTTGGCAGCCAGGCCTTCTTTTGTCACTGATCGGTCCAAGCATCATAGATTTTTCTAGCGACTCTGCTCACATTACATGGCCAAAATATGTGAGCCTGAGCCTGGCCATCTTGTCCTCCATGAGTCTGAGCCCCGGCATCTTGTCCTCTAGGCGCCTGAGCCCCGTCTTCTTGTCCTCCATGAGCCTGAGCCCAATCATCTTGTCCTCCATGCACCTGAGCCCAATCATCTTGTCCTTTGTGTGACTGAGCCCAGTCATCTTGTCCTCCATGAGCCTGAGCTCAGTCATCTAGTCCTCCGTGAGCCTGAGCCCAGTCACCTTGTCCTCTGTGAGCCTGAGCCCTGTCATCTTGTCCTCCATGAGCCTGAGCCCGGTCATCTTGTCCTCCATGCGCCTGAGCCAAGTAATCTTGTCCTCCATGAGCCTGAGCCAAGTAATCTTGTCCTCCGCCTGCCTGAGCCCAGTCATCTTGTCCTCCATGAGCCTGAGCCCAGTCATCTAGTCCTCCGTGAGCCTGAGCCCAGTCACCTTGTCCTCCGTGAGCCTGAGCCCCGTCATCTTGTCCTTCATGAGCCTGAGCCCGGTCATCTTGTCCTCAGTGAGCCTGAGCCCGATCATCTTGCTTTCCAGTGATATAGACACACTCATTCTGCATACAATAGGTGGTCAGCAGCATATGCAGTGGTTTCGTCAGCAGCATATTCAGCAGTATAACCACAAGCGTGAGGAGACTGGTATCTCAAAGGTTCTGCTCGCCACAAACAACGAGGTTTGGACCAAAAAACCCACAAATAGCACTTCAAATAAGAAAAGTTGTGGCAGCAGTTCAGATGCAAATAAAAAAATAAATGTTATTCCTCCATAAAAACTAAGGAAACAACGTTTCAACCACTTACGGGTCTTTCTCAAGCAACTTTTCTTTTTTGGACAACTTTCTTATTTTGATATACACACTCATTGTTGGACTAATCTTCCCCCCCCTAGAAGTTGTCGGAGTGGAATGAAACTTTCTCTATGTGATCGTAACATTGATATAAGTAAGTGAATACAATATCAGAGCAAAAGGGATCATTTATTATGGAGAACTGCCCCCTTTTAGGGAGGTTTTAGTACCCTATTGCACCACCTCTAGCTTGGATACAAGATATGATATGTGGAGCATGGAGGCTCTAGTACCCTGCTGTGCGGCTTCTAGCTTGGATACAAGATGTGATACAGACAGGCATGGAGGCTCTAGTACCCTGTTGCACTGCCGCTAGCTTGGATACAAGATGTGATACAGGCGACATGGAGGCTCTAGTACGCTGTTGTACTGCCTCTTGCTTGGATACAAGATGCGGTGCAGGTGGGCATGGAGGCTCTAGTACCCTGTTGAACTGGATCTAGCTTGGATAAAAGATGTAATATGGGCAGGTATGAAGGCTCTAGTACTCTTTTGTACTGCCTCTAGCTCGTATACAAGATGTGATACAGGTGGCATGGAGGCTCTAGTACCCTGTTGTACCACCTCTAGCTTGGATACAAGATGTATTATGGGCAGGTATTGGAGGCACTAGTACTATGCTGTGCTGCCTCTAGCTGCCTCAAGATGTGATACGGGTCAGCATGGTGAGATACGGATTCTGTATGGTATCCTGCAGTATTTCTCTCCACATTTGCTGTAACTGAACCTTCAGATCGTGCAAAGCCGTAGGCTGTCTAAGTGTGACAATGTTGTGGGGGCTCCTGTGACCCCCTCGTGTGTGCGGCCGAGCATTATTCTGTTGGAAAATGCCTCTTGGAAGTCATCATGAGAGGAACACATGTGGCTGCAAGATGTCCCGACAACTAGGGGTGACCGACTGTTGTGTGTGATGGCCCCTCAGACCATTACACCAGCAGTGGGGGCAGTGTACTGCTCTACAGCAAAGGCAGGATTGAGGCGCTCACCCCTAGGTTTCCAGACAGAAACACGGCTGTCCTCGGTGACTAAACTAAACCTGGATTCGTCATTGAAGACAACCCGGTTTCACTCCGTATAGTCCAGTTTCATAGTTCACAATACCACTACAAAGGGAGATAACAGTGGGTGTCAAAGGCAGAACAAGTAATAGATGCCGTGAGACCAAATATCCTTCACCCAAGTGCCTGGAAATGGTTCTGAAAGTCATTGGGGTGTAACGATGGTGCCACCTGTCTCTGGATGGTGGTCAACAAAACAGTTGGAGCTGCTGGTGCTTGTTGGACAGTCAGACGCTCCTCTGTACTGGTGGTCTGTAGGGGGCATTCTGAGCCCGGTCACCTTGTGTGTCCTCACACATCCATTGGTCCCAACAGTCTGGTCAGAACAGCCCAGGTAGGGGACAATTTGGTGATACGACCATCCAGCTCCTCACATTTCAATAATGCGCCCTCTCTCAGACTCTGGTAACGGGGTGAAATCTCTTCTCTGCGTCGTAGAGGCATCTAGTGGTCAACAAGCTCTACACAAGCGGAAGAAGAGGTCACTACATGCAAGGAGCCACCAAGAGCCTTTTATAGGCCAAAGGGGAACCACTTTTAGGACTTCTGGTGGCAAGACCGTTCATCTTATCTCCCCTCAACTCTCATCATTTACAGATCTGCCTGATATACAACTGCATGATGAGTTTTGCAGCAAAATGGCACCTTCATCTGGGGGCTTGATCTTTTTTTATAACGTGCCTAATACAGCACACAGACTGGCCCTCCCTTGATGCCCATGATCACATATTGGGCAAGGAGTAACCTGATGATGTCAGCTCATGGGACAGCATGGACAGAATGTTGTGACAACTCAACATTATTGGTGGATATCCATGAGTAGTTATATTTGGCATCTTTTTTGTAAGGGTCACCTAAGATTCAGTAATAAATTATTGCCATGTTTATGTACGGGGTGATATAGATTGATGAATTGGTGGATGGGATGAATAATGTTATAATAGAAAGGCGGGGCTGGTTACAGAAAGGATCCATCAGAAAAGAGGACTGAAGAGTGGAATTAACATTTTGATATTTTATTATTTTAATCTAAGTTCACCCAAATCCACTTTTTGGGTTTTGAGTGGATACTTCTCGAAATTGAAGAAAAGTACTGTACGACCTGCCAATCTTCTTAATTGAACAGAGTCTTGTTCAGGAGTTGGAGGAGAGTGTCAGGAACAAAGAGCAGTAAGAAGTAGTGAGCCGACAGTGCCAGTGGAAGCAAAGTCTTTTTCAACCTGATTGGAAGGAACTGGAGTCAGGCCAGACCCTGTGGAAGCTGGACGGAAGTGTGCTTCTCAATCGTGAGTGAAACTTGCCCCTCTGTAACTAGTAGACAGAGGGAGTACAGATAACCCTGCACTAGTCCCTCCATACCTCTACCAATAACTATCCGGAGCAACCACCAGATAACTTACACTGACAGGCGCATCTCCCCTAACAGAAAGAGAGTTAAAGAATCAACGCCTATTATACTTGTTACCAGATAATTTGATAAAGTTACCATTGATTGAGAATCTGCCAAGTGTGAACTGTTTATTAATCTTTCAAGTACTGAGTAAACTGTGTACCTTTGGTTTACCCTAAACTAAAAGAACGGGTCTCAATTATTTCACCGCTGCAAACACGAGTCCACCCTCAAATGTACTGGCGTCATGATCTGACATTGCCCGAACTCTATAGAAGTCCATTGCAATCCCCTTACTGCACAAGTAACCATTTTAGTCAGAGTAGCCACCACTGTGACCACGCTACCGTTAGTTCATCCACTCAGGCTACCTCTGCCTCTTCTGCTCGTTGCAGATGGAGGCATCAGTGCAGTGACTGGCATGGGGTAGAGACATCAACGTAGTGAATGGCACAGGATGGGCTCATCAGTGTAGTGACTGGCACAGGATGTAGGCATAAGTGCAGTGTCTGGCACAGGGTGTAGGCATCAGTGTAGTAGTGACCGGCAGAGGATGAAGGCATCAGTGTAGTGACTGGCAGAGGATGGAGGCATCAGTGTAGTGTCTGGCACAGGATGAAGGCATCAGTGTAGTGACTGGCACAGAATAGAGGCATCAGTGCAGTAACTGGCGTGGGGTAGAGGCATAAGTACAGTAACTGGCACAGGATGGACGCATTAGTGTAGTAACTGGCACAGGATGGAGGCATTAGTGCAGTGTCTGGCACAGGGTGGAGGCATCAGTGTGGTGACTGACAGAGGATGGAGGCATCAGTGCAGTGTCTGGCACAGGGTGGAGGCATCATTGTAGTGACTGGCACAGAGTGGAGGCATCAGTGTAGTAACTGGCAGAGGATGGAAGCATCGGTGTAGTGACTGGCACAGAGTAGAGGCATCAGAAAAGTGGTTAGGCAAAAAGATGAGCCTGGCTGCTGCATTCAAGATAGACTGAAGAGGGGAGAGTTTAATGAGAAGACTGATCATTAGTGGGACTTTTTTAGGATTGGCATGGAGAGCATTGGAGGGTTCTTCTAATTGATTATTGATGTTTTAGGTTCTCCAAGGGGACTTTACCTGGTAACATTATATTATTGAAGAAGTCGCATATATACGGGAGCAAAGCTGGTTTAAATAGTTTAAAGGGGTTGTCCCGCGCCGAAACGGGTTTTTTTTTTTTTCAACCCCCCCCACCGTTCGGCGCGAGACAACCCCGATGCAGGGAAGTAAAGAAAGTTTACCGGAGCGCTTACCTTAATCCCCGCGCTCCGGTGACTTCAATACTTACCGCTGAAGATGGCCGCCGGGATCCTCTGTCTTCGTGGACCGCAGCTCTTCTGTGCGGTCCACTGCCGATTCCAGCCTCCTGATTGGCTGGAATCGGCACGTGACGGGGCGGAGCTACACGGAGCCGCTCTCTGGCACGAGCGGCTCCATAGAAGACTGCTGAAGACCCGGACTGCGCAAGCGCGGCTAATTTGGCCATCGGAGGCCAAAAATTAGTCGGCACCATGGAGACGAGGACGCCAGCAACGGAGCAGGTAAGTAAAAAACTTTTTATAACTTCTGTATGGCTCATAATTAATGCACAATGTATATTACAAAGTGCATTATTATGGCCATACAGAAGTGTATAGACCCACTTGCTGCCTCGGGACAACCCCTTTAAGGTATTCATTCAAGAAACCGTCAGGGCCCGGAGATTTGCCCATCTTTAATGAGCAAATAGCTTGATCTGCTTCTTGTGGTGTGATAGGGAGGCATAGTTCTTGTGTTTGTTTTTGTGAGAGAGATGGGAGAGATAATGTGGAAATAAATGCGTTAATTGATTCCTCATTAGGTTGGGGTGTATCTTTGTCATGCCTTAAATTGTATAGTGTGTTAAAATATTTGCTAAATTCATCAGCGATTTCTTGTGAGCTACAGACTCTATTTTTCGTTGTCTGAGATATTAAGTAAGGGATTCTCGTGTTTGCTTTAGTTGCTTTAACTCTGTTGGCCATTAATTTGCTCGCTTTGTTATGCGAGTGGTAATGTTGCATTCTGAGTCTTTTCAGGTGGTTCTCGTGGTCTATTACAAGGTGCGCATGTAGTTCCGTTCTTGCTTTTTTTAAGGAAAGTAAGTTTACCGGGGAGGATCGGCTTTGTGAATCGCAGCCAGGGTGGACACTTTAGTTAGTAGGTCTGATGTAATTGCGTTGCGTTGCTTTTTGTAGTGCGCTGTCTGTTGGATAAAAAGGCCTCTTATATATGCCTTGTGCGCGTTCCATAGCGTGGATGGACTGGTGGAGGGGTGGGAGTTGAAGGCAAAAAATTCGGTGAGCATCTTTTCAGTGGCAGTGGTGTTACCTTTGAGGGACATTACATAAGTGTTGTTTCTCCAGATGAAAGTGTTTGGGGCCGGAGAGGCGGAGAGACAAGGTAATTGGGGCATGATCTGACCAGGTGATATCTCCTATATCGCATTTTTCCACCAATGGTAAAAGCCATTTAGCTGTTAGAAAAAAGTCAATACGAGAATAGGTGTTGTGTCTGTGTGAGAAAAACGTCTTTCTCGGATTCATGACCACTCGGAGAGGTGAGGGGGAGTCCTGTCGCTTCTTGATGTGGAGTCCAAATCTGGACTTTGGAAAATATTAAAATCCCCACATATCAGGAGCTTGCCTTTGATTATGTGCGAGATCTGTTTGAGGACAGCATTTAGAAAGGCAAGCTGTGCAGTGTTGGGGGCATAGACACTCACTATGGCGAGCATCACATTATTGATCTTGCATACCAAAGCGACAAATCCCCCCTTTCGTCCAGAACCACCTGCAGTGGCTGAAAGGCGACCGTTCCTTTGATTGCAACAAGGACGCCTGCTTTTTTCTTTGGACTATTAACGTAGAAAATTTAAGGAAAGTCCCTGTTGATCAACCAGGTAGTATCAGCTTTTTGGAAGTGGGTTTCCTGAACGCAAACCACCTCTGCTTTGGACCTTTTAATTTCTTTCCACAAAAGGGATCTTTTAAACGGGCTGTTCAATCCCTTTACGTTAAGAGACATCATTTTCAATGCCATTTGGGTTGTAGTGGTTTTGCATCAAGGAAACCGCGTCATAACACTAATTATACCTGAGACAGCAGATATTATTAATTATCAACAAAGGTTTGGTCCGGTGTTAGCCAGTAGAGCAAAATGTGATTGTTCCCAGCAAGAGAAACCACATAATCTTGTAGATATGATACCTTTTAATGGCTAACGAAAATACATGATGTAATAATAGCGAGCTTGCGAACCGACGCAGGGTTCTTCTTCAGGCTTATGGATTGGATCTGAAGAGGCATGCATATTTATACACACTTATAACATACATACTTATGACAAGGCACAGATATGGATGGGATTGGTTCGCACTTAAAAGGAATTCTGCAACAGCAAACAAACTTTTTTTGTCTAGGCACTGATAGCGGAGTGAAAGTTTTATGGTCCCTAAATTACTGTTGGGGAAGGGGGGGGAAAGGTCGGCAGGCTAGAAATGCTACAAGACTTATGTAATGTAGCATCAGTGTACCTCTTGTAGTATTTCTAGCCTGACGACCTTCCCCCCCCCCCCAACAGTAATCTAGGGACCATAAAACTTTCACTCCGCTATCAGTGCCTAGACAAAAAAAGTTTGTTGCGGCGGCATAGTAGGGGTGGAAATCCTCCCACCTGTAGGCAACTCAGGAAGGCTCCGTCCTCCACTGCTTTTTAAGCCTTTTCCAGCGGGTGCAGTCGTGGCGTCTGGAGATTTCTCCCCTCCTGCTGCGCACAGGAATTCAGGTCTGCCATCTTTGGGCTCCTCTTCTCGGCCTCTTGTGGCATAGAAATCTGTTAATTTCTTTGGAGACAGCTTTCTCACCCCCCTAGACATGGTGTTTGCTGCTAGTCATCCTCAGAAGTGGAGAAGTGGTTTAGGCTGATTTAATGTTTGCTTTCGTAGTCGCTGGACAGGTTTGGAGGAGAGCTGAGTTAAGGTGCGACCATCTAGCTCTCCTTTCAGGCCACGCCCCGATTATTGATGTTTTGATGGTGGACATAGGAGATAATATAATCATTGGTGAGCAAAAGTCCATGATTATGTATATACACTGGATTGTCGTGGCCTCTTATGAGTTATAGAAGTGCCTAGTGCTATTCATGAGTATGTCTTAGGGCAATATCCACCACTATTGTGTAATTTTCCATTGCTGGAACTCATGAACTCAGGATCAAAATTTTAGATGGTTCTTTGGAAGAAAAATAAGGAATCATTTGCTTTTTTTTGCCTCTTCTGCAATGAAAACTACTGCAGCAACATTGCAATAGAACAGCCTGAAGCCACTGGTACGCACCACATACAGTATATGCACAATGATGTAAAGCACAAGATGCATTCTTGGGTCCCGAGTGGGAGGATGTGGTTACGGATTTTGCTGTTTCATAGTTTTGTTTCCTCTAGCATCTGCAAACAACTTTCTGTTACCAATGGAGAATGGAATTTTTAAATGTGTCTTGTAAGGACCGTTGAACAAAGTCTTAAGATGTCATAAAATATGTCTTCTTTGAAGACTGTTTTAGTATTTGCATTATATTACATTTTAATCAAGGTTCAAGTCACTCATCTCCTTAAAAATAAGTGAAAGTGTGTTGGTTCTTGTACTTAAGGATGTGCCCCATCAGCCAAGACCATCAGCTGAGCCTCCATCAATGTCAAGAACCAATGGGTCCTTAGATATGTTGTAGCAAAGTGGTGATCACCTCGTGCGGACACCTGAAATCAATAGGTAATCCTAAAGGCACACTCCATAACACACTGTGGTATGGCCGGTGCCCGAGGGGGTGAAGCATGACAAAGGGATTCAAAGAGAGAATGTTATGTGCACTGCCCACTTCAGAGCTTTGCATAAAGCATAATAAAGCTAACCATAGACATAATGATATTCATGAACATTTATCAAATATTATGGAGGTAGCCTGGTTTATAAAACCCATTTTCAAATACTGTATTAGAGAATTCTGAGCCTGTAAGGGGCTTCTCTTAGACAGTTAAATTGTTGTTATGGTGATGTACTGGGGCATGCAATAATTTGTGCGACAAATAAGCCCATGTGATAATTTTTGTGACAGTTTGCACTGAGCGTGCCTAAAAGATGCTGGATGATTAGTTGGCACTGCGGACATAAAAGGAATTACTGTTGCGCCACAGGGAGAGTACAGAGAATGTGGCTGTTAGCTATAGATGCTGCTGGAGAGACAGCATAGTCTGCATAGCCCTGACTGTCAGCACAAGGCAGATACATAGGGATATAGCCCCAGGAGTCTAAGGGGCCCAGCATCTGAGGGAAAGCCATCAGATGCTGCATTGAGCCTGCTGGTGGTCTGCAGAAAGAGCAGAGGACGCAAGTACTGTTACAACCGCAGATCAGCTATGGGGAGCAACTGGATAGCAACTCTTTCCATCACAAGTGACAAACTGTAAGTGAGGTTGACCTCAACACAAGTAATTAGTGTGCACACTGACAGGGTCTAATTTAACCACACAATAGGCTTGTTGTATAGAGAAATGCTGCAGCAGTTATTCAGCAAAGGAACATTGCTCACAGGATACAGACTGAGATGAAAATAATGCCTCCCTGCAGTTTATTACATGGCGTCGGCAATGCTGAAGATTCACCACGGACGCTGCCAACGAAGGAAGCGGAAGCAAGCAGCAAAATGGCTCTGAACAAGCATGAGTGAGCTTCAACTCCCGGTATTGCGTGACTTAAAACCCCTGACCAGGGTGGGCGTAAAATTAACTCACAGGACTGTGATATGCTTAGCATAATGGCGCCATAACTTAATGGGTCATTGCCAGCCTTGTGAGGGTTAAAGTTTTATATGTGCTGTTATGTAAGTGTAATGCAAAGAGTTAATGTAGATGTGTATTGCATATAATGGTTACGCGTATAATGATATGTCTATGACGCAGCAAGTGTAATGGGACAGCAAGGCACGTGCCAGAGCGGCAATATGGATTAGTGTAAAGTAGTGAGAAGTGATAAAAGATGCTGATAGTTATGTAAAGAGGTGATGAACATGCCATGTGCCCTGCTGCTGCAGGGAGGAACTAATGAGAAACTAGATGTATATGTTGGTGAATATGCCAAGTGATGAAAATGTCGCTTTAAGAGGACTGTCACTTTAAGAGAGTTTACACTAAAGTTATTCCACAGGTTTAAAGTAACCTGTACCCCCCTAGGAAGAGCAATTACATTTTGTGTGCTTAATGTACAGTAAAGTTATTCTGAAAACATGTGCCACCTCTGCCTCCATCTGCCATTGCTGTGCCATCCTGGGCATCTACCACCAGCCCTGTTTTACAGTTGGATTGCTTACTTATTCCTACACTATTATTTACCTACATTCCTGTGTTCCTAAATAAACATTGTATATTTTTGGTAACTCTGTCTGCTGCATCGTGTCCTGAAACCTGCGTCCTGCACCACCTGCCTAAACAAGCCACTAGAAAGAATTCCCTATTCAGGACCCCCATCTATTAGTCACGAACAGCAACTATACATCTGGAGGATCTGGGATTACATAGACAGCCATTGCTTTGGAGTGTAATACTTCATTCCTCCTGTGGAGGCTCTGCAGAAAAAGTTAACACTTGCTGCTAGGTTCCTTCACAGTTTATATCTGATCAGTTGAGGTGTTAGCAGAGAGAACCTCAGTGCTCAGGTTTCAATGGTTATTGATGAGAGACTCACTGAACAAGAAATTACAGAAGCAGCAATGACAATGAATAAGATTAACATAAGATGGGTCAATATTTTATGTGGAGTCATTCCCGTCATTGTGAACTCTGGACCGAGTCTAGATGGGCCTGTCTACACGTCATGCTTTCCACTTGCTCACATAAATTTCCTTTCGCTGTCTATAAACAATATAGGTCAGCTACCTGACTTTGTTTGTGCATTTAGATGTATGTCTGTGGTGAGGAAATGATAAAGATAGTCTCTGATGATGCAAGCTCTGATCTAGTCCTGATATAGAACTGTAGAATATGTAGCTGCTATGTGAATAGATGGGCCATTCTTGGTCATATGGTCCAGTATTGTAGTATGTAGGGCAAGTGCAATAATCATATTAAAGGGAAGAGAACAGACCAAGTATGTCAAACTCATTTTTACCGAGGTCCACATGAGCATTATGGTTGCCTTCAAAAGGCCGTTTATAAAGGCTAATTCACAAGGGTGTATTTGCCCTTTGCATTACACACGTACTTTTTACACATGTGATATGAACAGCATAAAAACCATTGATTTGCATTGGGATATTCAGACATGAAAAAATCATAGCATGTCCTATTTTGGTCCTACCTTTCAGGTTGGCTAGGGTGCCTGGGTAGGGCTGTCAGAGCTGTGCCACCACCAGTGAGTTGTTGAACAGAGCAGTGTAGAGGTGCGCGCCGGCGCTTAGGATCCAAGATAGCACCCACTCCCTATGCTGGTATCGCCCTATCTGGTAAGTGCTGGCTGTGTCCTCCGGGGATTATTGGGAGGTGGTCCTTCTGCATCCGGACCTTGCCATGTGCCACATAAAATGACATGAAGGACCAGATTTGGTCTGCGGGCCTTGCGTTTGACACATGTGGAATAGAGCATCTCTGTGTGATCCATGAGGTCTGACTTCCAATACCCCCACCTATCAATAGATAAAAGGGACCGTGGTTTCCTCAACTCAGTATCTGATGCAATGACACGCTCGTCAATTAGGTTATGCTTTGTGTTGCCTTTCATCTCCAGATAAATATCCTAAGGATAGGCTATCATTGTATATATGCTTGAAAGTCTCTTCAAAGGGGTATTATGATCATATTCAAATGTCGTCTCCATTGAACTCCATGGCAGTTATGGTTCTTGCTCATTATTTTCCATAGTGCTCAAAGATTTCAATGGAAGGAGCTTCCCTTTACATTTACAAGGTAAACAAGTGTTTAGAGAACTTGTCACAAAATGTTAACCGGTGAGGGCTCCAATGAGTGCACTCAATGGGTTTTATCTGAACCCTTAGTGAGTGTACCCACAAATGCATGGTATCCTCTACACAGGAGACCAAAACCAAAACTAGTAGGTTTGGTAGGTTCCAGGTAGCTGGGTCTACCACCACCACCAACCAGTGTTCTATGAAATGCAAATATTTTCTTTAAGGGGTTTTATTATTTTATTTTACAATTAACCCCCTTCTCCCTGTCCCAGTCATTTATTAAATAACATACGATGGAGCCAGAGTGCCACTTTGGTGCTCTGATGCCTTCTTGTATGACCCGTGACATCACAGGGCCTTTGTGACATCCCAAATACAGGTCACATAGCCTAGTAATGGAGAGACCCAGGCTTGTTTTTTGGATGTCACTGCTGGCATTCCTTTTTGGGGTTTCACATTGGCTGCAGGGTTCACGTGGGTAAGCAACCATGTTACTGCTGAAGCTAACAGGTCTGACTTCCAGTAATCCCACCCATCAGTTGACAAAGGGGACTACGCATTTTCAACACAGTACCCAAAGCAATTGCACTCTCATACATGTGGCAATGCCATTTACTACATCTCATCTCCAGACACAAATCCTAAGCATAGGCAATCAATGTTATATCTTGGAAAATCATATTAAAGGGCAGGGGTGTACACAGACTTCATGAGGCCCCATAGCAAAACTCGGAATGAACCCCCACTGAGCTCCCTGGGTAACTGTGACTCTCACTCAGCATCTGTCCCCCCACACCACCACTGAGCCATTATCCCCCAAACCACTGGCTGACAGTAAAAATGTGATTTTATACTCAACTGGCACTGTCGCCGTCCAGAGCGCACATGATGCCATTTGACTTCTCTTCCAGCAGAAAAGGGAGGAATTGAATGCTGCACAGTGCCAGTGTAAGTATGGAATCACATTTTTATCTACTGGTGATTCGGGGGATAAAGGTTCTACAAATGGGGCAGGGGGGCAGGGCCATTTGTTTCCAGGCCCCTCTGCCCTGCAGGCCACATAGCAGTCACGTGGTTTATCAATATTGACAAAATGCCATTTTTAAAGTAACATAGTAACATACTAACATAGTATGTAAGGCCAAATGAAGACAATATCCATCTAGTTCAGCCTATTAATCCTCCCATGTTGTTGATCCAGAAGAAGGCAAAAACCGCAAAAGGCAGGAGCCAATTAGCCCTTTGGGGGGAAAATTCCTTCCCGACTCCCTAATGGCAATCAAACTGTTCCCTGGATCAACCTTTAATAGTTCCTTCCTGCCTGTATACCCGGATTAACAATTAACCTAAGATTTATATCCTGTAATATCCTTCCGCTCCAGAAAAACATCAAGTCCCCTTTTAAACTCCTCTATGGATTTTGCCATCACCACTTCCTCAGGCAGAGAGTTCCAGAGTCTAACTGCTCCTACAGTAAAGAGCCCCTTCTGTGTTGGTGATGAAAGCTGCTTTCTTCTAGACGTAGCGGATGCCCTCTTGTTACCGTTGCAGCCCTGGGTATAAACAGATCATGGGAGAGATCCTTGTATTGTCCCCTCATGTATTTATACATAGTTATTTGATCGCCCCTTAGCCGTCTTTTTTCCCAGGGTAAATAATCCCAATTTTGATGCCTCTCCGGGTATTCCAGTCCCGTCATTCCACATATTAGTTTAGTTGCCCTTCTTTGAACCCCCCTCAAGCACTGCAACATCTTTCCTGAGCACCGGTGACCAGAACCGTACACAGTATTCCATGTGAGGCCTGACAAGTGCCTTATATAGTGGGAGGATAATGTTCTCGTCCCTCGCCCCTATACCTCTTTTAATGCACCCCAAGACTTTATTAGCTTTTGTAGCAGCTGACTGGCATTGGTTACTCCTGTTTAATCTATAATCCACTAGTACCCTCAGGTCTTTTTCTATATCACTTTTCCCTAGCAGTACCCCATTTAGTGTATATTGGTGACATCGGTGGTATTACCATCTTATACTTGATTGTTTTTTTTCCATATCTCTCATAGTTTTCACTGTTCCATTTATGAAGAAACCATTAGTTTATAGAATGTCTCACAAAACATTGACTGTTAGGGGTTCCAGTGAGGGCACTCAGTAGTTTTTGTCTAGTGACCACAAATACATGCTCTCCTTCATGCAGAAGGCCAGGATCAAAACTGGTAGGTTTGGTAGATGTCTTGGTGGCGGGACACTCCCCCCACCTCCAACCAGTGTTTCATGAAATGCAACTACTGTCTTAATGTATAAAGAAGAACAAATGAACCTTGTAATATCAAACAATAAATATTTAATAAATAATGTGTAATAAATTAAACATACAAATCACAACAATTAAAAATAGATATTAACAAGTCAATCCGGTAGACATCATCACAGCATTCCCGTGAAAGCTTTGGCTGGAAAAGTGCTAGAAATACAGCTGGAGTATATAACTAATACTACAATATGAGTCAAAAGTCAAGAACCACCCGAAGGTCAATAAGATGCTCAGTCTTTTCATATGGTATCAGATGTCTTGTTTCAAGTGGGCAGGATTGAGGGTAATGTCCATCATGAGCTGGTGTGATACTTAACAAAAAGGATGAGATTGATCTAATGGTAAGATCTCACAGACTCTTTGACTGATTGTTGACTTGGATCCTGAGAGTCCACCACCTCTTTCGAGAATATAAAGCAGCATTTTTGTAAAACAAATTGTGCAACGTATTCTAAGAAAGTGTTAAAAACTAAGGTGTAATGAGTTTCTAATACTACATACAAGAAGGAATCATTCATCCCATGACATATCACAAATATATGATAATATAATGAGCTTTTTTGAAAAGTAGAAGTCTAAAAAGATACAAGTGCTTCACCATCGCTTCTTAAACACCAGTGACTGGTTACAAATCTGTAGCTCGAGCCTTGATAATTGTACATGTAACCTGCACAACACGTCCACACAATGTCCAGTAGTGCATTTGTTTTCCTTTTTTCCTAACCCATAAGTCCTATTTTTGGACATAACTGGTGGTCACTCATTCCTGATGATATCTCACCGAGTCACTGATCCAGAAAAGGCTTAGTACACTGTGCTCTCGATCAAAATGCCAGTCATTAATTTCATGACTAGTCCAGACTTCTGTGCTTATCCGGTCACCCGAGGACAGATATCTGATGCTACCAGAGAAGGATGATGGTTGGGTCTTCGTGCTAAAATTGTCGATATCACCATCTATATGAACGTTTACCTTCAGGATTGGCTCTGACTCTCTGTTTTTCAGAATGGAGATGGAGACCGCTCCATCTTTGTTGCAATTATTAGCATCAACACATCTTAATGTCATCTGGGAGGAAAGGAAGTAGAAACCAGTTTTTTGTATCAGAAGCTCCTCTTTGTCTCGTTTGATATATTCCCCCACAAAAGTGCTGGTCACTGCATGATGGCTCCATTCCAGAATGCCATTTCTGAGAGTACCTATAAGAAAAAAGAGCAGCGTTAAGTAACAGTGGATATCACAGAGAATTAACTGCTCAAACAGGATAAATACTTAGTGTAATCTTTAAATAGCTACTATTGGGTCAGGAAGAGTATTGTTCTCCTTAGGGAGAGCACCTAGAAGGTGTGTGGAGACTTAGAAGGCCATGCATGCTCTTCTGGAAAATTTATGCAAACAATGCCTCTACACCGCCACCTATTGGAAGGCAGCATTCCTGTAAGTCAATGTCAGACCTTTTAAAAACTCTTGTAACAAAGACTGGGAATATACACCAAAGCCAGAGTCTTCTCAAGAAGTAAAAAGATAAACCATACAGAGACAGCTGTTATGGGATATTTGAAAGCTCATTCAAGACCTTAATCTATTAACCAGTGTTGGAAAACTGCAAAATCTGGACGACCTGACATATCCATGCTTTACTTGCACAGCCCATTAATTTTGAAAGACACTCCACTTAGGTGGCTCTGCACGGTTACAACTGGGTTCCCCTACAAATCACAGCTGATCTGTAAGGGTACCAGCATAGGATACTCTTTGATCAGAGAACCCTTCTAACTAAAAGGGATTGTCCAAAGTGAACAATTCCTTTAAGTATTTTAGCTATGTTCTTTATAATTATCCATCCCTTGCACTACTCTTAGTCTGTTCCTCCTTTGACAGGCATCTCCATAGACTGTCATCAACCAAAAAATACAACTCAAGCTATTATGCTTTACCTTTACCTCTTCTCCCTGTTCCCCAACATATTAGACCCTAAAGGAGTCCTACAGTTGTAAACTATAGGTGATGCATCCTTAGGGTAGCCTACCGATACTAGATCAGTGGGGGTCTGATGCCCAGGATCCACACCAATCAGCTGTTCACTTGATCAATGCGTTTCTGCATTCAGTTGATTTCTGCATGAAGCAAATAGCTGTGTCTCCACTGCACTTGTATATCAAAGATGTAGCAGAGATGACTGTTATATTTTTGAGATGTCTGGCTAAGAAAACTTATTTTCAAATCCTGTTATTAATTCTCCATTAATAGAGAGGGTTCCCCATCAGGACCCTCATCCATTAGACAGAGCAGCAACCAAGAGTATTTCTTTCTCTGGACACACCTGATCACTTTCTATGAGGTCCCTCCATAGATGACAGCTGATTACTGGGGCTCCCAAAAGCATGTGATCAGCTTATTGTCAGGGAAGTCCAGAGTGGACATCTCCTTTAAATTTTGGAAGTCCATTCTACAAGGTTCTTTGATCAATCATTTTAAACTAAATGGCTAATCTCTAAAGAGACATGGATATTAGTCAATATATCAGAAACTGACTGTTTTATGTACAGCTATAAATGGGTATAGGTAATAACAATATGAAGTAAACTTACGTTGGTCCACCACCAGTTGAGCGCTCCTTCCCTGCAAAAACTAATAGGAAAAATAAGATTAATACATTTTCAAATATCTTCAAAAACAGAGAAAATATGTAAGAAGACAAAATTGTATTTGGGCGGAAGGAGGAATCCACTGGCATATTGACCACTATCTCGCCTCTCTGACAAAAATACTATTGTTTGGGTGGAAAAATGAAATGATAGAAAATTTGCACAACAAATGCTTCACACAACGGTCTTCATAAATAGTAACTATGTAATGGATGGAGTCAAAAAAACGAACATCAGGCTATGTTTGAAGACCCTTTCTCAGTATGTATAGCTTCTTCATCAAACTGTATGATCTATGTATGCTGTCCATAAGTAAAAAGAGGATCTCCTAGATGTCTAAAGCATGAAGAGAACTTACCTCCTGGTGATTCTCGATCTCTGCAATAATAGTGGACTTAAGTTGTGGTCTCTCGCAGGTCACATACAGTATACAAAGTGATCCCACTGCTATAGTGAGCAGAACCAATGAGATGACAAGGCAATAGTCCAGACAGCGACATTTCACTTGGGAAGACTTTGGATCTTCAGGGTCTTCTAATTTCACCGATGGAGACATGATGTCCGTAGTAGAGGAACCCATTGAAGCCTTTGTGAGTGAGAAGCAAAATTATGTGTGTAAGAGAGCTTTGCTTTCAGCCTCTTATATATCAGTCTGCAGATAGAGGAAGTTTGTCTGAGAGCTGGGGTTTCCAAGACATAGAAAAACCGTAAGACCATAGTGGAGATTTCCACTGTGTGACTGAAAGAGAGACAAAAACAATGAAAGAGACAGCAAAAGGACAAAATGATAGGGAAAGACAAAGTAGAAAAATGGAAGAATGAGATGAACTAATGATAAGATAAGAGACAGAGGAGGAGAGAAAGGGTTCAGAGATGAAAGAAAGAAAGAGAGAGAGAGAGAAATAAAAAGAGAAAGAAAGAAAAAGAAAGTACTGAAAGAGACAAAAACAATTAAAGAGACAACAAAAGGACAAAATGATAAGACAGTAGATAAATGGAAGAATGAGAGGACTAATGATAAGATAAGAGGCAGAGGAAGAGAGAAAGGGTTTGAGAGCGAAAGAAGAAATAATGAGAGAAAGAAGGGAAGAATAGATTGAAAGAAAGAAAAGGAAAGAAAGGAAGAGAACAGATAGAAAATCAAAACAGAGTTATTAAAAAAAAACTGACTGGAACAGAGTCTACAACTATCACATGTATTGGTGTCCTCTTTGCCACCTCAGGCTCCAAAGCCCAGATACAACCTTTGTATCCCCTATTCCTTAACCCCTAGATCACGGGGCCCCAACTCCAGTCCTCAGGGACCACCAACAGGTCATGTTTTCAGGATATCCTCTAGTTAGTACACCTGTGACAATGTCTGAGGCACCGACAATAATTGCATCACCTGTGCAACACTGAGGAAATCCAGAAAACATGACCTGTTGGTGGTCCTTGAGGACTGGAGTTGGGGAACCCTGCCCTAGATGATAGGATGAAAGAAAGATAATAAAGAGACAGAAGGTAAATAGAGTGAAAGACAGGAAGAATAAGAGGAACAGAAATGGTAACGTACGTGAGAATAGTATAAAAAGAGAGAAAAGTAGGAAAGAAAGATTGATTTCCTCTCACCTCCAAATTAATTCCTTCCCTCCCCCCTCCCTTTTCTCCTTCCATCTCCTTTTCATCCTCCCTTCCTCTCTCCCCTCCTTCTTTTTTCTCCTTATTTCTTCCATCTGTAGTCATTTAATCTATATCCATTTCATAGAATCCTAGAATGGTAAAGTTGGAAGGGACCTCCAGGGGTCATCAGGTCCGACCCCCTGCTTAGTGCAGGATTCACTAAATCATCCCAGACAGATGTCTGTCCAGCCTTTGTTTGAACACTTCCATTGAAGGAGAACTCACCACCTCCCGTGGTAACCTGTTCCACTCATTGATCCCCCTCACTGTCTAATATCTAATGTGTCTCCTTCCATTCAGTTTCATCCTATTGCTTCTGGTCTTCCCTTGTGCAAATGAGAATTAGGGCTGCTGCACACTTGCGTTTTTTTCACACATTATAGCTTGCCTTTTTTTCACGCGATTGTCAATAAAGCGTTTTTAACATTAGAAAGTCCCATTGACAATCGCGTGAAAAAAAGCAGCGATAACACGTGAAAAAAATGCAAGTGTGCAGGAGCCCTAAGGCTGATCCCTCTGCACTGTGACAACCCTTCAGATATTTGTAGACAGCTAGTCTAAAGCTAGTCAGGCTACTTTTTTGCAAGCTAAGCATTCCCAGATCCTTTAACCGTTCCTCATAGGACATGATTTGCAGACCGCTCACCATCTTGGTAACTCTTCTCTGAACTTGCTCCAGTTTGTCTATGTCTTTTTTAAACTGGGGTGCCCAAAACTGGACACAGTATTCCAGATGAGGTCTGACTAAGGAAGAGTAGAGGAGGATGATTACCTCACATTTCTTCCTTCCTCGCGTCTTTCTTCCGCCTTCTTTCCTCACATCCTTTATTTCTCTCCTACTTTATTCCTTTATCTATATTCCTTAAATCTTTGTGTATTTCTTCCTTCCTCCTTTAATAATAAGTTGAATTATTTATCCTTTATGAATAACATACATTATTGAACGATTACCCTCCACCACAGAACCACAGACATTTATGGCATTTTAACTAGGATCCACCTCTGGGTCTCCACCCACTGGGACAGAGGAGGGCCCTGGAGCCCCAGGAAAAACCTGAATGTACAGGCGGTCGCACATGTTTACGTACCTCTACATTCAAGTATATGGGAAAAATTACTTTACCACATCCTATCTTCTAGTTGCAGACAGCAACATTTCACTTGATAGGTCATGAGTCAAAGGACCTCTATTCTTTCAATATCCTGTGGATGTGCCATAAATGTCTATGGTAGGAAAGCCCCTTTAAGTTTAGAGTTGTCTTAATTTAACTCCATTATAACGGCTCTAACTGCATTGAAGAAAAGTAATAATCTACTAATGTACAAGAAGTGTGGAAAGCCTCCTTCATCTCCAGACTGCAGCATGGCATTACATTACATCATGTAATGATGCATCTGGAAAGGTATCTCAAAGATCTCAGTTTTACTACAGTTTTTAGTAATCTTCCGTCACCCACTATAGCTGTAAATATCCTACTGTTATAGTTTACTCTAAATGGCTCATGTGATTACAGTGTAACGCTGTACTGCTTAGGTTCTTATTCTCATCTCTATGCAGACAAACCAAAGCCTCCACTGATAATAGATGACCAAAACCAAAAATGATTCAAGAATAGATATTGACAAGTCCTGGTTTATGAAGTCCAATATGTTCTCCTTTTTGTCCCAAAAATATGAAACCTGGGCACAGAGGTGGCACTGCTTTTAGAACAGAGTTGTTTTTGTCTCCATATATTCAGTTTGATAGCATAAACCTTGACCTCGATTGTAAAACTAAAAATCTACAAAAGTGGACTTCATTACGATCAATTAACAGTTAGAGATGAGCGAACGTACTCGGTAAGGCCGATTTCGCAATCGAGCACCGCGATTTTTGAGTACTTCACTACTCGGGTGAAAAGATTCGGGGGACGCCGTGGGTGAGCGGGCGGTTGCAGAGGGGAGTAGGGGGGAGAGGGAGAGAGAGAGAGAGCTCCCCCCTGTTCTGCGCTGCTACCCCCCGCTCCACCATGCCACGCCCCGCCCCCCAGCGACCCCCGAATCTTTTCACCCGAGTAGTGAAGTACTCGAAAATCGCGGTGCTCGATTGCGAAATCGGCCTTACCGAGTACGTTCGCTCATCTCTATTAACAATCCTTAATTCAAATAAACATGCTAATGAGGAGTTTATAGGCGCATGGAAAACAACTATTGCTGAGTGCTTATAAAGGTGTATTATTGCTCCTCCTAATGTTCATTTGCCCAATAATCGGGCTACGTAAAAGGGCCAACGATCAGCGACAGAAGAGCGAATGCTCGTATAGCTGCTGATTGGTCATAAACAACCTACCCAGATGTAAGAATAATGTTCTAAAACGACGAGTATATACATGCTTAGTAAAACTACAGACAACACAAAATAATATACAGGAACATAAATGGGGTGAAACAGGGAAACTGATCCTAACCAACAGATATGAGGAGACCTCACGTATAAACGGGGCGATCACCCACTTCAGGAACCTGCAGTGACTCTGACTTTCCCTCGATGGTGACACGGAATAGTGACAAAGGCTAAATGACACACGAAATGTAAATGACCACAGTAGCAGAGAATAAGATGTAGTAACACCCCAGAAGTAATAGTAAATAAATGCCAGACTTAGTTTATGACAGGGTTCAGTTGATGAGGTCAGACAGGAAGTCAGACAATGAGTCAATGACATAGGGAATCACAGATCAGACTAGAACGTCAAAGAGGGAGTCAGACTGGAGCAAGAGATCAGACCAGACTGAATGTATAACTGGCGCCCTCTGTGAGGAGGATCCAGAATAAATATATACAGACTAATGCTGATTGGTCGGCTGCGCTGTTACAGCTCCCAGCCAACCAACTTGCCCATACATAGGAGGTGAAATGTCCCTGTTGACGTCCAATGTCAAAATGACAGTGAGCATACATCGGTATGATGATCCCGTGGGCTGAGGCTGAAGTTGTGACCTTCAACCCAGTCCCAATCCTTAGTCGTGGACCCAATTATAGAGCCAGTTTAATTGCTCAAGCCTGTGCTCTGGTATCGCCATCTAGACTGCCCAATGGTAGCCATATTCCTGCTTTATGTTTTGGTATACCCCTCGAATATAATGCCAGAAACAAAGTCTAATATCAGCAATATTCCTACAAATGGATATGATTTGAAGATCCAAGCATGAAGGTACAAGTGTTGCCTGGCTAATTGTTTGGCTGGTTGGTTGTTTGACTGGTTGGTTGGTTGGTCAGCCATACTATGCCAACTAGACCCCCATATTTTTCTTTGTTTTTTATATTTTTGGTTTCTGGCTAATTAAACAAATGCAACTGATCTGATAATAGATCCCATTACTTTGGTAGGTGGGGAATAACTCTCTCAGCTGTTTCTATAACTCCCATAGGCTTATATAGGAAGTAGCTCAGATACTTCTGTCTAGACCCTAGATTCTCCAGGTAGGTGAAGGTCCTAGTAGGTATAGTATGTCAAGAATTACATTTTTTGTATTTATTTAAAAAAAACTAACTGCCATGTGCCTGCACTGCATTATATTACTGAATTTCACAGCCATGGGTAGATCGTAGAAATATTCAGCAGGATGAGGCTTTCTTGGACATAGTAGCTCATCATGCCAGTCATGTTGCGTAAGAATCTGCTGCGTAATACTGAGGTTAGAGAGAGAGTAAATGTGGAACTTATTTGGAAGGGAAACAAGTTTCTGTTTTCCAAAATCTACCACTTGTTGGTTAATTGTAAAATGAAGAAATGTGTTTTAGAGGGTGCAACCTCCAAACAAAAAGCATGAGGATGATGAAAAGTAGAAGATGCAGTCTTCAATGTGCAAACTTTATTCAACCATCATAAAAAGCACATGAACAATTCAGCCATTGACATCTTACAACATCAAGTCACTCAACCTGGCCCATTCACCCAACTAGATTCACTGGGTCATCACAAGTCAGTAAAGTATCACCCTTTATGAACAGGAGCAATAACCACATACCCATGTCCTGATAGGATATCATTGTACTGTGGACCAAACCAGCAAAGGAACTATGGAAGGTGGTATGTAGACTTATACAACCATTTTTGTTGCATTAATCATAAAAAATGATAATAAAAGGAGTTTTATGACCAAAAACACTTATCCCTTATCTGCAGGATAGGCAGTGTCTGAATGCTGTGACCCCCAGTGATCCCAAGAATGGTGCCCCCGAATGCCCCATGTATACAAAGCTGTGATGAGCATGCACAATGACCACTCATGTCTATAGGGAGGAGGGGTATTTGCCACATGCATTAATCTCTGTCTGTATTATAGACATGAATAGAGTGGTGGTCAAGAATGCACACATGGGGCATTTGAGGGTGCTGTTCTCTGGATTGCCAGGGGTCCCAGCTATCTGACATCCAGCAGTCAAACATTTATTCCCTATCTACTGTTTTGAGTATACACCTCCTATGCCAATTTACATTTCTTCGTGGTTCTAGACTACAAACAGTCATGTGCAACTCCCTTCTCTCTACTCCCTCTATGGTTATAAAAGAAGAAGAAGCAGAGGAAGTGGAGCAACATGTAACTGTTTGTAGTCTGGAAGCATGTAGACACATAGGTCTGCATAGGAGCTATAGACACAAAATAGTAGGAGATTTTTAGTCAAGATTATAGGTACAGTTGCTTCATTTTTTTATTTTAGATGCATTAAATAATGCAAAACTGTGTACTTTTGACCTCACAGATTGCAAATCATGAATACAGGCAGTATGAATTGTGAGGTCCAAGCAGTTTGGGAAGCCTAAGCCTGGGTTGTAGAAGAAGACATGTCCTTGATCTTGTATGAATGGTGTTGCAGATATAGAAGAAAGGCCAACCAATATGGAGACAATAGATTGGGCACATCACTGGGGAGTCTCTGATGGTCCAAGACAATCTAAATCCATTAGAAGTAACCACATTCTTGACTTGGTTACTATGCTCTGGACATCTTTATGGGTCACAGATAAACTCGACGGAGGTCACTGGGGGATGTGATTGTATTACACTGAGGACAAAGTTTCTTCGATCCCTGTAAAAAGGAGAAAAATGTCACTTCCTTATATTATATTAAGGAGCATATCTATTATATTGGTGTAGATCTTGAGTTACATCAAGTTTCTAGTCACATCCAAAGCAAAACAACACTCCGCAGACTTCAACATCACCTACAGCCTAGCTCTACCTGTGTAGCTGTCATGTGACTTCCCACAATGCACTGTAACAGAGTACTAAAGTCTGAAATATAGTATAAGATGGAACATAACAAGATTTAGTTCTTACCAGTGCCCTCAACCAACAGCCCTCACAGTGAATGTGCCAGCATTGGATAGAGGTGACGGGTATGCTGTAGGCATCCTGCATGATAAAATGGGACAAAAACAAAATGAAGGAACTGTGTGGCACTACTACTATGAAGAAAACCTTGTCTGGTTGGGTTAATGCCAATATAGTTTTCATCAGTCATGCCTGTTGTACTGTGGTTTAAACTACCAAGGACAGGCAACTATTGCCCAAAGCCAACATCAAACATTGGTTGAAGATTGGTCCATTGTCAACTTACCAAGCAAATGTGGCAGGTGTGAGTATTTTTCAGTTTCTCAGTAAGCTCTTGAATCTTCTCTCGAAGAGCTTCCATACTTTCTTCACTGGAAGTAGTAAAACGACATGGACGTTGTTTTTGTAAGTATCATATACCTACAGCATATTAGATATACTACACATATCATATGAAGATTGGAAACTATTTGGGAAAAAATGTGGGTCCACAAAGAGTAGTCCTATCCTCAGAAGAGATACAGTTATTTATGTACTATTTTAACAGATAGATGCCATTTAAAAAGGGTAAGGTTAGGATTGATAGTATTGTGTACTTACAATTGGCTACATGACTAATTCTTGACCAAGAAACCACACTATGTGTGGTCATCTTAAGATCTAGGCAGACCACAATGACCTCAAATTCTTGAGATGTACTCTCCGATAACTGGTTTTAATTTTCCAAACATGAAGGATTTAACTGACCACCAAAAAAACGGAATATAACCTCTATGTTCTAACATGGGCAATATTGTTCTAACAAAACAATATTTCCAAAAATTGGTTGGGTTTCTTCATGCAACTTCATAATGCATATTCAACTTCAATAGATCTTTACATCCATAGGCTTATTATGATAATGGTCCTGAATGATCCCACCATTTTACTTTGGAATCCGAATTACATCAATTGGTCAAAATGTTCAGGTCTAGAGACCACATTGGCAGATAACTGAGAACAACTGACCTTGCATGTGAAGAAGCTGGGGTCTCCTCACTATCGGAGTCTTCACTGTGACTGGGTGAGCTAATCCCTGGAGATCCCCTACAACCTGTACGTAAGACAAGAAGGAATCTGGTAAAATCAGTATAAACTCTACTACTTCTATAGGCTAAGATATATCAAACTGTCATCATTTTCCAAATAAGATGCTTTATCTTTAGATTCAAGATTTGTAGGCTTTGACCAGGGTGTGCAATGCTTCTTTTTGTGTTACCCTTTAATTGGTCGAACATTTGGCTAAGGGACAAAATAAATTAGCAATTTTAGATTTGACTATCCACAATCAGATATTGTGTACCCTGCTATTTTTAAGCCACACTATCATTTCAAAATGGCTGATCCTGTAGTTCTTGGGTGGACCAGCTCAACTCTGGGAGTCATTAGTTGGCTAATTATTGAGGTTCCTCATAGAGCACTGTTTTAATACATGCTCAAAAGGTTCATTGGTTATAAAGACAACTCCTAATAGATCGTCTGGAGATCATAGAGTAGGGGTTCCCAACACATAGTAACATAGTATGTTAGGCTGAATGAAGCCAATGTCCATTTAGTTCAGCCTGTTTCTGCCTCCCCCCCCTTCCCCCTCCTGTTTATCCAGAGGGAGACAAAAAAAAAACAATGAGGCAGATGCCAATTTAGCTGCTTTGGAGGACAAAATTCCTTCCCGACTCCATAATGGCAGTCAGAATAATCCCAGGATCAACGTTTGAGTTCTATCCAACTCCAAGACCCCGATCAACAACCCCGCTGGTCACCTAATATCTATATCCTGTAATATCATAGCGCTCTAAAAAAATGTCTAGTACCCTCTTAACCCCTTTGTGACGAAGCCTGTTTGCGCCTTAGTGACGGAGCCAAATTTTGGAAATCTGACATGCGTCATTCAACGTAGCATAACTCCGTAAAGGCTTTACATATCCAAGTGATTCTGACATTGTTTTTTCGCCACATGTTGTACTTCATTTAGGTCATAAAAAGAGACCGATATAATTTGTGTATATTTATTAAAAGTACCAATATTGGAAAAATTTTGAAAAAATTGTCATTTTTTCACATTTTCAACCGTAATATCTCAAATATGTTCAAACATACTGTACAAATTTTTGATAAGATATATATTTCCATCTGTTTACTTTATTCTGAATGCACACTTGAAAAACTTTTGTGTTTTCTTTAACCATTTAGAGGACATGCAAATTTAACATTACTTTTCAGCATTTTGAGGAGCACTTTGTTTTCCTGCACCAAGCCAAGTTTGCAAAGGCTCATGAGTGTCAGAATAATAGATACCCCCACAAATGATGCCATTTTAAAAACTACACCCCTTAATGTATTCACTGAGGGGTGTCATGAGTATTTTGACCCTACCAGTTTTTTTCAGGAATTAACTCAATTTAGAGGAGAAAAAAATAAAATTTCATATTTTTGCAAATATGTCATTTTAAAGACATATTTTTTTCCTATAGTGGCCATGAAAATGAGGATTTACACCCCAAAATGGATACCCTGTTTCTCCCGTGTTCAGAAATATACCCATTGTGGCCCTAATGTTATGTCTGTATGCACAACGGGGCCCAAAACGAAAGGAGTAGTCGGTGGTTTTCAGAACAGAAATTTTCCTTGAAGGCGTTTTAAGCCCCATAGCACTTTTGTAGAGCTCTTGAGCGGCCAAAACCAAAGAGAAACCCCACAAGTGACCCCATTTTGAAAACTAGATCCCTTAAAGGAGATGTCTCGAGGAAGCAGTGAATTTTTTTTTTGCCCAGTCCCCCTAATTAAACATACATTACTAATTACCCCTGTAAATTACTTTCCTAGCTGGTTTCTACTTACCGTTCCAGCGTTTCAGCAACTTATAAAACTTTTTCCCAAGATGGCCGCCAGCTCTTTTCGCATCGCTTGCTGTAGCCCGACGTGCGCGCTCCCGAGACGCTACCAGCTGTGTCTCCATGGCAACCAGACGCCCCGCAGCCGCCGACCGGACCCCAGGAATGAACATGGCCGACCTGTCACCCACCGCCAGGCAGCAGGTAACCGGCGCAGCCCCCCCCCCATCACAGCGGCAGCCCCCCCGGCCTAGCGACAGCCCCCCCCGCCCAGCGCTAGTTCCCCCATCACAGCGGCAGCCCCCCCGGCCTAGCGACAGCCCCCCCCGACCCAGCGCTAGTTCCCCCGGCGCAGCGACAGCCCCCCCGGCCCAGCGACAGCCCCCCCCCGGCCCAGCGCTAGTTCCCCCATCACAGCGGCAGCCCCCCCGGCCTAGCGACAGCCCCCCCCCGGCCCAGCGCTAGTTCCCCCGGCGCAGCGACAGCCCCCCCGGCCTAGCGACAGCCCCCCCGGCCCAGCGCTAGTTCCCCCGGCGCAGGTGCAGCGGCAGCCCCCCCCCGGCGCAGCCCGGCGCAGCGGCAGCCCCCCCGACCCATCACTTACCAGGACAGCTGGACGGTGGGACAGCTGGGCGGCTTCTCCGGACAGCTCGGCAGCTCTGCACCTTCCTCTAACAGAGGAAGGTACAGAATGGCCGCTCCAGCGCGCTCCCGAGCAGTGACAGCTCGTCTGCGCATGCGCAGAAGAGCTGTAGCGGGGAGCACACTGAAGCGGCTCGTGCTGAATGGAGAAGACCGGACTGCGCAAGCGCGTCTAAAAAAGCAAGCTGCCAGCGAATTTAGACGGAACCATGGAGACGAGGACGCTAGCAACGGAGCAGGTAAGTGGAATAACTTCTGTATGGCTCATATTTAATGCACGATGTATATTACAAAGTGCATTAATATGGCCATACAGAAGTGTATAACCCCACTTGGTTTCGCGGGACAACCCCTTTAACGAATTTATCTAGGGGTGTACTGCCTATTTTGACCACACAGTTTTTGAATGAATTCAAGCAAAGCAAAAGGAAAAAATTGTGATTTTCGTTTTTTTGTCAATTCTGTCATTTTAAAAACAGCTTTTTTTCTACAGCACACACATGAATTAAGACTTGCAAAATGGATACCCCTGTTTCTCCCGTGTTCAGAGACATACCTATTGTGGCCCTAATCTTATGTCTGGATGCACAACGGGGCCCAAAACGAAAGGAGTAGTCGGTGGCTTTCAGAACAGAAACTTAGCATGAAGGTGATTTAGGCCCCATTGACCACTTGTAGAGCCCTTGAGCGGCCAAAACGACAGAGAACCCCCACAAATGACCCTATTTTAAAAACTAGACCCCTTAACGAATTTATCTAGGGGTGTACTGTGCATTTTTACACTACAATTTTTGAATAAATCTAAGCAAAGCAGTAGAAAAAAAAATTACAATTTTCATTTTTTTGGCAGTTGTATCAATTTAAAAACAGTTTTTTTTGTACAGCACACATAGGAATGAAGACTTTCACCCCAAAATGGATCCCCCTGTTTGTCCCATGTTCAGAACCATACCCCAAGTGGCCCTAATCTACTTAAAGGACACATGGCTAGGCCTTTAATGGAAGGAGCACCCGTTGGATTTCAGGGTGCAACGGAATAAATTCCTGGCCCCATTGCCCACTTATAGAGCCATTGAGCGTCCAAAACGATAAAGAACCCCCCCACAAATGACCCCATTTTAAAAACTAGACCCCTTAACGAATTCATCTAGGGGTGTACTGCGTATTTTGACCCCACAGTATTTGAATAAATCTAAGCAAAGCAGAAGGAAAAAATTACGATTTTCATTTTGTTGGCAGTTGTATCAATTTAAAAACTGTTTTTTTTTGTACAGCACACATAGGAATGAAGACATTCACCTCAAAATGGATACCCCTGTTTGTCCCGTGTTCAGAACCATACCCCTTGTGGCCCTAATCTACTTTCAGGAAACATGGCAAGGCCTATAATGGAGGGAACACCCGTTGGATTTCAGGGTACAACTGAATAAATGCCAGGACCCATTGCCCACTAGTACGGAATAAAAATTGACACCTTAAAAAAATCCCCCCTCCTCCCCCACACACTCCGCGCCCTTTTCGGCTTTCCCCAAATCTTAGATAAAAGTAATAATGTGAACTGTGTAGTATTTCCAAAGACAGGGGTAATTACGGAGGCTGGTTGGGATGGGTACATGGGGCAATAAAACTGGGTATCCCCCTTCCTTTCATGCTTTTTGTGCGGTATTTGGGTATGGCGTGTAAAAAGTGGCGCTCTGTGAGTCTCCGTAATCTCGCTGAGGTGCGGCGGTCTCACACAGAAGGCGCTCAACAAGCTGCTCCTGGAACTGCATGAAGGCGAGCGTTCCCGGGGCTTCTTGTAAATTACATATTACAGGTAGCGGTCTGAATAACGCCGGGCTCACGCAGCCGTAGGTGGAATCTGCTAGCGGAGGCCTGCAGCGGATCCCAGCTGTGAGCCTGGCTGTGACCCTGCGTATGGCCGCGTAATGTACTGCACATAACTGCCTACTCACACAGGCGGTCATGCGCAGTTTTGTTTGTATTTCCCGCACCGTCGCTTAGCGGTGACGCTGATACTTGCAGCCCGTACACAACGTAGTTGCATATGGGCTGTGGGTATATCCACAACCATGGAGCATAATGGGCTCTATGTTGCGGATATCCGCGGTAAAATAGAACCTGCTGCGTTCTCTTTTCTGCGAATGGATTACACAATTCAAACCCACTAATGTGAGCGGAATTGTGTAATCCAATGCGATTGATCCGCGTATTACCGCATCGGTGAGGGGAGATGAACCTTCACCTTTTTTTTACTTTTACGTGAACGCCATTATCCATTGGATAACGGCGAACACGTGATCAGGAATCGCTCACCGCGGCCCCCCGTGAAATCTCCAGGCTCTCGGCTCAGTTCTGTAGCCAGGAGCAGGGAGATTTTAAATTACCACAGCTTTTGGCGACATGCGCGTGCGCAGAAGCTGGGGTAAGGTCCGCGGATAAATCCGCGGGCCTTAGGTGGGAAGCTTTTTTTACTTTTTACATTGGATGACAGTGATCATGTCCCCAGTGACATCCCTCTGCTCCTGGCTACACATGGCAGCCAGGAGCAGAGGGATTTTAAATTTCCCGGGGCTCGAGCCCCTCTGTGCACGCGCCCGATGTCAATCATCGGGCACGCATGCGCAGAAGGGGACTCTGGTCCCAGAAGACCGGGACACTGCTGAGGACCGGGGGTGAGTATTTTCATCTCCCCTCATGGATCCAATCCATGAGGGGAGGTGAAGCTTTACTTTTTAAAAATTTTTTAAACTTTTTCGCGATCGCCGCTATCTAATGGATAGCGGCGATCGCGTGCCTGGGGACCGCTCACAGCAGTCCCCGCTAACACCTCCTGGTTCTCGGCTACCTTCAGGAGCCGGGAGCCAGGAGATTTTAAATTTGCCGGGGGCTCCCGGGCTTCTGCACATGCGCGTGACGTCATCGTCAGGCGCGCATGCGCAGAAGGCTGGCGGCGGGTCCGGGAGGACCAGATCTCCGGGGGACACCGCCGACAAGCCGGGTGAGTATTTTCAGCTGCCCTGATGGATCCGATCCATCAGGGCAGCTGAATATCTAACTTTTTACACCTTTTTACTTTTTTGCGATCGGCGCTATCCATTGGATAGCGCCGATCGCAATGCCACGGGGGGACTGCCCGCATCCTGGGATGACAGCTCCATGCTGTCGGCTACCTGCGGGCACCGACAGCATGGAGCTGTCACGTCTTCAGGCAGGTGGGCATTAATCCAAAGAGAATGCATAAAACTACGTCCTCTAGGATTAAAGCCCACTTACGGAGGACATAGTTTCCCGATGGGGCAGTCGTTAAGGGGTTAAACTCCTCTACCGATTTTGTCATCACCACGTCCTTAGGCACAGAGTTCCACAGGATACCTTCCATAAGCCACAATAGACAAATGTTTTGTTTGAATTTTTGCCATTTAACATGACATTTTTCCTAAAGTAGCCAAATAAGACAACCCCTTGAAAAGTTGGGGTTCATGCAGTTGGACTCATGGCAATTAGCTGATGAGACAACCCCTTAAAGGTGCCACAGTAGACCCAATGCCCTTTGTTTGAATAATTACATATATTCCACAGAAATGTATAGATAATATCCATATCAGTTCTGGACTCTGAAGTTTTGTGCATAAGACATTCACAGAAACTATGACCATTTTATAGGAAACTAATTTGCATGTAAATACATTTTTGAGGTTTGAGAAAAACACAGGAAAACATATGCAAAGTGAGTTTACATTCTTCCTATGGTGCCCTGATTAATCTTGAACTGGTAACAACAATCTTTAAAAGCAGAACTTTGCCCTTCTAAGATCACAACAAGTCATGACCATAATAGTACTCTCAAAACTGAGGATTATGCGTAGATAGTACGCCACAGGAAGCAGAAGTGGAACTTCTCATTGTACCAGGAGGACCTTGGACCCCCATATGAAATACTAGCAACATTTCTTTGATATTGCACGCATCATATAATTAGAGAAGATCATTAAAAGGACCCTGTACATCGCATGAAGGCATTCCAACAAGTCTGAAGATCTCTTTGAGTAATCTTGTTAGCTTGTTAGAATTGCTTGTTATATTTGCCTACAATGTCAAAGTCTTAATACTTATCACAGCTCTTGCTCACCTGTTCCATGGGAAGATACTTTCTCGGGGCTCCGCACTTCATCATCCCAGCGATTTTCCTCTGTGGCTTCACTGTCTGCTGCACCCCCTCTCAGAGGCTGTGACGAGACAGGAAATAATAAGTGAACTATAAACACCCTTAGGTCAGGTTCAACCATACATTGGCCTTTGAAGCTTCAAACATGGTGGGTCATCCCACTGACTTGATCCATTCAGTCACATTGAGCTTGACGAGTCGCGTGTCTTTGCTCATTCTGAGCAAAATTAGATGCAGTTTTGCAGTTCAGCGGTTCAACGCGTTTCACTGTAAGTGGTACAGCTTATCAGGAACCGTGGCTTCGATATTAGGTATGATGGTAAGGATACCAGTGAAAAAGGATAGCACCAAAAAAGAAAGTATAAGTGTCAGCAATTCCCCAATAATGGGAGAGAAGGAGTTGCTGACACTTTTACTTTCTTTTTTGGTGCTATCCTTTTTTACTGGTATCCTTACAATCATACCTAATATTGAAGCCACAGTTCCTGATGAGCTGTACCACTTAGTGAAACGCCTTGAACCGCGAACCGCTGAACTGCAAAACTGCATCTAACCACTAAGAACAAAGGCGCATCTCCTCTGAGTTAGTAAGGTAGATGGCTAGTCTATAGTCCTAATTTTTTCAGTTTAACATCTGGGTTAATATATCTTGCCAGATGTCGAATTTATGCAACAAGTCTATCTATAGGTTTTTTTTAGTTTTTCTATTATACCTTCATTGGGAAATTATTCCATTATTTCCCACATTTGAGGGTTATTGTGAATTACTGACCCCCAATTACTCCCATATACTGCTGCGCCTCCATGAACACAGTTTTGTGACCGTGTGGCGAGGTATTCTGTGTTTGTCCTAGCCCTATATAAAAAATATTTTTTAACGTATTATCAATAAAATTAGGTTTTAGCATAGTTACGTCTATTCTGTGAAGGGCTTCTAAATACTTATAGACTGTTTCTGCCTCTGTGAAGTATGTACACCATGGGGACCCAGTGTTGGCTGGAGGTGGTTCGCAGTGGAATGGAATCTGGATTAGATCTCATGGATCTTTCCAAGTGTTGACTAGGTAGACCAGATCATTCATTCCTAGTGATTTACAGCTTGCAGTGCCCTATGTCAGTGTGACCCACCATGTGTCTAGTCATCCAACTGGGTTTAAGAATGTTGTGAAAACGACATCCTCGTAGCTTCTGACATGAAGGGGTTTTCCAGCAATCTTGTGTGAATCTATGTGTGAATCACCTGGTAATTGATAGTCATTAAGATATCCATCCATATATAAACTAAATTGTCCACCTACCTCCTCAATATTCAGCCGAGTTCTCTTACACCTCCCAGCCCTTGCTGTATACAAAATATCAAATTAGGAAATACAAGACAAGAGTAATATCTTCATAAATCAACTTTACAGTAATCACGCATGATAAGTAGGAGTCATTGCTACAATCATCGATACGTCGTCTATAAACTTTACCCACAAGTCTGGGCAGTAATTTATATAGCTACATTTTTAAGCTATTTTTATTGTATATTATGTTAAACTGACTGTTTTCAATCTCCTATACTGAAAAAGAGTTATTCACTGTAAAAGCTGTATATATATATATATATATATATATATATATATATATATATATATATATATATATATATACATATATGGAATATTTTACTTTGTAACTGATTTGAGCAAGTACAGCATATTGCTTCCAGAAATGTTTGGATATTTTCTTGAAGTAAAGCAATAGTTTTACTTAAAGGGGTTGTCTGATCCAATTTGACATGGAGCCAGCCCAGTATTCAAATGTTTGCTTCAAATTGAATTCTGAGGCCCTCAGCAATTAGTGTCTCGCCATACATTTCCACTGCAGAGACCCCTTTTGATATCTCATTTGCCATTAATGGAGCATAGTACAAGGGTAATTTTAGTGATACAACTGCTTTAATTTTGTAAGAAAAATAGTTTATAATTAGAGATGAGCGAGTATAATCGCTAAGGCACATTACTCGAGCGAGTAGTGCTTTAGCCGAGTATCCTCCCGGCTCGTCTCTAAAGATTCGGGGGCCGGCGCGGGTGACAGGTGAGTTACGGCGGGGAGCGGGAAGGGGGGAGAGAGGCAGAGAGAGATCTCCCCTCCATTCCTCCCCGCTCTCCCCCGCCGCTCCCCGCTCCTGAATCTTTAGAGACGAGCGGGAAGATACTCGGCTAAGGCACTACTCGCTCGAGTAATGTGCCTTAGCGAGTATACCCGCTCATCTCTACTTATAAAGTATTAATCTGAACATCACCAGTGGTAGTAAGAAAGAATCTTTGTGCCCATCTGTGGCCCAATGTACTAAAACTTTTCATGTAGTCCCACCATTTTCCTCTAAATCAGTCAGGAGTAGCTATGATTCCTGCTTCATACAAACCACTATCCCCACATTTTGTAAACCATACTAACCATAAACCATCTACCTCAATTCAGTTTGGAAGAGCTCATAGTGCATTTATCGCAACATTTCGCAGATTACTTTGAATACAAAGTAGATGTGGTATAAAATTAAGGTCCAAACATATGTAATGATCTTGATATGATGAGTGATCTTACCTCCTAAGCGTTCTTCTCTGTTCCACTTAATCTGCTGAAAAACCTGGAAATACAGAGAGGGAGGGGGATGAGGATTATGTAAAACATATACATTATACGAATCAGTGATTGAAGGCAAATAGCTGACACTATGTATACATATACCTCGATCTGCAAACAATCTATTGTGTCTTGGGACAATCTGACCAGCCGCTGTTTCCTTTCAGGAGGTATAAGGATGGATTGGATTGTAACATGCTTTATGTATCCCCATAAGATAAGCAGCCAGGTAGCCAGCCTCAGCTTGCCAAAGATACATTCTTGTGGTGATTCAAGTCTACCTTATGTCTATGGGCAACTGGGTTTTCACATGGTTTTTAATTACTAAAGGTGATTCCTCATCCATTGCCAGTGTTTGCTGGAGTACCTTGGGCCCGACTTAAGAAATGATCTTCAGGACTAAGTACTTCTCATCATTGTAGACACCACCGAAGGTGATTGGGTGATACGAAATCCCAACAGCAAGTAGCTCATTGAACTTTTCAGTTTTGGATAAATGTAAAAGTTCTTGGGACTTTTTGGATGAGAACCTAGGTCAACCTACAGCAGACATCAATGTATAATTAATAGACTATTATGGTTCTAAAATGCACTTTGGTTTACCTGTTGCCTATCTAACTTTTGTCCATCTTCTGAGGTCATCAGTGGGGAGTCACTGCGGATGTCTCGTACTTGTTGTGGGGACTACCGGAAAATGTGGATACAATTATGGTCATTAAAAAAATATGACAAAAAGACAAAAAAGCTAATTGGTAAGAAAGAGGTCTGAATTATTATTACCACCACCTGGATGAAATTGCTTGAGGATTCTGCTGTGCTGTCAAGTTCACTGCAAAAATTTACCAAAAAAATTAATAATTGTGCCAAAACTAGGAAAATCTAGATAGAGTTGCCATAGAGTCCTTAAAGTTGAAGAGCGACCCCTGTCACAATTGTTACGAAGGCCATATTGGTTATAACCCGAAATTCTATTGGGAAGTGTTAGCTGGGTCTTTCAATTTCCCATTTCCAAGCTGTCAACTTTTTAAGACCATTGGCTCAATACCATTACACCAACTGGTGAAGAATTCTTACGACCTCTTCTGAAACCCTAAATTCTATACTGAGAGGTTGGTAGAAGCCATTCGTTAATAACATGCAGTACTCTAGAAGACCACAACGGAAGAAAACGACTAAGACAATCCTAAAACTCGTGCGTGAATACTTAAAGATTATTAAGAAATACACCTAATAGGCCAAATTGAGACCATCTTTGGTTTATTTAATAGAATACATTTAGGTTTTACCTGTCAGATAGATGAACTAATTGTTTCATTTCATGTTGTAGATGTTGTGAGAGCTCCTCTTTCTGGAGATGTTTATGACACAGAGGGCACAACAGAGGTAATGGTAGGGGACTCTTCTTATCTGCAAGGAATGTATACAAGCTGACTACAATATTACATTTTTACTTAGATTGAAAAGTCAATGCAAATATAGATGTCCAAGGGAAGAGAGGAGGCAACTGAAATAGAAAAATCAAATATGAGGCAGCACCCAAATCGTGCCAGAGAGAGAACGAGAGGGATATGTGATAGCCCATATCTATACATGCGTTCGCCACAAAGATAAGGGATATCTTTCTTAGTAAAGCCAAATTTGTATATAAAAATGTTCTTGAAAGGGACTAGACATAGCTCGGGCAGACTTCGCTTCCTCAGGGTTGGGGTTGACCTGCGAGGACCACCAACAGTGAACACCAACCTGAGAGCATTTCAAATCAAGAGACCTTTCGTCTGCACAATCTCTGTAGTTCCAGTGATTAGATTCATAGGAGCCTCAGACTGCCCTTCAAAAAAGGCATAAAAGTAATTGCTCCTTTAAATATAAGACTTGGTTCCACCACCTTAATCTGTAATTATTTGTCTTTCTTGAAGGTCATTTTTGAGGGATTCTAGGTAGGTTTTAGGCATGTACAGCTCATTTGAGGCCTTGTGACATTATCTTTATGGCGTCCAAGTAAAGGACCATTTAGACACAATGATTATTACTCAAAAGATGTCTTTTGAGCGACTTTTGAGCGATAATCGTTGTGTCATTTACACCTTGCACTCCGGAGGATGCAGAGAACAAGCGGGGGGCTGCTTGTTCTCTGCATCCAGCCGAGCACTCTTAGCGGAGGATGCAGAAGACAAGCGGGATGTCCCCACTTGCCTTCTGCATCCAGCTGTTCCCCGCTCCGAGCACCCGGCTGTTATACAGCCGAGCGCTCTGAGCGGGGGATGCAGAAGACAAGCAGGGTTTTCCTGCTTGCCTTCTACATCCAGCTGTTTTCTGCATGGAGCGCTCAGTTGTTATACAGCCGAGCGCTCCTTGCGGGGTATGGAGAACGTAGCTGGACGGCTGCGTTCTTTATACCCTGCCTGTCATCAGGGAGCAGCATACAGCTGAAACAATAGTATCAGCTGTATCCCGCTGTGAATCCCTGAGAAGGCTCATTGTTGTCTTTCAGCATGCTGAAAGACAATGATGAGCGATGGTCTAACGAAAACTGCACAATGTCAGTGCAGTTACACACAACGATTATCGCTCAAAAGACGGCTTTGAGCGATTTTTGAGCGATAATCATTGTGTCTAAATGGCCCTTCAGAATATTGACTAGATCATTCTAAAATGGTAAATAAATGCTGCATATTTCTTCTAAAATACTTTTGATTACGGTCTAGTCATAGATTGACCAGATTTCCATTCCTCTGAATTGGGGTTGACCTGCATGGTGGTCCTCCTCACCATTGGTGCCACAACAGTAGGAATACTTTCCGCAACCCATTTCTCCTAGAATGGATGGGAGGGTGGTAAACAATGAAGAATTGTTATGACATACACCAGTATTACCTATAGTGGTTACATGTTTACTAGAGCCTCTTCAATCCTAATGAACTCCCCAAAATTTGAAACAAAGTAATGATGAGGTCTTGGACATGTATCAAATGTTTGTGATGGCCAGCATTCCTACCCACTGATCCCCTGCCTCAGTTCTCGCTCTATGGATGTGGGCAGGGAACAAGGACCATAGAGAAAGGCAGAAAATTGCACCAACAAAAAAATACTAATTATTTTTGAAAAAAAGAACATTCCTGAACACTTGGTGGGAAGGGGCAGGAGTTATAGGCGTGTAGGCCAGGCCGAGTAAGGTCATGTGTCACTATTGTGTATCAGGCTGGTGCGACAATGCAGACATCGTAAGAAAAGGAGAGGGGGCACTCTCTTGTGCTGCATGAGAAAGGCTTCTCTATTTCCATAGTGTCCAGGAAGGACAATAGAGTGTGTGAGAGATAAACCCAGGATAAATTGTCCATATACAATGGGTTAGGAGTCTCTGTGTGAGGCAAGGACTATTGTCATGGAGGACAGGCTGAGTAATGATGTCTCAGCCACACACACTGATTCAGCGTGAATTGCTCATTTTCCGCTTAGCTGGAGGTTGCACTCCCAGAATCACCTAACACCCTGTTTATACCCCCTCAGCCCCCTCCTGCCTGCTATTAGTGTCAGGAGCAATTAGCACTGCATGGGGGGTATGACCTCTCATGACATCGGACCCCAACCCTGAATACATTCCACTTCTATGGGGCAAGCACAGAGGGGATCGAACTATCTATCTCATATCTATCTATCTATCTATCTATCTATCTATCTATCTATCTATCTATCTATCTATCTATCTATCTATCTCATATCTATATATCTCTCGATCACACATGTTACAAATGCTAACAGAACACTTAATGTGTTAATTGCACAGTTTTAGCAAACTTTAACCTGGCTTTTTTTCAATTTTTTTTTTTGTGTTAAATGTCAATTTGAAGTTTGCTACAGTCATATATTTAACACATTAAATGGTCACGACATTCTGGGACAACGTGTGTTAATATACTAGGTAATATGTGATAACTACCATAAATGAAAATTACTTTATTCACCTAAAATGAAATTTTTGCGTGCAAGAATTCTTCCAATGCTGCCGACTAGGGGTTTCCCTTTTTTCTAATTTGCTGTTGACTGCCTGCTGTCAGGTAATGTCCGTCTATAGTAACAGAGATAACAAGACAGAACACAGAAAGTGGACAAGTGAGATGACTCATGCTGCCCATTATAGTCTATGGGGAGAAGAGTGAAGGACAGAGGAGGAGGGAGAGAATCAGAAACTCAGATGTGGCCACTGAAGCCAATTTTGAGTTATCTACTGTGTTATAACTACTGGAGTCACATCTCCACTGCTCAATACTTTTCTAGTGTCCTCCCTAATTATGTTATTCCCCTGTGTGTGCTGAAGACAGTTAGGAAGCAGAATCTACTGTTTCCTTGATGTGCGATGTATAGAACACAGCATAACAACTAGTTTATACTTTCCAGCTCGAGGAGGACAGAAAATCAGACATAAAGCCTGTAGATGGGAAAGACTGGTGATAAATACATGATATAGGTCATATAATGATCAGATATAGTGTTATTCTTCATGTGCACACACGGCAGGTTATAACAGCTGGACCTTGGCGTGTCAGGCAAGAAACATCAGAGAACAAACACCCTCCAACCATTGCTGGAAGAACACAAGCTAGTGGCAACAGCATTAGGGCCTGGGGAATATTTTCATAGCATTCTCTGGCTCTCTCATCCAAGTGGGAGATAGATAGATAGATAGATAGATAGATAGATAGATAGATAGATAGATAGATAGATAGATAGATAGATAGATAGATAGATAGATAGATAGATAGATAGAAGATAGATATGAGATAGATATGAGATAGATAGATAGGAGATGGATAGATAGATAGATAGATAGATAGGTAGATAGATAGATAGATAGATAGATATGAGATAGATAGATAGATAAATAGGAGATGGATGGATGGATAGATAGATATGAGAGAGATAGATATGAGATAGATAGATAAATAGATATGAGATAGATAGATAGATAGATAGATATGAGATAGATAGATAGGAGATGGATAGATAGATAGGAGATGGATAGATAGATAGATGGGTAGATAGGAGATGGATAGATATAAGATAGATAGATAGATAGATAGATAGGAGATAGATATGAGATAGATAGATAGATAGATAGATAGATAGATAGATAGATAGGAGATGGATAGATAGATAGATAAATATGAGATAGATAGGAGATGGATAGATAGATAGATAAATAGGAGATGGATGGATGGATAGATAGATATGAGAGAGATAGATATGAGATAGATAGATAGATAGATAGATAAATAGATATGAGATAGATAGATAGATAGATAGATAGATAGATAGATAGATAGATAGATAGATAGATATGAGATAGATAGGAGATGGATAGATAGATAGATAAATATGAGATAGATAGGAGATGGATAGATAGATAGATGGGTAGGGTAGATAGGAGATGGATAGATATGAGATAGATAGATAGATAGATAGATATGAGATAGATAGATAGATAGATAGATATGAGATAAATAGATAGATAGATATGAGATAGAGAGATAGATAGATATGAGATAAATAGATAGATAGATATGAGATAGATAGGAGATGGATGGATGGATGGATGGATAGATAGATAGATAGATAGATAGATAGATAGATAGATAGATAGATATGAGATAGATAGATGGATAGATAGATATGAGATAGATAGATGGATAGATTTGAGATATATAGATTTGAAATAGATCGATAGATAATAAGTGTGTAACAAGTGACTGTATACAGGCAGTGGTTACAGGTGTGTGTAATTATCACAGTTATTGCCCCCTTGTTTCCTGCAGGAGGTCATTCTCTGTACATTAAATCTCCATGAGAAAGGGAGGGGTCTCTAGTAGCTGTATGCAGGGAAATGGGATCAGGGTCCAGGTCTGGGATGAATGTGAGGCCAGGGCAGACGTCACCGCCCCTCCCCCACCATCCAATGTTTGTTTTTCATCTTTATTCCCCCTTCTCACTTTCTCCTTAGTCCTGTCTTTTCCTCTCCTTTTCATGGCTTCTCCTAATCTCTCTCTGTCCTTTGTCCCTTCTCTCCTGGGAGCCTTTGTGCAGCATCTGGCCAACTGGTGACTTCTTAACCCTTTCCCCTCCCAATATATCCATAGAGACCCCTCTGCTTTTCCCTCTCCCTAGTGTGACACTGAATACATTCAGCACATTAACAATGCATTCATTAAGAAGTGCTCAGTGGTTAAAGCTCCTACAGACTGTGATATTCTCTGCCATAACAATTTGTAAGGGCTGTGATACAATGTAACATCACATACTGAGAGGCAGATAGATAGATAGATAGATAGATAGATAGATAGATAGATAGATAGATAGATATGAGATAGATACTTGTGATTTTTCTGGGCTTAGGAGCCCAGTTATCATTGCAACTCCTGTGTCTTCAAATTAGGAGCCAAGCTTTCATAGCTCATTAATGGATATTTTTAAAGGTTCCAAAGTTAATTTCATCATATTGATGACATATACCTCTTACCTCTCTTGTGAGAACTTGTTCTCAGTTTTGGGGAGCTCCGGTGAGATGTTGGTGGTATCACTGGTCCAGTAGACACATGAGAAGCTTCCAGTCCTGACTCCACTGGAAGGTAATGTAGCTGTGGAGGCTCTGAGTCTCCCTTCAGCCTTTTAGGGTTCAGAAACCCAGCTTGAAGTCTTTCCACACTATCAGGAAGGCGAAAAGTAGCAAAAGGATGCAGGGCACTGTATCCTAAAACTCCTACTCCTCCGCGGTCCAGACGTGGATGTCCGTATTGATGAGAAAGAGAAAGAAGCTGAGGGGCACAGGCAGAATTCAAATGTTCTTGTGGTGGGTATATTAGAGGGTATGCCGGGCTCAAATAAGTCATCTGTGGGGGTTTATCCATACTAATTGGTACTGTATAATGGGGAGGTTGTTGTGTCACCCCCAGTGGACCTTCTGCAGAGGTGGCCATCACCAAGAGTGCTTGAGATGTCAGTGGGTTAATCAGGCCCGGAGTGCTCTCCATTGTAGAAAACTTAAGAATCCTTTCAAAGAAAGAAAACACAGATTAATTTAAAATAAATAAAAATAAATCTTATTTGTATAGTGCCAATTTATTTATTGCCCCCCACCAAGCTAGGTACTCATTTTTCTGACTTCGGAAGGATGGAAGACTGAGTCAACCTTGAGCTGGCTACCTAAACCATGTGGGGATTGAACTTGCAACCTTCAGATCATGAGCAAGAGTTTAGGACTGCATTTCTGCTGCCTTCACAGATTATAATCCCCATGGATGGGCAGTGCTACAATTCATGGGCAAGGTAGCCATTTTGATCCCTTTACACAAGCAGACAGACAATTGAATAATGACAGCATTTGGCAGGTGAGATTACCCTGTAGGCACACTTTAGCCCATTGTGTGGCCATTACCAAAGCGGATTATTGTTCCTACAAAAGGAAACATTTCAAATCAAAGGACTTTACCATGGCATGATGTCTGTAGTTATTGCTATCAGAGCTATGTAAGCCACAACTAGTCCTTGAGAAGAAACATTTCGATATGCAGTGATTGACCTCTTAGACACAATATCTGAATCTAGCACCTTAATTCATAATAATTGATACCAAGACCAGACATTTGTGTTATTAACGTTTTGTTTTAGTCAAGAATTTATAGTTCCTTCAAAAAATATATGTTCTGAGGCACTCAATACCATGGTACTATCCCCACTAAGAGATAACCTCAAGTTCCTCCACTTCAATAAGCAATAATCGATGCCAAAGGTGTCCTATAAGTCTTTCACATGCTTTTTAAGGTATTGTAGGTGGGTTCTTATGCAAGAGCTGTTAATTTCAGGTCTTACCACATCATCTCTCTGAGATCCAAGACAGAATATTGACTAGATCATTCCAAATGGTACATTGTTCTTCCTCAACTGTGCTTATGATCGTGGTATTGCTGCATAACCAAATTTTGGTTCCGTTTAGGGGAAGGACAATAAACATTCATGATATGAACTTTTTGGTTTAGTAAAGAAATCATGGTTCCTTCAAAAATGCCACATTCTGAGGCACCTAATGCTATCACATTAGGACCCTGAAGAGCTGGCTCCATATTCCTACTGTAACATGATGAAGGCATGATCTAAGTGAAGTCAGTTCTAGGGATATTCCTGAAGAATATTTTGTGAGTGATCTCCATGAGATTGGTGAAATTTTATCATGCTGGTTCCTGCTGGAAAGATTTGCAATATCTTCAAGATTTCTTGATAGAGACCAAGAACCTACTTTTCATAATGGTCTGGAGACTTAAGTACATTTTTTTCTGCTTACAGAATGAACACTAGATATTCATGTTGTGAATTTTTGGGTTTAGTGAAGAACTCATGGTTCCTTCAAAATTGCCAAGTACTGAGACCTCAACACTATCAAACTCCCAACACCAAGGGATGGCATCAAGTTTTTATTGTGCCATGGTGTGGGCATAATGTAGCTGAGGTCAGATCTAAAGATATTCCTCAAGATTGTTTTGTGAGTGAACTTTGTGATGGAGTAATTTTGTCAAGCTGGTTCCTGGTAAAGGAAGCCAAATCAAATATAGGTAATAGGCACAAACAGCCTAGAGGCCTTCATTTCCAAATAATATATCAATAGCCGCAAAGAGATGAAATATAATAAATATAGATGAAATAAACATAACCCTTAGGCCTTAGTCGGACGGGCGTTTTGAGCCGCGATTTGCGCATGCGCATGCGTCCGGCGATTTTATAGAACCATTGCTTTGCAATGGTATCGGACACATGAGCGCTTTTTATGCGCTCGTCTGATAAATTATAGAACAGAAATCGCAGATCGCACCTATCTGCGATCTGCGATTCCTGTTCTCTTCTCTATATGCGCTCAATGGGGCCGGCGGCAGCAGCGCCGACCCCATTGAGAACATACAGAAGACAAATCATTCTTCTCTGCCACAGCTGTAACAGCTGTGGCAGAGAAGAACGATGTTTGCCCATTGAATTCAATGGAGCCGGCAATACAGCCGCTCCATTGAAAGCAATGGGCTGCCGGCGTGCGCGGGGTGAATTGTCGGGAAGGGCTTAAATATATAAGCCCTTCCCTGCAATTCATCCTAAAATGTGTTAAAATAAAAAAAAATTGTATACTCACCTTTCCGCTGCAGCCGGAGTCCTGTCAGTTCTCCTGAACTGCTTCTCGGCACTATTCAGCTGGCGGGGCTTTAAAATCCCCGCCTGCTGAATGATCTGCCTCTGATTGGTCACAGCCCTGACCAATCAGAGGCAGGTTTCACTCACACACCCATTCATGAATTCATGAATGGGTGAGTGACTGCTGCCTCTCAGCGCTGAGCCAATCAGGGGCAGGTCTGACTCACATCCATTCATGAATTCATGAATGGGTGTGAGTGAGACATGCCTCTGATTGGCTCAGCGCTGAGCCAATCAGGGGGCAGGTCTGACTCACACCCCCTTCACACCCACTGCAGGACGGCCGCGCGGAGCTCCGGCTGCCGGGAGAAGGTGAGTATATATATATTTTTTATTTTTACACATTTTAGGATGAATTGCAGGGAAGGGCTTATATATTTAAGCCCTTCCCGACAATTCATCCTGGGCTCGCCCGCAGCGCATTGCTTTAAATGGAGCCGGCTCTATTGCCGTCTCCATTGAATGCAATGCGCTGGACAGCTCCGGCCCGTTTCTAATGAAACGCGGCTAGGAGCAGATTTTCAGCCGATTTGCGGGCGACTTGCGCGCACCGGTCACGCGATTTGCGGATGCGCATCCGTCATGCGATCCGCAAATCGCGTGAAAAAACACCCGTGTGACTAAGGCCTTACTCAGTATTCTTTGAAACAAAACAGCTTCTCGTCCACAAAAAATGAAAGCATAAATATAAGCAAAAATAATAAAGAAACTGGAACAATCTCACCAAGTTGCAGGATTTTTTTGAAGGTGTGTCCAACCCCCTGCGAGTCAATTTATATGGTGGTCCATCATGGTCCAAGTATTCCAAAACAAAGCTTAAGGGACATATGTCTGACCCAAGTATACACTAAAACACAGGCTACCTGAACCTTAAGACTTACTAGAGGGTGGCTGCCCCAAAAATGGAGATCATGTTTGAAGCCTGTTGCTTTCAATGGAATGCCCCAAACAATCCTTATAATGTCCCAACACATTTCATCCTTCTCTCTAAGTGCTGATCAGTGAATAGATTACATCAATGTGTAATTTATTCCCTGATGAGCCATTTGAGATAAGCATGAAATACAATGGGCGCTATAGGGATTGTTTAGGACATTCTATTGAAAGAGGCACATTGTGGGTGCAATCACCCTTTTTAGGGTGCTCACCCTGCGGTAGGTCTTAGGGTTCAAATAGCCTGCGTTCTAGGTTATAGTAAAGTCAGACAAATATTCCTTATGCCTCAATTTTGGAATACTTGGATATGTACGGACCACCATATGTATTGCCTGCCGTTGGTTTTACCCCCCTTCGAAAAAAACTGTAACTTGACATAGTAAGATAATATGTTAGGCCGAAAAAAGACATATGTTCATCCACTTCAGCATATTCCCCCTCCTCCTGTTAATCCAGAGGAAGTCAAAAAAACACAATGAGGTAGAAGCTAATTTTTCCCATTTAGAGGAAAAAATTCCTTCCTGACTCCAATCTGGCAATCGTAATAATCCTTGGATCAACAACCCTTCTGAAGTAATTAGTAACTATAATATATAATATTGTATCGTTCAATAAAGGCATCCAATCCCCTCTTAAACTCTTTTAGTAAGTTCGCCATCACCACATCCTCAGGCAGAGAGAGTTCCATAGTCTCACTGCTCTTACAGTAAAGAACCCCCTTCTTGATCAGTGTAGAGACCTTCTTTCTTCTAGTTTTAGAGGGCGCCCCCTTGTTACAGTCACAGTCATTGGTATAAATAGATGATGAGAGAGATCTCTGTATTGTCCTCTGATATATTTATATATAATTATTTGGTCCCCCCTCAGCCGTCTTTTTTCTAAAGTAAATAAGCCCAATTTTGATATATTGAATATTGTAAACCGCCGATTCCATTTATTACTTTGTGAGATTGTTTCCTTCTTGTTTTCGTTTATATTTATGTTTGCATTTCTTTGTGGATGAGTATAAAGTATACTGAGCTAGGCCGGGCTCACACGAGTGTGTGGTAAAACGCTACATGTATAACGCAGCATTTTACAGCGGTGTGAGCCGGGGTATCACCGTGTACGGCAGCGATGTTTGACTGTGTATGACAGTGTATCTCACACACGCTTCCTGGTCACATTTTTTAAATTACTCGCTCCATTGCTTAGCAACATTGAGAATAAACACCGCAACATAGAGAACAAGAGGGCTCTATCGCACTTAATGCGCGGTAACATAGAACATGCTGCGTTCTTTTTTACGCACATATTATACACAATGAAAACATGCCAGTGTGAATGGATTCAATGAAAATATATTTATTTGAAATGCCACAGTCTACGCGCGTACATCATGCGCAATACACAATTGAAGTACACTCATGTGAGCCTGGGCTAAACCTTATGTTTTACTATATCTATATTTATGACATCTCATCTTTTTGTTGCTACTGACATGCTGAATCCTACTCTAAAGGTTATCTACTAGAGATGAGCGAACCTACTCGGCCACGCCCCTTTTTCGCCCGAGTACCGCGATTTTCGAGTACTGCCGTACTCGGGCGAAAATATTCGGGGGGGCGCCGTGGGTGAGTTGGGGGTTGCAGTGGGGAGTGGGGGGGGAGGGAGAGAGAGAGGGCTCCCCCCTGTTTCCCGCTGCTACCCCCGCGCCGCTACGCCTCCCCCCGGCGCCCCCCGAATCTTTTCACCCGAGTACTGAAGTACTCGAAAATCGCGGTGCTTGATCGAGTAATTACTCGAAACGAGTAGGTTCGCTCATCTCTATTATCTACATCTCTAAGTTTTTTAACTTCAGGAGTCCATCTTCATTGAAGTTTGACGGAACCCAATGACTTTACAAAGTGTTACTGATCCTTTCCTGATGTTTTCAACAATTCTTTCCTTGTGTCTACAGGATATTCCTTTAAATATGGCATTTTCTATTATCTAAAGGGGGCACATAATTTTTCACATGGTCATTAAACACATTTTTGTTAGGTAAATCCACTAATAATTAAAAAACAACTATTATGGGATTACTCTAGTATTTTATTATTATGTCTATTATATTTTTAACATAAGGGGGAAAATACTTTATTCATTTGTAAATCCGTCACCGATGAATATAATAAACTTCCTAAAGGACACATGGTTTCTAATGAGCTACCGAAAATAAACATTCTATCCAAGGTTCAGGCTGTTACATCATGGTTTGTCCAGATACACATACATGTATACCGCATTTCCATGTATTTCACACCAATATTACACTGTGATGACAACCTCACACTAATATACATAATGAAACCTGGTGAGAAAGAGTCAGCGATCTCCAGTGGAAGATGAGGTCATGGTGCTGAGAGTGAAAACTGCTTCACTGTGCAACAGGATGTCTCTGCACCTCTACATGTGCTATTGTTAAAGTGCACAGAATGGCAAAACCCATTCTGTGCGGTATTGTCGGAGTGAATCACATGGCACTACTCCTCTCATCATGCAATGTTATTGAATTCCCTTATGTAATAATTACTAGGCATAGTGTCATACTCTCTTAGCCATTTGAGGACCAACGGATACATGTGTCCCATTGTTTTAAACTCATTTAAATTCAATTACAATTAAATACGGTCCTGAAAGGGTTAAAAATCATACAATACTATCTTCCCTTAATTTCTTACACCTCTAGTTTATAAATATGGGTTGCGAAAGAGAAGTGTGAGACTCTGTATCTGTGACTCAATTAGGAATAAAAGAGAACAAATATTGTACTTGAATAGACTTTCCAAGGAACCGAAGAAACCTATTTCCATACTTCCTTTACGATTACACAACATGCTCCTAATATAATGATTCCGAGATCTATCTGCTTATTACGCCTGTACTAATCACTTCCAATAAGTCTGACCTGTTATTTCTGGCATGAATTGCAAAACGCTATACAAAATACACCTGTGCATCTATTGTGTATATATCTAAAGCAAAAAGGCAAATGAAAAGAATATTGCATTCCTTTGGGGCCTAGTTAAAAACTAAGTAAGCTGGTCCATTTACGGAACTAACTTGGAAATGTATAGATGTTAATAGGTTTATAATTAATTTATAATAAACATGCAAGGTAATATAATAAAAATCTAAGATCTCAAATATATTTTCAAATTAAAAACGAGTCCATTACAAATTACATTTTTTATGCTTACAATAGAAGATTTAGATCATTTAAGAATATATGAAAATATCAGCACATAAATCATTGGACGAGGGAATTTTTAAAGTTTTGATATTCAAGATTACTTTAAATATGAATTACACATTTTGTATTCGTTATTAATTATCATTTAAAGACTATGGAAAAACTTAATATATGTGATAGATAATGTGAAAAATTAGCATTCGTGCTTAATTTATCCTAAAAGTTATTTACATAGAAATGTTCCATTTATAAAATAACGTCTATAGAAATGTGATAGATTTAAATTAAAATTAGAAATACATAGAATCTGATTTATATAAAATTTACATCCATTTCAAGATCTAAACAAGTAAAGTTTTTGCCACATTTAGAATTTTTGAGAGATTTACACAGTAATTTAAGAAAATTTTGTGTTTTGAAGGTAATAAAAATGTATTAATAGATTTTAAAATTAAACAAGTCTAAGTATTTGATTATTTAAATTAGTTCCATTTTTTAGGGACTGCCATGTAGATTTCTTTTTTTTATGTTTAGCTCATAAAGATAAGAAGATACTTGGATAACTTAGTGCTGATAAATTTAGATTACAGGAGAGGAATATGTAAACTATTAATAAAAAAAACACTTACAAAAGTGATGCAAAAATGTCAATGTTTTAAATGGTCACAATAATAAGCTATTGTAAGGCTTAATTACAGTTTTATAACTTTGTAATTCAGTGGAAGAATTAGAAACAATTCCAAAAGGAGGACAATAGTCTCTGCAAATGTTCATCAGCAAATCTTAGGGAAAATCCCTGAATTAATCAATGGGTTATTGAGTCATCCACTGAAAGTAAAAGTAAAGAATAGTGACATAAACCAAATACAATTAAACAAGCAAGTCGTACATTTTTACATTCTTATTGATTTAAATATTTTTAGTGAATATTAAATTGAAAATATGAAGTAAAACATTAAAAATCATTAAGCAAATAAGCAGAATTCCACCTGTTTAGCTAACATCAGTTTTATGACACAACGCACTGGACAAGCTGTTACCAGTGTATCTATCGTAAAGGGATGATTACACGGGAGCGCGAGAATCTGAATGATGGTTATGTGTAAAAGGACTCTATCTCCTATCTATCTATCATATATATATCTCCTATCTATCTATCTCATATCTATCTATCTATCTCATATCTATCTATCTATCTCATATCTATCTATCTATCTATCTCATATCTATCTATCTCATATACATCTATCTATTTAACTATGCATCACACTCTGATGGGTCCCAGTTTCTTGGGTATTGCGATAGATAGATAGATAGATAGATAGACAGATAGATATGAGATAGATAGATAGATAGATATGAGATAGATAGATATGAGATAGATAGATATGAGAGAGATAGATAGATAGATAGATAGATAGATAGATAGGAGATAGATAGATAGATAGATAGATAGATAGATATGAGATAGATAGATATGAGATAGATAGCAGATAGATATGAGATAGATAGATAGATAGATAGATAGATAGATAGATATGAGATAGATAGATATGAGATAGATAGATAGATAGATAGATAGGCAGGCAAATCTCCAAATAGCCATCCTTAAAAAACTCAGTAATGATCTATGCAAGACTTGAACCTTCAAGATGGAACGTTAAAATGGACCTTCAATTTCGCTATATCCTAAGAATATTCCTCTCTTTCTGTGAGAAGACTTCGTCCATGCAAAGCCATTTCTTGCCACAATTTTGTGATTAGTTGTCTTAAAAAGAATTTATTATAATAGATAGATAGATAGATAGATAGATAGATACATAGATAGATAAATAGATGTGAGATAATAGATAGATAGATAGATAGATAGAAAATGATAACTTCTAGTCATTATCTTTATTTGACACTCACCACCACAGTTCTGCTGACTCTGTTCCTTGGGTCTTCTAGGGGACTTTAATGAACTTTTGAGATCTATCAACAATGTTTTGTGGCCCACATTGTGAAGTCTTGGAATCTTTCTTATCTTCACTGATGACTACTCCTATTCTCCTGGTTTTTGCTCCCGTTCCACTTTGCAGTTTCACTGGTGACTCTTCTGTTTTCTGTGGGGCTAGTTCTGCTCCTTGTGTCCTTTTTTTTCCCCCTGGTACATTAAGATCCCATCATGTGTGCCCTCCCTGCCCCTCCTTAGCCCTTTCTCGGGCTATTTGCATCTCTATGACACCTGCTTCCTGCCTCTGTGAAGCCTTTCACCCTTGAGAAGGGTCGCTGACAAATTATCAGCATTAATTCATTGCTCCCTTAACAAAGAATTTAACGGCTCAGGCACCAGGGGACCACACTCACAGAAGGGCCTGGCACAGGATAACCCCCAGGGGGCACACATTTCCTTCAGCTTCATCATACTGGCTATAACAAAATGTGATGAACAAAATAGCAACTCCTGATCACCACTGCTGACAGTTACTGTCTGCAAGTGTGCCTATTAATCTCTATCTATCTATCTACTCCCAATAGGAGTGAGGTCTCAAAAGAACCTACAATTATGAGAAAATAAGGGTGACACAACAGGAGAAAGTGCTTTTTCTGTACAATGGCCCAGCCATCTTTTATATAAATAAGTTAGTATACATAAAGCTATATGAGCTGCTCACCAACCACTATCTGTGTATGGATATGAGCTATATTAGGGTGAATAGGGTGAGGGGGAATCAAGTGGATGACAGGATCCTGTTATGAGGAAGATTGTAGAAGAGGGGTAAATAGAGAAGAGTTAGATTAGTCAGTATGATAGGGCTTATTAAAAACTGTGGGGTTGGGATTTAACCTGACTGTCCGGAGAAGCGCATTCCAGAGAACCGGTGCAGCTCAGTAAAAGTCTTGGAGATGGGAGAGGGAGGTTTAGACTAAAAAGGAACCTAGTCTAAGGGTCTGTTTACACCAAACAATTAATCATTGGAAGGAATGAATGATGTCAGAGTTTGCTCATTCACTGATACAGCCTGTTTATGCAGGCAGATACATCGTTGGCTCGTTCAAATGATAAATCATTCGGTCATTTGTGAATTAGAATTAGTGAATAATAACAACTGAATGACTGGAAATAAAGCCAAATGATAAGCGAATGAGCCATCAACGATTTAAATGCCTACATAAAATGAATGATGAATGAAACCCCAATGATATATTGTAGCTTCTGCTTACACTGAACGATTACCCATCATATTCGCTTGCTGCAGACTGAATGCAATGGCGTAAAGGCTCGCAGCAATATGAAGAGAACATGACATGAAATCTAGAGCTAATCAAAGGTAAGCTATAGACATAGTCACTTCCGATTGTGACATACCAGACACTGGTCACAAAAGGAAAATAAACCCCATAGAAGAAAAAGGGTCAATATCAAAATAGGGGAAGAAGCCGAATCATTACATCTTTCGTCCACGTAACTTCTTAATATAGAGGGGAATGACTGCAGCATACATGAATGCGTGTTTACTTAGTTCAGGGCATATTTTGGGGGTGTCCAATATGAGCTTTTCAGGCTAAAAGTTGGAATACTTTGTATCTACAGGCGAATAGTGTTGTGTAGTGCAGGTTGTAAAGGAAAATATTAGCACACAACTTTATCAGATTGCACCAACCATCTTCTACGCTATAAAACAGGGACACCGAGATTAAACCGGCAGGTCAGTCTAGAAATAGTAATATTTAGAGCGAATTTTAGGAGAATAATAAAAGGTAACTGTTAGTCCAATCGTTTTTTCATTGATAGTATTCTTGTATAAAGAATACTGCATAATAGTTGTTACATTCTTATATGTATGTAGGAAGCAGAAAAACAGTGGTTATATTCTTGTACATAGGGGGCAGTATTATAGTAGTTATATTCTTGTACATAGGAGGCAGTATTATAGTAGTTATATTCTTGTACATAGAGGGCAGTATTATAGTAGTTATATTCTTGTACATAGGGGGCAGTATTATAGTAGTTATATTCTTGTACATAGGGGGCAGTATTATAGTAGTTATATTCTTGTACATAGGGGGCAGTATTATAGTAGTTATATTCTTGTACATAGCAGGCAGTATTATAGTAGTTATATACTTGTACATAAGGGGCAGTATTATAGTAGTTATATTCTTGTACATAGGAGGCAGTATTCTAGTAGTTATATTCTTGTACATAAGGGGCAGTATTATAGTAGTTATATTCTTGTACATAGGGGCAGTATTATAGTAGTTATATTCTTGTACATAGGGGGCAGTATTATAGCAGTTATATTCTTGTACATAGGGGGCAGTATTATAGTAGTTATATTCTTGTACATAGGGGCAGTATTATAGTAGTTATATTCTTGTACATAGGAGGCAGTATTATAGTAGTTATATTCTTGTACATAGGGGCAGTATTATAGTAGTTATATTCTTGTACATAGGGGGCAGTATTATAGCAGTTATATTCTTGTACATAGGGGGCAGTATTATAGTAGTTATATTCTTGTACATAGCAGGCAGTATTATAGTAGTTATATACTTGTACATAAGGGGCAGTATTATAGTAGTTATATTCCTGTACATCGGGAGCAGTATTATAGTAGTTATATTCTTGTACATAGGAGGCAGTATTATAGTAGTTATATTCCTGTACATCGGGAGCAGTATTATAGTAATTATATTCTTGTACGTAGGGGGCAGTATTATAGTAGTTATATTCTTGTACATAGGAGGCAGTATTATAGTAGTTATATTCTTGTACATAGAGGGCAGTATTATAGTAGTTATATTCTTGTACATAGGGGGCAGTATTATAGTAGTTATATTCTTGTACATAGGAGGCAGTATTATAGTAGTTATATTCTTGTACATAGATGGCAGTATTATAGTAGTTATATTCTTGTACATAGGGGGCAGTATTATAGTAGTTATATTCTTGTACATAGGGGGCAGTATTATAGTAGTTATATTCTTGTACATAGCAGGCAGTATTATAGTAGTTATATACTTGTACATAAGGGGCAGTATTATAGTAGTTATATTCCTGTACATCGGGAGCAGTATTATAGTAGTTATATTCTTGTACATAGGAGGCAGTATTATAGTAGTTATATTCCTGTACATCGGGAGCAGTATTATAGTAGTTATATTCTTGTACATAGGAGGCAGTATTATAGTAGTTATATTCTTGTACATAGAGGGCAGTATTATAGTAGTTATATTCTTGTACATAGGGGGCAGTATTATAGTAGTTATATTCTTGTACATAGGGGGCAGTATTATAGCAGTTATATTCTTGTACATAGGAGGCAGTATTATAGTAGTTATATTCTTGTATATAGAAGGCAGTATTATAGTAGTTATATTCTTGTACATAGGGGGCAGTATTATAGTAGTTATATTCTTGTACACTGGGAGCAGTATTATAGTAGTTATATTCTTGTACATAGGGGGCAGTATTATAGTAGTTAAATTCTTGTACATAGGGGGCAGTATTATAGTAGTTATATTCTTGTACATAGGATGCAGTATTATAGTAGTTATATTCTTGTACATAGGAAGCAGTATTATAGTAGGTATATTCTTGTACGCACGGGGCAGTATTATAGTAGTTATATTCTTGTACATAGGAGCAGTATTAGAGTAGTTATATTCTTGTACATAGGGGGCAGTATTATAGTAGTTATATTCTTGTACATAGCAGGCAGTATTATAGTTGTTATATACTTGTACATAAGGGGCAGTATTATAGTAGTTATATTCCTGTACATCGGGAGCAGTATTATAGTAGTTATATTCTTGTACATAGGAGGCAGTATTATAGTAGTTATATTCCTGTACATCGGAAGCAGTATAATAGTAGTTATATTCTTGTACATAGGAGGCAGTATTATAGTAGTTATATTCTTGTACATAGAGGGCAGTATTATAGTAGTTATATTCTTGTACATAGGGGGCAGCATTATAGTAGTTATATTCTTGTACATAGGGGGCAGTATTATAGTAGTTATATTCTTGTACATAGGAGGCAGTATTATAGTAGTTATATTCTTGTACATAGAAGGCAGTATTATAGTAGTTATATTCTTGTACATAGGGGGCAGTATTATAGTAGTTATATTCTTGTACATAGGGGGCAGTATTATAGTAGTTATATTCTTGTACATAGCAGGCAGTATTATAGTAGTTATATACTTGTACATAAGGGGCAGTATTATAGTAGTTATATTCCAGTACATCGGGAGCAGTATTATAGTAGTTATATTCTTGTACATAGGAGGCAGTATTATAGTAGTTATATTCCTGTACATCGGGAGCAGTATTATAGTAGTTATATTCTTGTACATAGGAGGCAGTATTATAGTAGTTATATTCTTGTACATAGAGGGCAGTATTATAGTAGTTATATTCTTGTACATAGGGGGCAGTATTATAGTAGTTATATTCTTGTACATAGGGGGCAGTATTATAGTAGTTATATTCTTGTACATAGGAGGCAGTATTATAGTAGTTATATTCTTGTACATAGAAGGCAGTATTATAGTAGTTATATTCTTGTACATAGGGGGCAGTATTATAGTAGTTATATTCTTGTACACTGGGAGCAGTATTATAGTAGTTATATTCTTGTACATAGGGGGCAGTATTATAGTAGTTAAATTCTTGTACATAGGGGGCAGTATTATAGTGGTTATATTCTTGTACATAGGGGGCAGTATTATAGGAGTTATATTCTTGTACATAGGGGGCAGTATTATAATAGTTATATTCTTGTACATAAGGGGCAGTATTATAGTAGCTATATTCTTGTACATAGGAGGCAGTATTATAGTAGTTATACTCTTGTACATAGGAGCAGTATTATAGTAGTTATATTCTTGTACATAGGGGCAGTATTATAGTAGTTATATTCTTGTACATAGGGGGCAGTATTATAGTAGTTATATTTTTGCACATAGGAGGCAGTATTATAGTAGTTATATTCTTGTACATAGGGGGCAGTATTATAGTAGTTATATTCTTGTACATAGGGGGCAGTATTATAGTAGTTATATTCTTGTTCATAGGAGGCAGTATTATAGTAGTTATATTCTTGTATATAGGAGGCAGTATTATCGTAGTTATATTCTTGTACATAGGGGGCAGTATTATAGTAGTTATATTTTTGTACATAGGAGGCAGTATTATAGTAGTTATATTCTTGTACATAGGGGGCAGTATTATAGTAGTTATATTCTTGTTCATAGGAGGCAGTATTATAGTAGTTATATTCTTGTACATAGAAGGCAGTATTATAGTAGTTATATTCTTGTACATAGGAGCAGTATTATAGTAGTTATATTCTTGTACATAGGGGCAGTACTATGGTAGTTATATTCTTGTACATAGGGGCAGTATTATAGTAGTTATATTCCTGTACAAACGGGGCAGTATTATAGTAATTATATTCTTGTACATAGGAGCAGTATTATAGTAGTTATATTCTTGTACATAGAGGGCAGTATTATAGTAGTTATATTTTTGTACATAGGAGGCAGTATTATAGTAGTTATATTCTTGTACATAGGGGGCAGTATTATAATAGGTATATTCTTGTACATAAGGGGCAGTATTATAGTAGCTATATTCTTGTACATAGGAGGCAGTATTATAGTAGTTATATTCTTGTACATAGCGGGCAGTATTATAGTTGTTTTATTCCTCTACATAGAGGGCAGTATTATAGTAGTTATATTTTTGTACATAGGAGGCAGTATTATAGTAGTTATATTCTTGTACATAGGGGGCAGTATTATAGTAGTTATATTCTTGTACATAGGAGCAGTATTATAGTAGTTATATTCTTGTACATAGGGGGCAGTATTATATTAGTTATATTCTTCTAAACTGGGGGCAATATTATAGCAGTTATATTCTTGTACATAGGGGGCAGTATTATAGTAGTTATATTCTTGTACATAGGGGAGCAGTATTATAGTAGTTATATTCTTGTACGCACGGGGCAGTATTATAGTAGTTATATTCTTGTACATAGGAGCAGTATTATAGTAGTTATATTCTTGTACATAGAGGGCAGTATTAAGTAGTTATATTTTTGTACATAGGAGGCAGTATTATAGTAGTTATATTCTTGTACATAGGGAGCAGTATTATAGTAGTTATATTCTTGTACATAGGAGGCAGTATTACAGTAGTTATATTCTTGTACATAGAAGGCAGTATTGTAGTAGTTATATTCTTGTACATAGGAGCAGTTTTATAGTCGTTATATCCTGGTACGCACGGGGCAGTATTAGAGTAGTTATATTCTTGTACATAGAAGGCCGTATTATAGTAGTTATATTCTTGTACATAGGGGGCAGTATTATAGCAGTTATATTCCTGTACATAGCAGGCAGTATTATAGCACTTATATTTTTGTACATTTAGGGCAGTATTATAGTAGATATATTCTTGTACAGAGAGAGGGCATTATTATAGTAGTTATATTCTTGTACATAGGGGGCAGTATTATAGTAGTTATATTCTTGTACATAGGGATCAGTATTATAGTAGTTATATTCTTGTACATAGGGGGCAGTATTATAGCAGTTATATTCTTGTAAACTGGGGGCAGTATTATAGTAGTTATATTCTTGTACATGGGGGCAGTATTATAGTAGTTATATTCTTGTACATAGGAGCAGTATTACAGTAGTTATATTTTTGTACATAGGAGGCAGTATTATAGTAGTTATATTCTTGTACATAGGGGGCAGTATTATAGTAGTTATATTCTTGTACATAGAGGGCAGTATTATAGTAGTTATATTTTTGTACATAGGAGGCCGTATTTTAGTAGTTATATTCTTGTACATAGGGGGCAGTATTATAGTAGTTATATTCTTGTACATAGGGGCAGTACTATGGTAGTTATATTCTTGTACATAGGGGCAGTATTATAGTAGTTATATTCCTGTACAAACGGGGCAGTATTATAGTAATTATATTCTTGTACATAGGAGCAGTATTATAGTAGTTATATTCTTGTACATAGAGGGCAGTATTATAGTAGTTATATTTTTGTACATAGGAGGCAGTATTATAGTAGTTATATTCTTGTACATAGGGGGCAGTATTATAATAGGTATATTCTTGTACATAAGGGGCAGTATTATAGTAGCTATATTCTTGTACATAGGAGGCAGTATTATAGTAGTTATATTCTTGTACATAGCGGGCAGTATTATAGTTGTTTTATTCCTCTACATAGAGGGCAGTATTATAGTAGTTATATTTTTGTACATAGGAGGCAGTATTATAGTAGTTATATTCTTGTACATAGGGGGCAGTATTATAGTAGTTATATTCTTGTACATAGGAGCAGTATTATAGTAGTTATATTCTTGTACATAGGGGGCAGTATTATATTAGTTATATTCTTCTAAACTGGGGGCAATATTATAGCAGTTATATTCTTGTACATAGGGGGCAGTATTATAGTAGTTATATTCTTGTACATAGGGGAGCAGTATTATAGTAGTTATATTCTTGTACGCACGGGGCAGTATTATAGTAGTTATATTCTTGTACATAGGAGCAGTATTATAGTAGTTATATTCTTGTACATAGAGGGCAGTATTAAGTAGTTATATTTTTGTACATAGGAGGCAGTATTATAGTAGTTATATTCTTGTACATAGGGAGCAGTATTATAGTAGTTATATTCTTGTACATAGGAGGCAGTATTACAGTAGTTATATTCTTGTACATAGAAGGCAGTATTGTAGTAGTTATATTCTTGTACATAGGAGCAGTTTTATAGTCGTTATATCCTGGTACGCACGGGGCAGTATTAGAGTAGTTATATTCTTGTACATAGAAGGCCGTATTATAGTAGTTATATTCTTGTACATAGGGGGCAGTATTATAGCAGTTATATTCCTGTACATAGCAGGCAGTATTATAGCACTTATATTTTTGTACATTTAGGGCAGTATTATAGTAGATATATTCTTGTACAGAGAGAGGGCATTATTATAGTAGTTATATTCTTGTACATAGGGGGCAGTATTATAGTAGTTATATTCTTGTACATAGGGATCAGTATTATAGTAGTTATATTCTTGTACATAGGGGGCAGTATTATAGCAGTTATATTCTTGTAAACTGGGGGCAGTATTATAGTAGTTATATTCTTGTACATGGGGGCAGTATTATAGTATTTATATTCTTGTACATAGGAGCAGTATTACAGTAGTTATATTTTTGTACATAGGAGGCAGTATTATAGTAGTTATATTCTTGTACATAGGGGGCAGTATTATAGTAGTTATATTCTTGTACATAGAGGGCAGTATTATAGTAGTTATATTTTTGTACATAGGAGGCCGTATTTTAGTAGTTATATTCTTGTACATAGGGGGCAGTATTATAGTAGGTATATTCTTGTACATAGGAGGCAGTATTACAGTAGTTATATTCTTGTACATAGAAGGCAGTATTATAGTAGTTATATTCTTGTACATAGGAGCAGTATTATAGTAGTTATATCCTTGTATGCACGGGGCAGTATTATAGTAGTTATAATATTGTACATAGGAGCAGTATTATAGTAGTTATATTCTTGTACATAGGGGGCCGTATTATAGTAGTTATATTCTTATACATAGGAGGCAATATTAAAGTAGTTATATTCTTGTACATAGGGAACAGTATTATCATAGTTATATTCTTGTACATAAGGAGCAGTATTAGGGGGGGTTCACACAGGGCGGATTTCGGGATTAGCCAGCCATGTGGATGAGATTTCTCAGAAATCTTGTCCACACGGGACAGCTAACCCGCTGCGGTAAATTCCGTTGAAACCGCGGCCCCCGCAGCCGCGGCTTCAAAAGATGCAGCATGTTTGTTTACCTTTCCTTTTTTGTTTATTTACGTCGCGGCTGCTCTCTTCTCTATGGGAGCGCCGGCCGCAACGGAAAAGCATGCGGCCGAGCTGCTTCAAAGCCGCCGCGGCTTTTACCACGGCGGTTCTCTTCCGGCGGAAATCTCGCGGTTTTTGCGGCGGCCAAACCGCGAGATTTACGACGGGAATCCGCCCTGTGTGACCCCAGCCTTATAGTAGTTATATTCTTGCAAATAGGAGGCAGTATTATAGTAGTTATATTCTTGTACATAGGAGGCAGTAATATAGTAGTTATATTCTTGTACAATGGAGGCAGTATCCTAGCAGTTATATTCTTGCACAAAGGAGTCAGCATTATAGTACTTATATTCTTGTACAAAGGGGGGCAGTATTAAAGTAGTTATATTATTGTGTATAGGAGCAGTATTATAGTAGTTATATTCTTGTACATAGGAGGCAGTATTATAGTAGTCATATTCTTGCATATGGGAGCAGTATTATAGTAGTCATATTCTTGCATATGGGAGCAGTATTATAGTAGTTATATTCTTGTACACAGAGGGCAGTATTATAGGGGTTATATTCTTGTACATAGGGGGCAGTATTATAGTAGCTATATTCTTGTACATGGGAGCCGTATTATAGTAGTTATATTTTTGTACATAGGAGACAGTCTTACACTATGCATAATCTTGTACATAGGGGACAGGTTTATAGAAGTTATATTCTCATACATACGGGCAGTATTATAGTAGTTATATTCTTGTACATAGAGGGCAGTATTATAGTATTTATATTCTTGTACATAGATGGCAGTATTATAGCAAATATTCTTGCACATAGGGGTAGTATTATAGTAGTTATATTCTTGTACATAGTGGGCAGCTTTACAGTAGATATATTCTTGTACATTAGTGACAGAATTATAGGAGTTATATTCTTGTACATAGTGGGCAGTGTTATAGTACTTATATTCATGTACATAGGGGGCAGTAGTAAAGTAGTTATATTCTTGTACATAGGAGACAGTATTACAGTAGTTATATTCTTGTACATAAGAGACAGTATTATATTAGTTATATTCTTGCACATAAGGGGCAGTATTATAGCAGATATATTCTTGTACATAAGAGCAGTATTATAGTAGTGATATTCTTGTACATAGGAGCAGTATTATAGTACTTATATTCATGTACATAGGGGGCAGTAGTAAAGTAGTTATATTCTTGTACATAGGGGGACAGTATTATAGTAGTTGTTTTCTTGTAGATACGAGGCAGTATTATAGTAGTTATATTCTTGTACATAGAGGGCAGTATTATAGCAGTTATATTCTTGTACATAGGAGGTAGGATTATAGTAGTTATATTCTTGTACATAGGAGGCAATTTTATAGTAGTTATATTCTTGTACATAAGAGCAGTATTATAGTAGTTATATTCTTGCACATAGGGGGCAGTATTATAGTAGTTATATTCGTGTACATAGGGAGCAATATTATAGTAGTTATATTCTTGTACACGGGGGGCAGTATTACAGTAGTTATATTCTTGTACATAGGGGACAGTATTATAGTAGTTTTATTCTTGTACATAGGGGGACAGTATTATAGTAGTTATATTCTTGTACATAGGGGACAGTATTATAGTAGTTGTATTCTTGTACATAGGGTACAGTATTATAGTAGTTATATTCTTGTACATAGGAGGCAGTATTATAGTAGTTATAATCTTGTACATAGAGAGCAGTATTATAGTAGTTATATTCTTGTACATAGGGGACAGTATTATAGTAGCTATATGTTTGTACATAGGAGACAATATTATAGTAGATATATTCTTGTACATAAGAGAGAGTATTATAGAAGTTATATTCTCGTACATAGAGGTCAGTATTATAGCAGTTATTATCTTGCACATATGGAGCAGTATTATAGTAGTTATATTCTTGTACATAGGAGGCAGTATTATAGTAGTGATATTATTGTACATAGGGGCAGTATTATAGTAGATATATTCTTGTACAGAGAGGGCAGTATTATAGTAGTTATATTCTTGTACATAGGGGGCAGTATTATAGCAGTTATATTCCCGTACATAGGAGGCAGTATTATAGTAGTGATATTATTGTACATAGGGGCAGTATTATAGTAGTTATATTCTTGTACAGAGAGGGCAGTATTATAGTAGTTATATTCTTGTACATAGGGGGCAGTATTATAGCAGTTATATTCTTGTACATAGGGATCAGTATTATAGTAGTATTATTCTTGTACATAGGGTGAGTAGTATAGTAGTTATATTCTTGTACATAGGGGCCGTATTATAGTAGTTATATTCTTGTACATAGGGATCAGTATTATAGTAGTTATATTCTTGTACACAGGGGGAGTATTATAGCAGTTGTATTCTTGTACATAAGAGGTAGTATTATAGTAGTTATATTCTTGTACATAGTAGGCAATTTTATAGTAGTTATATTCTTGTACATAAGAGCAGTATTATAGTAGTTATATTCTTGCACATAGGGGGCAGTATTATAGTAGTTATATTCGTGTACATAGGGAGCAATATTATAGTAGTTATATTCTTGTACACGGGGGGCAGTATTATAGTAGTTATATTCTTGTACATAGGAGCAGTATTATAGTAGTTATATTCTTGTACATAGAGGGCAGTATTATAGTAGATCAATTCTTGTACATAGGGGACAGTATTATAGTAGTTATATTCTTGTACATAGGGGGACAGTATTATAGTAGTTATATTCTTGTACATAGGGGACAGTATTATAGTAGTTGTATTCTTGTACATAGGGGACAGTATTATAGTAGTTATATTCTTGTACATAGGAGGCAGTATTATAGTAGTTATATTCTTGTACATAGGGGACAGTATTATAGTAGCTATATGTTTGTACATAGGAGACAATATTATAGTAGATATATTCTTGTACATAAGAGAGAGTATTATAGAAGTTATATTCTCGTACATAGAGGTCAGTATTATAGCAGTTATTATCTTGCACATAGGGAGCAGTATTATAGTAGTTATATTCTTGTACATAGAGGGCAGTATTATAGTATTTATATTCTTGTACATAGATGGCAGTATTATAGCAAATATTCTTGCACATAGGGGTAGTATTATAGTAGTTATATTCTTGTACATAGTGGGCAGCATTACAGTAGATATATTCTTGTACATTAGTGACAGAATTATAGGAGTTATATTCTTGTACATAGTGGGCAGTGTTATAGTACTTATATTCATGTACATAGGGGGCAGTAGTAAAGTAGTTATATTCTTGTACATAGGAGACAGTATTACAGTAGTTATATTCTTGTACATAAGAGACAGTATTATATTAGTTATATTCTTGCACATAAGGGGCAGTATTATAGCAGATATATTCTTGTACATAAGAGCAGTATTATAGTAGTGATATTCTTGTACATAGGAGCAGTATTATAGTACTTATATTCATGTACATAGGGGGCAGTAGTAAAGTAGTTATATTCTTGTACATAGGGGGACAGTATTATAGTAGTTGTTTTCTTGTAGATACGAGGCAGTATTATAGTAGTTATATTCTTGTACATAGAGGGCAGTATTATAGCAGTTATATGTTTGTACATAGGAGGTAGGATTATAGTAGTTATATTCTTGTACATAGGAGGCAATTTTATAGTAGTTATATTCTTGTACATAAGAGCAGTATTATAGTAGTTATATTCTTGCACATAGGGGGCAGTATTATAGTAGTTATATTCGTGTACATAGGGAGCAATATTATAGTAGTTATATTCTTGTACACGGGGGGCAGTATTACAGTAGTTATATTCTTGTACATAGGGGACAGTATTATAGTAGTTATATTCTTGTACATAGGGGGACAGTATTATAGTAGTTATATTCTTGTACATAGGGGACAGTATTATAGTAGTTGTATTCTTGTACATAGGGTACAGTATTATAGTAGTTATATTCTTGTACATAGGAGGCAGTATTATAGTAGTTATAATCTTGTACATAGAGAGCAGTATTATAGTAGTTATATTCTTGTACATAGGGGACAGTATTATAGTAGCTATATGTTTGTACATAGGAGACAATATTATAGTAGATATATTCTTGTACATAAGAGAGAGTATTATAGAAGTTATATTCTCGTACATAGAGGTCAGTATTATAGCAGTTATTATCTTGCACATAGGGAGCAGTATTATAGTAGTTATATTCTTGTACATAGGAGGCAGTATTATAGTAGTGATATTATTGTACATAGGGGCAGTATTATAGTAGATATATTCTTGTACAGAGAGGGCAGTATTATAGTAGTTATATTCTTGTACATAGGGGGCAGTATTATAGCAGTTATATTCCCGTACATAGGAGGCAGTATTATAGTAGTGATATTATTGTACATAGGGGCAGTATTATAGTAGTTATATTCTTGTACAGAGAGGGCAGTATTATAGTAGTTATATTCTTGTACATAGGGGGCAGTATTATAGCAGTTATATTCTTGTACATAGGGATCAGTATTATAGTAGTATTATTCTTGTACATAGGGGGAGTAGTATAGTAGTTATATTCTTGTACATAGGGGCCGTATTATAGTAGTTATATTCTTGTACATAGGGATCAGTATTATAGTAGTTATATTCTTGTACACAGGGGGAGTATTATAGCAGTTGTATTCTTGTACATAAGAGGTAGTATTATAGTAGTTATATTCTTGTACATAGTAGGCAATTTTATAGTAGTTATATTCTTGTACATAAGAGCAGTATTATAGTAGTTATATTCTTGCACATAGGGGGCAGTATTATAGTAGTTATATTCGTGTACATAGGGAGCAATATTATAGTAGTTATATTCTTGTACACGGGGGGCAGTATTATAGTAGTTATATTCTTGTACATAGGAGCAGTATTATAGTAGTTATATTCTTGTACATAGAGGGCAGTATTATAGTAGATCAATTCTTGTACATAGGGGACAGTATTATAGTAGTTATATTCTTGTACATAGGGGGACAGTATTATAGTAGTTATATTCTTGTACATAGGGGACAGTATTATAGTAGTTATACTCTTGTACATAGGAGGCAGTATTATAGTAGTTATATTCTTGTACATAGGGGACAGTATTATAGTAGCTATATGTTTGTACATAGGAGACAATATTATAGTAGATATATTCTTGTACATAAGAGAGAGTATTATAGAAGTTATATTCTCGTACATAGAGGTCAGTATTATAGCAGTTATTATCTTGCACATAGGGAGCAGTATTATAGTAGTTATATTTTTGTACATAACAGCAGTATTATGGTAGTTATATTCTTGTACATAGGAGACAGCATTACCGTAGTTAAATTCTTGTACGTAGGGAGCAGTACTATATGAGCTATTTTCTTGTACATAGGAGCAGTATTATAGTAGTTATATTCTTGTACATAGGGGGCAGTACTATAGTAGTTATATTCTTGTACATATGGGGCAGTATTATAGTAGTTATATTCTTGTAGATTGGGGGCAGTATTATAGTAGTTATATTCTTGTACATAGGGGGCAGTATTATAGTAGTTATATTCTTGTACATAAGCCAAGTATTGTAGTATTGATATTTTTTTTACATAGGAGGCAGTATTATAGTAGTTGTATTCTTGTACATAGGAGCAGTATTATAGTAGTTCTATTCTTGTACATAAGGGACAGTATTATAGTAGTTATATTCTTGTACATAGGGGGAAGTATTATAGTAGTTATATTCTTGCACATAGGGGGCAGTATTCTAGTAGTTATATTCTTGTAGATTGGGGGCAGTATTCTAGTAGTTATATTCATGTACATAGGATACAGTATTATAGTAGTTATATTCCTGTACATTGGGAGCAGTATTATAGTAGTTATATTCTTGTACATGGGAGACAGTACTATAGTAGCCATATAATTTGTACATAGAAGACAGGATTTTAGTAGTTATATTCTTGTGCATAGGGGGGGCAGTATTATAGTAGTTATATTCTTGTACATAGGGGGCAGTATTATAGTAGTTATATTCTTGTACATAGGGGGCAGTATTATAGTAGTTACATTCTTGTACATAAGCCAAGTATTGTAGTATTGATATTTTTTTTACATAGGAGGCAGTATTATAGTAGTTGTATTCTTGTACATAGGAGCAGTATTATAGTAGTTCTATTCTTGTACATAAGGGACAGTATTATAGTAGTTATATTCTTGCACATAGGGGGAAGTATTATAGTAGTTATATTCTTGCACATAGGGGGCAGTATTATAGTAGCTATATGTTTGTACAGAGGAGACAGTATTATAGTAGTTATATTCTTGTACATAGAGGGCAGTATTATAGCAGTTATATTCTTGTACATAGGAGGTAGGATTATAGTAGTTATATTCTTGTACATAGGAGGCAATTTTATAGTAGTTATATTCTTGTACATAAGAGCAGTATTATAGTAGTTATATTCTTGCACATAGGGGGCAGTATTATAGTAGTTATATTCGTGTACATAGGGAGCAATATTATAGTAGTTATATTCTTGTACACGGGGGGCAGTATTACAGTAGTTATATTCTTGTACATAGGGGACAGTATTATAGTAGTTTTATTCTTGTACATAGGGGGACAGTATTATAGTAGTTATATTCTTGTACATAGGGGACAGTATTATAGTAGTTGTATTCTTGTACATAGGGTACAGTATTATAGTAGTTATATTCTTGTACATAGGAGGCAGTATTATAGTAGTTATAATCTTGTACATAGAGAGCAGTATTATAGTAGTTATATTCTTGTACATAGGGGACAGTATTATAGTAGCTATATGTTTGTACATAGGAGACAATATTATAGTAGATATATTCTTGTACATAAGAGAGAGTATTATAGAAGTTATATTCTCGTACATAGAGGTCAGTATTATAGCAGTTATTATCTTGCACATATGGAGCAGTATTATAGTAGTTATATTCTTGTACATAGGAGGCAGTATTATAGTAGTGATATTATTGTACATAGGGGCAGTATTATAGTAGATATATTCTTGTACAGAGAGGGCAGTATTATAGTAGTTATATTCTTGTACATAGGGGGCAGTATTATAGCAGTTATATTCCCGTACATAGGAGGCAGTATTATAGTAGTGATATTATTGTACATAGGGGCAGTATTATAGTAGTTATATTCTTGTACAGAGAGGGCAGTATTATAGTAGTTATATTCTTGTACATAGGGGGCAGTATTATAGCAGTTATATTCTTGTACATAGGGATCAGTATTATAGTAGTATTATTCTTGTACATAGGGGGAGTAGTATAGTAGTTATATTCTTGTACATAGGGGCCGTATTATAGTAGTTATATTCTTGTACATAGGGATCAGTATTATAGTAGTTATATTCTTGTACACAGGGGGAGTATTATAGCAGTTGTATTCTTGTACATAAGAGGTAGTATTATAGTAGTTATATTCTTGTACATAGTAGGCAATTTTATAGTAGTTATATTCTTGTACATAAGAGCAGTATTATAGTAGTTATATTCTTGCACATAGGGGGCAGTATTATAGTAGTTATATTCGTGTACATAGGGAGCAATATTATAGTAGTTATATTCTTGTACACGGGGGGCAGTATTATAGTAGTTATATTCTTGTACATAGGAGCAGTATTATAGTAGTTATATTCTTGTACATAGAGGGCAGTATTATAGTAGATCAATTCTTGTACATAGGGGACAGTATTATAGTAGTTATATTCTTGTACATAGGGGGACAGTATTATAGTAGTTATATTCTTGTACATAGGGGACAGTATTATAGTAGTTGTATTCTTGTACATAGGGGACAGTATTATAGTAGTTATATTCTTGTACATAGGAGGCAGTATTATAGTAGTTATATTCTTGTACATAGGGGACAGTATTATAGTAGCTATATGTTTGTACATAGGAGACAATATTATAGTAGATATATTCTTGTACATAAGAGAGAGTATTATAGAAGTTATATTCTCGTACATAGAGGTCAGTATTATAGCAGTTATTATCTTGCACATAGGGAGCAGTATTATAGTAGTTATATTTTTGTACATAACAGCAGTATTATGGTAGTTATATTCTTGTACATAGGAGACAGCATTACCGTAGTTAAATTCTTGTACGTAGGGAGCAGTACTATATGAGCTATTTTCTTGTACATAGGAGCAGTATTATAGTAGTTATATTCTTGTACATAGGGGGCAGTACTATAGTAGTTATATTCTTGTACATATGGGGCAGTATTATAGTAGTTATATTCTTGTAGATTGGGGGCAGTATTATAGTAGTTATATTCTTGTACATAGGGGGCAGTATTATAGTAGTTATATTCTTGTACATAAGCCAAGTATTGTAGTATTGATATTTTTTTTACATAGGAGGCAGTATTATAGTAGTTGTATTCTTGTACATAGGAGCAGTATTATAGTAGTTCTATTCTTGTACATAAGGGACAGTATTATAGTAGTTATATTCTTGTACATAGGGGGAAGTATTATAGTAGTTATATTCTTGCACATAGGGGGCAGTATTCTAGTAGTTATATTCTGGTAGATTGGGGGCAGTATTCTAGTAGTTATATTCATGTACATAGGATACAGTATTATAGTAGTTATATTCTTGTACATGGGAGACAGTACTATAGTAGCCATATAATTTGTACATAGAAGACAGGATTTTAGTAGTTATATTCTTGTGCATAGGGGGGGCAGTATTATAGTAGTTATATTCTTGTACATAGGGGGCAGTATTATAGTAGTTATATTCTTGTACATAGGGGGCAGTATTATAGTAGTTATATTCTTGTACATAAGCCAAGTATTGTAGTATTGATATTTTTTTTACATAGGAGGCAGTATTATAGTAGTTGTATTCTTGTACATAGGAGCAGTATTATAGTAGTTCTATTCTTGTACATAAGGGACAGTATTATAGTAGTTATATTCTTGTACATAGGGGGAAGTATTATAGTAGTTATATTCTTGCACATAGGGGGCAGTATTATAGTAGCTATATGTTTGTACAGAGGAGACAGTATTATAGTAGTTATATTCTTGTACATAGGGGGCAGTATTATAGTAGTTATATTCTTGTACATGGGGGGCAGTATTATAGTAGTTATATTCTTGTACATAGGGGGCAGTATTATAGGAGTTATATTCTCGTACATATGGGAAGTATTATAGTAGTTATATTCTTGCACATAGGAGACAGTATTATTGTAGTTATTTTCTTGTATATAGGGGGGCAGTATTATAGTAGCTATATTCTTGTACATAGAATGTAGTATCATAGTAGTTATATTCTTGTACATAGGAGGTAGTATTATAGTAGTTGTATTCTTGTACATAGGAGCAGTGTTATAGTAGTTCTATTCTTGTACATAGGGGACAGTATTATAGTAGTTTTATTCTTGTACACAGGGGGCAGTATTTTAGTAGTTATATTCTTGCACATTGGAGGCAGTTTTAGAGTAGTTATATTCTTGTACATTGGAGCAGTATTATAGTAGTTCTATTCTTGTAAATAGGGTAATGTATTATAGTAGTTATATTCTTGTACATAGGGGCAGTATTATAGTAGTTATATTCTTGTGCATAGGGTAATGTATTATAGTAGTTTTATTCTTGTACATAGGGGGCAGTTTTATATTTATTATATTCTTGTACATAGGTACAGTATTACAGTAGTTATATTCTTGTACATAGGAGCTGTATTAGGGTGGACACCCACTTGCGATTTTTTTTTTCTGCGATGTGACATCGATGATTATGAAACCAATGATCAATTGTTTCATACTCATTTGCTATGTTTCAGCAGAGCTGCACATTGCAGAGAAGAAACCTGCGATATCGCTAAGTGTTTTCAATGGGGCCAGCAGCAGCAGCACTAGGCCCATTGACAACATATAGGAGTATACCGCAGACTTCTGCTAGAGCTGTCACGGACTGCGGGATGAAGGAATCCTCTGCCACAGTTGTCACAGTCCAGAAGTCCAGAATGCGTTCCCATTGCTTTCAATGGGGTTGTATTCTTGTACATAGGGGGCAGTATTATAGTAGTTATATTCTTGTATATAGGAGCAGTATTATAGTAGTTATATTCTTGTACATAGGGGGCAGTATTATAGTAGTTATATTCCTGTACATAGGAGCAGTATTATAGTAGTTATATTCTTGTACATAGGAGGCAGTATTATACTAGTTATATTCTTGTACATAGGAGGCAGTATTATAGTAGTTATATTCTTGTACATAGGAGGCAGTATTATAGTAGTTATATTCTTGTACATAGGGGGCAGTATTATAGTAGTTATATTCTTGTACATAGGAGGCAGTATTATAGTAGTTATATTCTTGTACATAGGGGGTAGTATTATAGTAGTTATATTCTTGTATATAGGAGCAGTATTATAGTAGTTATATTTTTGTAAGTCTTGCTATTTGATATTAATGGACAATATGTAATATTTTGATCTATAGTTATTTAGGGTTATGCTATTGACTCTCTTTACACAAACTTTTGAAGGCTGAGTACTTATATGGGCCGTCTGACTTTTACTTCTGCTTGATTTGTGTGTAACTTTCATTTATTGAATTTTTGCTGGCATTTGGCATTTGCTTTTAGTTACTTTATGGCAAAGTCCTTCAAATGAAATAATTGCTAGCAGGTGGTGGAATGCATTATGCACTCGCAGGATGTGACCCCATGTGATATGTATTGTGCTGACATCTACTGGATACTGTCCTTTGTTGCAGGTACGGCTGTATGCAGTCAGTTTCCAACATTACACTGGATCTGGGTGTATCTTGTGTTAATTTATTCTGGCAGTAGTACAACGTGTGAAGGCATCCATAGGCAGAACTGCATGTTGTACCAAATATTCTAAAGCCAATAGCGCCTCCATTGTCCTTAGCTGAATCCTGCATTGGGTTACAGCTCCCTCTGCTGGTTCTTTTGCCTCACAACACTTATGGAAGATCAATAAGCCAGCAGTACACATAAAGGTGCATTCACATGAGCAACACTGAGTCGCAACCAACAATCACACAGCACGCAGACCTCCCACCCCTCGTGTGCTGTGCTATGTGCCGGAGACTGCACATCTGCATGCTTTCTTCTTCGTGAGACTAACATGGAAAAATAACATGATGCATATCTTTCATCTCACAGCAGCGCAGCGGGAGAAAAATCAGCCATGTAAATGTACCCATTGCAAATATTGTTGTTCGAGTCTTGTGCGCCTTGCAATGAACAACACTCAGATGATTTTCTCGCCTGCGTGAATGCACCCTGGGACAGATGCTTGCCTAGTTTGTGGGAATAACAGGCAACTTGGGATATGAATCAGTCTTGGGATCTCACCATGTTCCTCCCCTCCTATACAGTTATTTCTATATGGGTTGTGGGATAAACAGCTGCAAGACACATGTGGAACTGCAGTAACAGAGATCAGTTAGGTTAACATATTGTATGTAGTATTAGCTGTTTTTTGCTGAGCGCTGGAGATCGTACCCCCACCCTCCGTCCACCGATGCAGGTGAAAATAAGAGATGGAGCATGGAGTCCGAAAAATTAGCAATTAGTATGGTTGTTTCTCTTTTGCAGTCACTTCGTATGCAGCAGTTGCAGCGTCCCATAGGACGACCGCGGACACCTGCCAAATATGGGGAGCTGGGAGGGTATAGTGCTGGCTTGGCACGGCGGCACTTACTAGGCTTCTTCCTGGAGGGACACACACAGGGAATTAGTTGTCACGCATGATGCCACCATTCCCACACACACTGGTATGACCCTTGGCAGGGAATAAATTTAGCCACAGACAGTTCTTAGTACCACGGGTCTCTAGGAACACTTAGAGCCCGGCATAAACTTTACCTGATCTTAAAAACAAGTAATACAAGGCAGTTCAATTGTAGGTTTCACAGTATAGGAAGAATGGCTAGACTTCAGAACGTAGTACCTCCACATGGCTCTCATAAACTCAAAGACACACATGTGTGAACAGAGAGCTTTATTTTGCACTAGCTTATCCGTCGCGCGTTGCTGCAAAGACAGACAGACATACATACATTTGTTTATATATATATATATTTATATATATATATACAGAGAGAGAGAGAGAGAGAGAGATAACAACCAATCACAGTGCAGCTTTCATGTTATCTCAGCAGTATAATATATATCAACCAATCACAGCACAGCTTTCATGTTATCTCAGCAGTATAATATATAACAACCAATCACAGCGCAGCTTTCATGTTGCTTCAGCAGTAAGAGAAATAACAACCAATGACAGTGTAGCTTTTATTCTGCCTCAGAAATATAAAAAAAATAGCAACCAATCACAGCGCAGCATTCATTTTACCTCAGCGGTATAACATATAGCAACCAATCACAGCACAGCTTTCATGTAACCTTAGTACTATAAGTAGCAACCAATCACAGCACAACTATCATGTTACTTCAGCAGTATAATATATAGCAACCAATCACAGTACAGCTTTCATGTTACCTCAGCAGTATAAGAAATAGCAACTAGAGATGAGCGAACGTACTCGGATAAGCACTACTCGTCCGAGTAATGTGCCTTATCCGAGTACCGCTGTACCCGTGCTGAAAGATTCGGGACGCGCTGCGGAGCGGGGAGCTGCAGGGGAGAGCGGGGAGGAACGGAGGGGAGATCTTTCTCTCCTTCTCTCCCGCCCGCTCTGCCCCGCTCCCCGCTGCGACTCACCTGTCAGCAGCAGAGCGCCCCGAATCTTTCTGCACGAGTACAGCGGTACTCGGATAAGGCACATTACTCGGACGAGTAGTGCTTATCCGAGTACGTTCGCTCATCTCTAATAGCAACCAATCACAGCACAGCTTTCATGTTACCTTAGCACTATAGGAAATAGCAATGAATCACAATGCAGCTTTCATGTTACCTCAGCAGTATAAGGAATAGCAACCAATCACAGCGCAGCTTTCATGTTACCTCAGCAGTATAAGAAATAGCAACCAATCACAGCACAGCTTTCATTTTACCTCAGCATTCTCAATATCCAGCAATTGTCTTGCGAAACGTTCGGCGGATGCATCATTTTGTAGTTGAACACTCATCCCGTTGCTCGTAATGCCTTTTGCTTTCGTGCTTCAGATGGAAATCGAATGATCTTTGTCTGGGGGGCATAACTGTCGACGATGCTCGCACGCGTGCCACCTATTGTAGGATAGTTGTACTATGCCAGTAACCTTCCCAGGAGTGTACTCAGCAACTTCCCAAAGTTTCACGGTGATCGGACAAATGGTGTAGTAATGCATAAAGGACAGACAGACAGACAGACATTCATTTTTATGTATATAGATGACATCAGGGAGTGAGAGAATTAGATTCCATACATAAAATTTGGCCGCTAATTCTTTTGCGCTTAGAGTTGAATAATCGAGTTGGGACCCATTAGCTTTTCCTATTAATGACATAATCAATGCTCGTGCCAAATTTCATGTTTCTACGACATCGGGAAGTGAGAGAATTAGTGGCAATGCCTTTTTCTTTTGTGCTTGAGATGGAAATCGAATGATCCACGTCTGGGGGGGCATAACTGTCGACGATGCTCGCATGCGCGCTCCACCTATCTCAAGTGCCGCAGCTATGCAACACACATACTGGAAATGATTAGACAGCTTTGCACAGTGCATCCACATAAGACATACATGTATGACATTTATGGAGGGGAGCAGGATGAAGTACTGAACTTTACATACTCTTTAGAATACTGTATCACAGTCCTGAGTACTGGAGTAACTCTGTAACCCTTCTCAGTGCAAGAAGAAACCCCCTGCAACTTGTACTGCTCTTACTATACAATTATAAAAATGCTTCATCATTTCATACACTTAGATTCTCAAGCTTTCTCTGGCCTCCTTTGAAATACACAATCTCTATTAATCACTATCAGGACTCTGCGGGCCACACAACACGCAGTGTTTGCTAAAATCACCATCTTTGTTTCAGGTGCTTCTCTCACTCTCAGTACTGTCTAACTTTCATGGTCGACTGTCTCTCTGCAACCAGTCCAAACTGAAGTCGCTATGGATTCCACTCTGCTTCCAACGTCTTGCACAGACTTCCAACTTTAATTTGCCGGCTCACTCATCCTTGGACACTTCTTTTCAGTTGCAGCGCAGTGTCAGCTCAGCAATCTTACAATGACACTCTCCTTATCATGCCATCCATTCCCTGCCTTTTATACTCGGGCAACATTCTGCAGGGCATGAAGTGTCCTCTGATTCGTACCCTGCGCAAACTCCACTCAGCACTATGACCAACTGCAGAACAGTCATCAATTACCATGACTTAGTTCTGGTATTCCCACACTCATGCGCACAAGCCATGACAGATACCATAACAATGCTACACAGTTAAGCATGATCACTGAGCTAACCAAAACAGTTGTACTCTGTTTCAGGTCAAACTTTGCTAAAAGTTTGGTTTGGTGTGAATCCGAACCTTGGACGGTTCGCTCTTGCTGAACCCTGTAAGATTCATCCTCCACCACCAACACTCAGTGGTTAGCATTGTTGATTTGCAGCAGTGGGGTTCGAATATGACCAAAGACAACATCGGTATTGAATTTGTCTGAATATTTGTAGAAAGCCACACGAGCATCCATGCAGATGTTGTCCTTGGTCAGATTTGAACCTAGGACCCCAGTGCTGCAAGGCGGAGTAGTTTTTTTTTTTGGCTCCTAGACAGTTCTATACACCAGTTTTTGGGGTGTTGGTGAAGTTCTGGTTTGGTTCAAACTAATTTGGATCAAACCAAACTTTATGCTGAAGTTCGGCAAACTGGCTGAATTGAACTTTTCAAATTGTTCCTCAACACTAATAATCACCATACATTGAGATTTTATCATCACCCTATATATCTACCTTATATCTACGTAGTGCTACATGTACAAGAGCTGCCTGGGTATATTCTAGAAACTCTAGCATTGGCCTGGTAATTAATAGTACTAACAGCTCTGACCTGTCACACTTTATCTCGCTATCCTTACAGCATCTATACAATAAACATTATTTATTAGTGACATTCCTATAATATAACTCATATCTCACTGTGAGCCGCTGGGCTCCTCTTCGGGGGTCCGATGAGAGGTGAGTATGATCTATTTTTTTATTCTATAATGGGCCAGGTCCTGAGAACGTTTTCATGGTCATGATAAAACCCTTTTAAGGGTGAGCCCCTCGTCTTCATGGTTCCTCTGCAGTAGGAAGCCTGATGCATTAGTATTTTATCATGTGTATCTGGAACGCGCTACCCAAAACTATCTGGGCAATCCCTGACACACAAAATGTCAGGCGTGATCTAAAAACGCACCTCTTCAGGGACACATACCACATCCTCTAAACCAAACGCCTCTGTTCTCTCCTGATAACATGCTCCCTGTCCTACTGACTGCAATCCCTGCCAACCGCGATCAACAGTCCCCTGCAGTCATACCGACGCAGCCACTATAAGGCCTGACCATTGTCTGTGTATAGCATCACTCACTCTCCACCTGGCCATACCTGCACATCTCCAGCCCCTTTACCTTCTGTATCACCCTGTTATCTGTAGTATGTAAGCTCGATGGAGCAGGACCCTCACCCCTACTGTCTCCATCAACTGATTACTACATGTAACCAGGGTTTTGTTTCTGTTCTCACTGTCTTGTAAGTGCTGCGGAACATATTGGTGCTATATAAATAAAGATTATTATATGTATATTGTACCTCCAGCTACAGACCACTAGAGGGCATGTCATCAGACTGTAGGAATTTCACATGGTTGCTTTGACTTGTGACTGCCCGCTCACTTCTCCTGTCACTCATGTCTTGCTTTCATGCTTACAGAACTTCTCCGAGATAAAGATTCTTTTGTTTGGGATTAAATGGAATATTACCAACCAGGAACGCAGCAGAAATACTGAGCATAGATGTCAATGTGCTTACAGATCAAATATTGTGAACTCTTAAAGATGACTTTCAGTGATTAGAAATATTAAAGCCCCATAAATTCCAGGGCTGAAAGGTTATGGAACAGGGAGTCCATAGAGCTGCATTTCATGCTCACCGAGTGCCCCGTTTCAGCGCTGCATCCCCGCAAAGTCAGTGCGCCAACAGCTTGACTCTTCCTGCGCGCCTCTCATAGAGAGGAGTCAATGCAGAAAGAGTCAAGCTGCCAGCACACTGACTCTGTGAGGATACAGCGCTGGAACGAGGGATGGGATGAGGATGAAACATACCTCCTCATACTCCCCATTCCATCACTTTTGAGCTCCATAATATAGTTTTTTTACAGAGTAATAATAATAATCTTTATTTATATAGCGCCAACAAATTCCGCAGCGCTTACAAAACAGGGGAGAACAGATACAAAAAACAAAGATACAGAAACCCTGGTTACATGTAGTAATTAGTTGATTGAGACAATAGGGCTGAGGGTCCTGCTCCAAAGAGCTTACATACTACAAGTAATGGGGTGATACAGAAGGTAAAGCGTCTGGAGATGTACACAGTATGGCGAGGTGGAAAGAGTGGGATGCTATACACATAGATAATGGTCAGACTTAAGCTGTATACTACAGTGGCTGAATCGGTATGACTGCAAGGGGTGGTTGATGGCAGCTGGCAGGGATTGCAGTCAGTAGGACAGGAGCATGTTATCAGGAGAAGTACAGAGGGGTATCTGATAGACATGATGATTAGTTAGTATAAAATGTCTATTGATTTGTATAAACCAAATGTATTATGCTATTGTAATGACTTCAGCCTAAGCAACTTCCTTGCTGCATAAGGAAAGAGTTAAATCACAGTGTTATATGTTATTGCTTGTGTTCATCTTGGATGTTTCCCCAGCCCGGCCCCCACACAGAAACTTCTTAAATAACACAGAGACCTCTCAAACAATGACTTGTCATGAACACAGAAATCCCTTCAGCTAGGACAAAGTCCAAGCTACATTGGACTTGAGAGAGGTGTGGGGAGAGGGAGGCGGTGGTTCTATATGATCCAACAAATGAGAATCTTATATGTTACTGATGTAACCTGTTGCACGCCCATTAAAGGGCAGGTGTCATGTGTTATAATAAAAAGCCTGAGGCTCTACACATTGTAGAGACTCTCCCAGCTTAGACTGATACCTTACGTCTGATCTGGTCGATGATGTGTGCACACTATACAATTTGGAAGCTACATAATACCCCGAAGCCTGCTGGAGGAAAATATGATCCAGCACAGGTTTGGTTTAGGATAGTGTTTCTCAACTTCAGTCCTCAGCGCCCCCCAACAGGTCATGTTTTCAGGATATCTTATAGAGAGAACACCTGTGGCAATATCGGAGGCACTGACAATAATTACATCACTTGTGTAACTCTGAGGAAATCCTTAAAACATGACCTGTTGGGGGGGCATGAGGAATGGAGTTGATAAACACTGATTTAGGGTATGTGGTATGCCTTCCTGAAGAGGTGCATTTTTAGAGCACGCCTGAAGTCAGGGATTGCCCGGGTAGCCTTTGGTAGTGCGTTCCAGAGGACTGGTGCTGCTCTGGAGAAGTCTTGGAGGCGGGAATGAGAGGATTGAATTCAAGGGGCACTTGACCCGATTTCGTTAGCGGAGCGGAGGACACGGGCTGGGTGGTGGATTGAGATGAGGGAGACAATGTAGGCAGCGTGGTACTGTGGAGCGCTTTGTGAATGAGGGTAGTGAGTTTGAATTGAATTCTGTAAATGACGGGCAGCCAGTGCAGTCAGCAGCACAGGGCAGAGGTGTCCGAGTAGCGGCTGGACAGGAAGATGAGCCCGCCTGCCGCATTCAGGATGGATTGCAGGCGGTGATTCTGGCACGGGGGGGGAGCAGGGCAATCAGCAGCGAGTTATAATAATCAAGCCGAGAGTGGATGAGGGCAACAGTGAGCGTTTTTAGTGAGTCCATGGTGAGAAAGGGGCGGATTCTTGAGATGTTCTTGAGGTGCAGCTGACATGTTCGGATGAGAGATTGGATATTGGGGAGAGAGATCGGAGTTGAAAATAACCCCAAGACGATGGGCATGCTGGAAGTTATGGGGCCACCCACTGAAATGGAGATGTCAGGATGAGGTCGGTTAGTAGAGGGCAGACGTAGGAGTAGGTCAGTCTTTGAGAGGTTTAGTTTTAGGTAGAGAGAGGATGTAGTGTTAGAGACAACCGACAGACAGTCGGTGGCTTTCTAAAGGACCGGTGCTGTGATGTCACAGGAAGAGGTGCATAACTGTGTGTCGTCAGCGAAGAGATGGTACTGAAAGCCAAATCTCCAGATAGTTTGTCCAACAGGGGCTGTGTAGATGGAGAAGAGTAGGGGGCTAAGGACCAAGCCCTGGGGGACCCCAACAGCAAGAGGAAGAGGAGAGGAGGGGGCCGAGGACTGAGCCCTGGGGCCCCCAACAGCAACAGGGAGAGGAGGGGGGGCCGAGGACTGCACCCTGGGGAACCCCAACAGTAAGGGGAAAAGGGGGGAGGTATGCAGACATAGCAAAGTTTAACTTAAATGGGTTGTCCAAATTGTAAGAACTCTGCAAGCCCCTTCCACATGCATCAAAATAACAACCTGTCACATATTCACCTCTCCCACCTGTGTCCCGAGACGCCATTCGGTCACCTGCTCCGAACGACATGCCCAAAGCAGGACGGATTTCAGTATAGTAAATGGGGTCCATCTGGCACAATCGGAACTGACATATACCAGTTATTTCCTTATTCACCTTCCAGGATGGAGCCAAAGAGTGGAACCCAATAGCGCTAGCGTGAACCCAGCCTAAATGGTGCTGCTGCCAACTGTCACTAACATGGTTGGACTGGGTTGTGTTAGACCCCAGCAGGGTCATATTGTAATCCGGGTATCCTGTTACCACTGATTATGTCGGGCATTATTATTTGGATGGTGTAGCAACCATTCTAGGAAAGTGCGGGGCTGTTTTGTGAGTGGCGGTGTTTAATGGTGGTTGTGATGCTGGTAGACACGCTTTCCCTCACGCTAATATAAAAGTTGAACGTTTGGCGTGTAATCAGTTGCAGACGCAGTTGCATGTGCCAGACGTGGATGAGAGCTTGGCTGTTGACCAACGGTCGGAATATTGGGGAAGGTAGGCCCAAAACACAGGCCAGATCACCAAGAAAATGCTTCACCCGACAAAAAAATGATTATAGTAGAACCTTAGACGCTCCTTGCCTGTTCAGTGCACGATTAGTCGTCAGCACCCCGCCGGCTCACAGTCAGTTGCATCTGCTGGAATGGTTATCTTATGTATCGTGCTAGAGTGAATAAAGGAGGACGTTAAGTATGTTCACTCCATCATGTGTGCTGGTAACTTCCATACATGTACCAGTGCTTACAGACCCATGCAACCGGGAAGCCTTCAGGAGACAGCAGCTCCCAGGTAGGTCTCAAGGACTGAACTAATGTGGACCCAGTCAGGCCTCATCGTCAAAATAACTGGTCATCAGGTGATCGCGTCATTAGTGCTGAGCGAACCGAAACAGTCAGATCGTATTTCAGGTCAAACTTTGCTAAAAGTTCGACTCGGTGTAAACCTGAACCTCAGGCAGTTTGTCTCACCCAAACCCAGTAAAATTATTCTCTTTCCCTTCCTCCTTCTCCTTATATTTAAAAAAGGGGAAAAAAAGAAGAAAAAGAATATTTGTAATTCTTTCTATTTCTTCTTTTTCCTTCTCCTTTTTCCTTCTTCCTTTATTCTTCTTTTTCTTTTCTTTGCTAAATTTGCCTTAAAACAGCTCAAAAGTACTTGGATAATTCCTGGTTGACCTAAGAGTCTTGTACAGGGCTTTTATGGCTCTCAGGGCTATACACCAGTTTTAGGGGATTGTTGGAGGTCTGGTTTGGTTCAGACTAATTCAGACTTTTGAAAAGTTCACTTAACACATAAACTTCAAGTCCAATGGAATCAGCTGCAATACCTGTCTCCATTGTAGACACAGCTGTCAAATAAGCTTCACCTTAAAAGGTGCATGGCGGCCATTAAGAGGTTAAAATATATCATTCCAGTTTTGATGTGGTCAGTGAAGTGAATCCTTCTAATAACCCTCTTTTTATATTCCCCTTTTTTGGACAACTCAGCCAGTAAGCAGTTAAATGTTGTTTTCAGGAAGCGAGTACAAAGCTGGTGCAGGGCAGTGACCTGCGGACAGAGTTCAGGATGCAGACTGAAAAAGATCCTAAACAATGGTCAAGAAGAAGAGGAAGGAATAAATCAGACAAGGGGCTCATTGTTTACAGCAGATGGGGAAAATACTTTCCATCTGCAATACCGCAGTGGAACACTAGGCGGCAGCACCACATAATATGCAATTCAGCTATGGCGAGAGATGGTGAGGTGAGAAAAATTGCATATTATTAGATTGGCACAGGCATCATTTATTTAGGGACCAGAATCCCGTAAGTGAGTCACAGATTTACTCCTCTGTTTATAAACCGCTTCCAATAAGTCAAGACGACAAACATGTGGTTGGAAAATAAACAGTAACTGTAAGCCGGGGATAAATATATATATATACGGCATCCTAAGAGGAAATAACATAAGTGCGGAACGAGATGATCCAGGGGGCTTCTGTGCCATCAGTCCTTGACGTTTCTATTATAGTCATTATATAACATAAATATGACTGCTTACTGCCCAAAACAGTGCCATTCTTGTCCGCAGGTCGTATGTGCTATATATATATATATATATATATATATATATATATATATACACACACATACACACACACACACGCGTAACTATAGGGGATGAAGGCCTCTTCTCCATATAGGGAGCCCAGTACCATGAATAAAGTATTATAGTTTGGGGCCCTGTTACAGGTTTTGCATCGGGGCCCAGAAGCTTCAAGTTACACCTCTGCTTTAGAGCTGCAGTAATCCATAGTGGCGTAGATATTCTGCTAGATGATGAAATCGTTCTGTGGGAATTTTGGCCCCTGTGGACAGGAAGTTTCTTGTAGTTGTTCACATTGGATGGAGGGTCTGTAGGGGGCTCACATGATGTTTCCTTGGAAGGTATAAGGGCGACCTTTACTGGCCATCATACATTACTGCATGTGCTTCTTGTGTCGTCTGCCCATACAAGCCATCATACATTACTGCATGTGCTTCCTGTGTCGTCTGCTCCTACTGGCCATCATACATTATTGCATGTGCTTCCTGTGTCGTCTGCCCCTACTGGCCATCATATATTACTACATGTGCTTCCTGTGTCGTCTGACCCTACTGGCCATCATACATCACTACATGTGCTTCCTGTGTCGTCTGCTCCTACTGGCCATCATACATTATTGCATGTGCTTCCTGTGTCGTCTGCTCCTACTGGCCATCATACATTATTGCATGTGCTTCCTGTGTCGCCTGCTCCTACTGGCCATCATACATTACTGCATGTGCTTCCTGTGTCGTCTGCTCCTACTGGCCATCATACATTATTGCATGTGCTTCCTGTGTCGCCTGCTTCTACTGGCCATCATACATTACTGCATCTGCTTCCTGTGTCGTCTGCCCCTAGTGACCATCATACATTGGTGCATGTGCTTCCTGTGTCGTCTGCCCCTACTGGCCATCATACATTACTGCATGTGCTTCCTGTGTCGTCTGCTCCTACTGGCCATCATACATTACTGCATGTGCTTCCTCTGTCGTTTGCCCCTACTGGCCATCATACATTACCGCATGTGCTTTCTGTGTCGTCTGCCCCTACTGGCCATCATACATTACTACATGTGCTTCCTGTGTCGTCTGCCCCTACTGGCCATCATACATTATTGCATGTGCTTCCTGTGTCGTCTGCTCCTACTGGCCATCATACATTACTACATGTGCTTCCTGTGTCGTCTGCCCCTACTGGCCATCATACATTACTGCATGTGCTTCCTGTGTCGTCTGCCCCTACTGGCCATCATACATTACTGCATGTGCTTCCTGTGTCGTCTGCCCCTACTGGCCATCATACATTACTGCATGTGCTTCCTGTGTCGTCTGCCCCTACTGGCCATCATACATTACTGCATGTGCTTCCTGTGTCGTCTGCTCCTACTGGCCATCATACATTACTGCATGTGCTTCCTCTGTCGTTTGCCCCTACTGGCCATCATACATTACCGCATGTGCTTTCTGTGTCGTCTGCCCCTACTGGCCATCATACATTACTGCATGTGCTTCCTGTGTCGTCTGCCCCTACTGGCCATCATACATTACTGCATGTGCTTCCTGTGTCGTCTGCTCCTACTGGTCATCATACATTATTGAATGTGCTTCCTGTGTCGTCTGCCCCTACTGGCCATCATACATTACCGCATGTGCCTCCTGTGTCGTCTGCCCCTACTGGCCATCATACATTATTGCATGTGCTTCCTGTGTCGTCTGCTCCTACTGGCCATCATACATTACTGCATGTGCTTCCTGTGTCGTCTGCTCCTACTGGCCATCATACATTACTGCATGTGCTTCCTCTGTCGTCTGCCCCTACTGGCCATCATACATTACTGCATGTGCTTCCTGTGTCGTCTGCCCCTACTGGCCATCATACATTACTGCATGTGCTTCCTGTGTCGTCTGCTCCTACTGGCCATCATACATTACTGACATTAGTCTCTCTGTGCTAACGAACGAGGAGTTGTGTGTTTGGACACCTTAGTTAGAACCACGGCAGGTTCTAGGGAATTTGGTCAATAGGGCAGACATCAAAAAATGCCCCCCTCCCCCCCCCCTTTCCCTGAGTATTCCTAAGCATTATGACAACGATCAAACAATCGCATCGGTGACATTCCTTGTGGGACTAAATAAATATTGGAATAAATATCAAGAAAGTTTATTTAAAAAAAAAATGAAAAATACACACAGTTGAAAAAAATGAAACCTTTTTTTAGTTTTATTCTGTGAAATAAAGCCACACGGTATCACTGCAGTCATGAGCCGTATAATTATCTCAAAACCCGCTACACCAAGACCAACATGACCAATAATAACACTGTATAAGGGCCAAATTATACCACCACTCTAATGTCAGGTTCTGCACACGGGCAGGAAATCCATGTCACCGTTACACACTAAATGGGAAACCACTGGGGAACACCGACATGGAGAAGGACTTGGGGGTTCTAGTTTAACTGGAGCAACCAATGTCAGGCAGCTGCTGTCTATTTCTCTCAGTCCCATTTAGAGTGACGTCACTGCGGGGAAAACGAGGAAACAAGCGACCCGCGCAGTGACAGGAGAATGGGACACGGTGAGACCCCCACCCATCAGTAAGTTATTACCTCTCCTGTAGATATCCTGCAGATAAAGGATAACTTAATATTCTGGTACAACCGCTTTAAAGAGCAGGATTGGTGATGTATGGTGGTGCAGCGCCATGGGAAGCTCTGATAACTTTATTATATGGGCCAGTATGATTACTACGATACCACACTTATATAGTTCTTTTTTGGTGCATTACTTTTCTGTATTACTGAACTTATGAGGATTTGATCACTCCTACCGTATGATGCAATACCATAATATTACATCATCCTGGTACGGTTTGATAGGCAATCTGCAATGGCAGCTGTGGGGGCTTTCAGAAGGCCCCCAGCTGCCATGGCAACCTAACAGTGCCCCTCCAATTGGGGCATTTAAAGAGTTAACAGCTGTGATCAGCTATAAGAAACAGCTGTCATCCACATTGTATGGAGTGGGATCGACCCCCAGCCCCCTCCATACAAACCCTGAACCTCCATCACACAACTGTATGTCATGTAGCGTTAAGGGGTTAAAAGCCAAATTCTTAAAAGGATTCTGCACCTTGGATAATTCCTATTTAGAAGGCTCCCTCAACAAAAAGCTGATTATAAAGTGTCCCCTCTGCTAGGACCTACAGTGATCAGCTGTAATCAATGGCAAAACTTAGCAGTAAATGCTCCATTTCCCTACAGCACCTCCACAGGAGAACTAAAGCATTACACAGGCCCATTCATATCAATGTACTGCCTGTGTAATGCAGGACAGGACAGGTCGACCAAAGGGAGGGACGCTTTTTATCTCCCTGGTCAAAAGATGAGGATGCTAAACAGAGCAATAGGGTCTATAAAAATGGCTTTTCTAATCTGGATAACCCCCTTTAAAGGGTTAAGTTTCTCCTTCTAAGTCTAATCTTAAAATTCTAATATTAACATTATCTATCATCCTGCCTCCTTCTCAAGACTCTTGCAGGTTAAGTCTATTTTTGTCTTTCCGTGTTTTCTTTTTGTGTTTGTCAGCTCTTTCTATCTCTGCTGCTCCTTTTCCTATAGATGAGTTGTGGGAAACAGGCGGGTCTCGCAGTCCTTTCCCGTAGTCTATTTCCTGTTCCCTTGGTTGATAGGAAAAGCAGGAAGGATACCCCAATGTCAGTGTCACACCTTCTCTGCTGTCCCACTGGATGGATACAGGTCCTTCTGCCTCACCTCGCACGGTCAATAACTTCTCTCAATTTGACGTCAATCAGGACCTGAATATTTTTCTATAGAAGTAACAGAGCAAGGTCAAAAAAAGGCACATATCAATCCAGTTCAGCCTATTACCTCCCAATGTTGATCCAGAGGAAGGCAAAAAAAACCACAATGAGGTAGAGAACAATTATCCCTATTTAAGGGGAAAAATTCATGGATCTCTTCCCCTTCTATAGTTATTAATGATTATAACATATAATATTGTAACACTTAAGAAAGGCGTCCAGGTCCCTCCTAAACTCTTTTATCGAGTTTGCCATCACCACATCCTCAGGCTGAGAGTTCCATTGTCTCACTGGTCTTAGGCCGGCTTCACATGGCCGTGACGGGCGCCGCCCCCTAGAGACCCCAATACTTACCTGCGGATCCGGCGTCCTACGTCCCACATGACGCTTCGGCGTGCATGCGCAATAGAGCGCGTGACGCGCCGGCCGCGTCATATGACACGCCCACAGCGTCATATGACGCGGCTGGCGGTAGGCGGGGAAGCGGTTTCACACTATCTTCCACTGTGCTACAGCGGAAGATAGTGTGACGGGCGGCTTCCATTGACTGCAATGGAAGCCGTCCGCGCGTACACCTGTGGCAAATAGAACATGCCGCAGGTGAGGTCGGGTGATTTCGCGGTGCGGAATTCAACACCGTGAGCATTGAGCTATTAGGTTCAATAGAACCTAATAGCTGCGGGCAACGCAGCAGAAATCCGTCTGTGGGAAGGAGGCCTTACAGTAAGGCCGCCTGCACACGGGCGGAAATCCCGCCGCGGGATTTCCGCCACTGAAAGTTTGCATAGGAGTGCATTACAATACGCACTCCTATGCAGACGGCCGCGGTTTGGCCGCGCGAAATCTCGCGCGGCAAACAAACCGCGGCATGTCCTATTTTTGTGGGGGCACGCACTCACCCGGCCGCCGGCTCTGGTCTGCGCATGCGCCGGCTGCGCGACAGCCGGCACATGAAAGAGCCGGGGCCGCCAGGCGCGGGTGAGTATGCGCTCGTCCCTGCAGGCTCTCGGGTCGGGTCCCGCTGCGAGAATTCTCGCTGCCGGATCCGACCCGCTCGTGTGCAGGCGGCCTAAAGAACCCCCTTATATGTCGGTGTAGAAACCTTCTTTCCACTAGATGTAGAGGATGCCCCCTTGTTACAGTCACATGCCTGGGTACAAATACATGATGGGTGAGATCTCTGTATTGTCCGCTGATATACATAGTGATTAGAGCGCCCCAGTGGAACAGACCCCCATCACTATTGAGTCCTTAAATATAAGAAACATGGGTCTGTTTAATACATTACTTAATTAGCTTAAAACCCGGGGATATATGCCATCGGGACCCCGCAATTTCTCTATTTTAATCTTTTTAAGGTGGTTCTGCCCTTTTTTCTGGGTTAAACTGGTGACATTTAGTGGAGAGTTTACTTTATCACTCTGCATCTCATCTGACATTTCATATTCCTCTGCAAGTGCGCTGGAGAAAAAGCTATTTAATATACCGTATATACCGGCGTATAAGGCGACGGGGCATATAAGACGACCCCCCAACTTTCACCTTATACGCCGGTAATACAGTGGAGAAAAAAAAAAATCATTACTCACCTCCCCCAGCGTTCTGCCGCGCTCCGGCAGGATGTCGCTCGCTCCTCGTCCCCGGCGCAGCATTGCTTTCTGAATGCGGGGCTTGAAATCCCCGCCTCCAGAATGCTAATACACACGCTGTCAGCCAGTTACAGCCATTCAATGACATCATTGAATGGCTGTGATTGGCTAAAACACACGTGGCTTCAGCCAATCACACTATTCAATGACATCATTGAATGGGTGTGATTGCTAACACACGTGCGCCTTCAGCCAATCACAGCCATTCAATGCTGTCATTGAATGGCTGTAACTGGCTGACGGCGTGTGTATTAGCTTTCTGGAGGCGGGGATTTCAAGCCCCGCATTCAGAAAGCAATGCTGCGCCGGGGACGAGGAGCGAGCGACATCCTGCCGGAGCGCGACAGAGCGCCGGGGGAGGTGAGTAATGATTTTTTTTTTTTACACTTTTTTTTTTGTATTACCGGCGTATAAGACGACCCCCGACTTCAGAGCAGATTTTTCGGGGTTCAAAAGTCGTCTTATACGCCGGTATATACGGTATTTGCTTTTCCTCATCAGCCTCTACAATTGTTTCTACATTATTTATTAAGGGGCCAACACATTCAGCATTAATCTTTTTACTACTTGTATAATTGAAGAACAGTTTAGAGTTCGTTTTACTCTCTTTGGTTAGGAGTCTCTCTGCCTCCACCTTTGCTGGTTGCATCTGTTTTTTACATTATTTTTTTCTCCTTATAGGTTTTTAGTGCTTCTTCGCTGCTTTCTTGTTTTAGTAGTTTAAACACTTTCTTTTAGGTGTTATTGCCCCCTTTACAACTTTATTGATCCACGTTGTCTTTCTCTGATTCCTAATCCTTTTATTCTGTAATGTTTGAACCTCTCACATTAGGTATTTAAGATGTTATTAAACATAGCCCATTTATTGTCTGTAGTCTTATTTTTGAGGACATAGTCCCAGTCAGTGATGTGTACATTGATACATAAAGGAACCTTTAACCCCATATTACCAGGACCATGACTAATTGATTGTCTCATATATCTACCGACTACTGATCTACAGATGAGACCATTAAAAAGCATGCCATCATCTCAACTATGCCAGTTTATGCCTATGAGTAGATCATCAGTAGTCAAGATTAGCCTCATTTATCTTCCCCATGGGTCAGGTGGATCAAATTAGAGCTCCCTGTGTCCTCGTAGGCCCCATTGGAAGTGGAAATGTCCCAAGAGTCATGTCCCCATTTACTTCTAGTTTGGAAGAGTATGGTTTTTCCTTATGGGGAGCACCTAGAAGGTGTGAGGAGACAAGGCAACTGTTAGGTGGATTCACAACTGGCTGAGTGATCGTACTCAAAGAACATTCAGAATAAGGTGGAGGTGGCAGCATCCGTGGTGTAATTAAAAGATACTTCTTTTATTAAATTCAATCAAGAACATGCGACGTTTCGGCCGGATGGCCTTTTTCAAGCAAAATTTATTTATGATGGCTCACTTCCCAAGGGCTCCTGCACACTGGCGAGAGCGATATCGGGATGTGATTGACGCCCCCGATAACGCTCTCGCAATTCTTCTTGAAGCCCTAGATGCGAGGTGTTTCTGCAGCGAAACAGCCCCTCATCCCTGCAAGGCTGAAGGAATCTACTGCTGTGGCATTGATTGACAGCTGAGCGCTGCCTCTGATTGATGACAGAGCTCAGCGAATCAGAGGCAGCGCTTCAGGACGTGAGGATTTTCAATCCCCAGGCAGAAGAAGAGCAGAAGAAGAGTGCCGGGACCCACAAGCAGACGCCTCAGAGATGACACTGCGGCTAATGTCTTCTGCATGTTGATCTATGTTTTTTTGCTTTTTATGTTTTTTTTACAATTTTATGGAGGGGGGTAAGATCAGTTAGATACAGTTATTTACAGATCAGTCATCAACACTGAAAGATTTCTTTGCATACAAGGGGACACATTTGCATAGACAGATGTTAGGGCCCATTTAGACAGGACAAATGTCGGGCAAACGATGCCCGACACTCGTCCCCGCATACACTAGCTCCCATGCTAGTATCGCTGGCTCGCTCACACAGCAGCCAGTGGGGGACAGCTGCAGGAGATTTCTCTCCTCGCTCTCCCCCGCCTCTCTTCATTGACTTAACATAGCGGCCGTTCAGTACTGAACGGCTGCTATTTACACTGAGCGATCAGCGATTTGCTCAATGTCCATCATTCATGCTGCATGGATGAGGAGCTGAACGATCATTGTTCAGTGTAAAGAGCAGCCGTTCAGTATTGAATGGCCGCTATGTTAAGTCAATGGAGAGGGATGGGGGAGAGCGGGGAGTGAAATCTCCTCCAGCCTTCCCACTATGAGCCAGTGATACTAGCTGCCGTGCAGGGGAGTTAGTATGTGCGGGGACGAGTGTCGGGTATCGTTTGCCTGACATTTGTCCTGTCTAAATGGGCCTTAACATTTGTCTATGCAAATGTGTCCCCTTGTATGCAAAGAAATCTTTCAGTGTTGATCACTGATCTGTAAATAACTGTATCTAACTGATCTTACCCCCCTCCATAAAACTGTTAAAAAAACAAACAACTAAAAACATAAAAAACAAAAAATACATAACCATAAAAAAAAACTATAAAAAACATAGATCAACATGCAGAAGACATCCATGTGTCTTGCGCTGGGAGGATTATCATCCTGCATATGCTTCCACATTTTGTATTTCAATGGGCCGCTCTGTAAAAAAAACATGTTTTTCTATCCCTGCCCCCCTCACCTGATTGCCTGTGACACTTTGGAGGTCTCCTCTGTGTATTGCAGCCATTTCTATGCCATACAGACCCATGTCTGATGCTTATCCATCTTGATAGTGAGATATTACAAATTCACTTTCAAATCAATCCCCTGATGCATAAGCACAGCATTTACTAGACGCTGTACCATTTCTGCCTGCTGGGGGGCAGTTGAATTATCATTACCTCCTGTATTCAGCAAAATAAGCTACAGGCCATAGATATACCGTCAGGAGTATGAGCTGTGAGCTCCTCTATTATACCTGTGTGACAGGAGCTGTGTGATCTATATCAGTAACTGTGATAGGAATGTCTGTGTTCTCCCGCAGGAATTTTCGGTGGTAGAGATCATGCAACAGCATCACACAGACTGAGAAACTGACTAGTTTCAGGCAGCATAACCCCATGAAGGTTGGAGATGGTCCGAATTAAGATCACATGACCATCCGAGGAAAAAGAGGTCAAGAGTTTCAGGTAGAGAGAAATAATGAACCAAGATAACACTAGCTCACTTATATATACTGACAGATAGCTAAATAATGAATGAATAAAAATAATCACCGGGGTGGCCCTTTAATATTTCAAGCAAAATAAAAGAAATGACCCAGAAACTTTTTTTGAAGTCCTGGAGATATTTTCACACAATGGACTTTATTGCTAGTGAGATATAACTCACTAAGTAGCCACATGTGAGGTCCGGCTGGCCAGAACTGCATGCCTCAGCACCAGGGGCGTAAATTGAAGTTCTTGAGCCCGAATGCAAAATCTGTAACGGGCCCCCAACTATAATGCTTTCTTCATAGTACTGGGCTCTCTATATGAAGAGAAGATGCCTTATGCCCCCCCCCTAAGGCTCCTGCATCAGGGTGCATCGGCATCCCTTGCATCCCCTATAGTTGCATCACTGCTCGGCACATTTCAACTGGGAATATATCTGTATACAATCTCACCTTCCCATCTACCTACGAAGTTAATCCTGTGCACTCGGCCAACCTCTCTGCGTTGGCAATCTACACCTTTTGTAACTTGATGTTGCCGGTTGTTCTCGGCCGCGGTCTGTGCCCTGTTTCCACCTCTTTTCCCATAAGAAGGCGTGGTCCGATGTATTCTTGTCCAGTATAGCTATATATATCTACAGACACCTTGGGGAATATCTCCGGTCTGCAATGTTTCCTGATTTCGCACTGATGACCAATACAATACGTGATCTGCATCATCCCTCATAGCCCACCATATTTTTTTTACTTAGTCTAGGAGTCCTGAAGGCTGGACCCCCATGATTAATCATTGATGGCCTATATTATGAATTAATCACTGTTCAAGTTCTGAAGAAGTTGTTTAAAGTGACCCTCTGGGCCTAGAGAAGCAAAGATGGCCGCATCACTTCTCTGACTACCTGGTGCACACTATGTATTCATCATTAGTCTAAGACACTACATGCTGCTCTTATTGGCCAGCACTTCTCATGTCAGCAGCACTGATTAATCAGAGCAGGTGTAGTGACTTAGACTAATGATGCACGATAATACGCAGTGCGCATCAGGCAGTCAGAGGAGCGATGCGGCCATCTTTGTTTCTCCAGGTCTGCAGGGTCACTTTAATTCTCTTTACACAGCTGATGGGTTTGTTACAATGTATCAGTGCAAATCAGAATCTTAGGGTAAAAACACACAGCCGTATGTGCAACTACATTCGCTGCTATGGAGCGTGGTGGCGTATCAACAGGTTTTTGTTCTTCTTTCTCTGAGTATTCAAACGATATAGCGTACGAGTTTGAGTAAAACAGTGGGAAGATAGGTCCTGCCCTAACTTCCCCGCACATAGTTAATAGGCAAGTCCCATCTTTTCTCGCCCGTACTATTAACATGGGAGAATACCGCTAGTGAAAATGAAACCATTGAAATCAATGGTTTCACTTCGTCCCGTTATGCGGCCATGATTACGGGATGAAATCACGCCCTTGTGAAGAAGCCCTTAGGCTGGGTGGACACCTGTGTTAGGGCTCAATTCAGGGTTTGTGCCTCTGCTTTGTTTTCGGAGGAGAGAAACTCAAATAAAATGGATTAGTTTTCTTCTCCATTGATTTCAATGGGGTTTCAAGAAAAACGGAAAGCAAATGAAAAAGCTTCAGTTTGCTTCTATTCCATTAGGTTTCCGTTTTTAGAAGGGAAAGTAGGGCAGTCCGCAGCATTATTTTTCAATAAACAAAACCCAAAAAATGGAAACATGACGGAATGGAAGTCTTTCCGTATTTTAAAATCCCATTGAAATAAACAGGGAAAAAAAGTACCAGTTTTTTTTCCAAGGTATATCCTCCAAAAATGGAGCAGAGTGATGGAAGCCCCGAACGGAGCCCTAAGACAGGTGTGAAAGCAGATTGTATAGACTGACACATTGTAACAACTTAGCCGTGTGAACAGCACTAGAAATGATATTTATGATGTGTCCACTATATTCACCATTGTCTTCTTTTTGGTTTATGATGTTATGAAGTCAGTGCTGTAATGAAGTGGAGGTTTGTTTTGTTCTCTTTGTCCTACCACACAATCACCCCTTCCTGAGGGCTTACCCCAACCCTATGGCATCATCATACCTTACAGCATCAGTCTGTTCTACCTCCCTCCCACCAGGGCAAAAAAAATCAGTTTTTTCCCTAAGTCCTATTTCTAAATACTCAAGTCAAGGCAAAGTGGCTTGGAACCCAGCACCAGCGAGATGCCCACCAGTCTGACCTCAGCTACATCCCTGCTCTCCATCCCAGCTATCATCTATCCTTCTGCAAGATAACATCTCGCTCTCTTTTAGGCCTTACCTGTTCCACTCGCAGGTATCATTTTTTCTCCTACTGGGTATTATTTCCTTCCCTTCTTCCTCCCAGGTATCATGTCTTCCCCTCCTCCTGCAAGGTATCACTTCTCTCTCTACCACCCAGATGTTATCTCTTTTCCTCTCATATAACTACTCCTTACTGGTATTATTGGTTTTCTTTCCACGGTATCACCTCTCCCTTTCTTCCCCCATCTCAGGTATCGCCTCTTCCCCCTTCTCCTAGAAGGTATCTCTGTCCATGTATTAGCTCTTCCACTTCTTCCTACAATATATTGCTTATTCCCCTACTAAATATCACCTGTTCTCAGTCTTCCTTTCAGGTATCACCTCTTCCCTCTCCTCATCTTAGGTTTTTCCTCTTTTCCTTTCAGGTACCATCACTTCTCTCCCCTGCCACCCATCCCAGGTTTAATGTCTTCCCCCTTCTTCCTCCTCCCAGGTGTCACCTCTTTTTCCTGCTCCTAGACCACCAGGAATATAAAGTCTAAAGAACCATGACCCAGCAGTGATTGTAAAATCTAAAACAGCCTAGACTACCAAGAATATTATACCTAACACGTCTCAAAGTATGAAGGACCATACAATCTAAAGCATCCTAGAACATAGGAGTATAAATCCTAAAAGACCCCAAAACCATCAGTGATCGCAAATTATAAAACATATTAGACCACCAGGGGTATTGTATTTAAAGGGGTCATCTGAAACTTTTACTATTGATGACCTATTTAATATTGATGATTGAGTCTGGTTTGTGACTCAAAGGGGTATTGCCCCCACCCACCCCGCTTGTATATGGTTGCTAATAAATCTATTGATTAATGGGGGAAATGTTTTGGAACTTTTCTTTGATTTTTTTTAATGGAAGATGCTTTATATATCTTGTTGCGTGTTTCTGTTTCCAGGCTATTGTGACCATATTTTTAGTTCATCAGTCATGTGGGCTGTTTTCATCCCACTGTAGAAATATACTTTGGATACCATACGCTCATGTGAGCCTGACCTAACTGTGCAGCGCCTATTCATCAGAACGGTGCCTGACATCTTCCTCTGACCCCTTTCCTCAGTGCTGTACATCACTTGGTATCTCCATTAGGGCTCACATTCTAAGTTCTCTATTAGTATATTTGTAGAACGTGGAGAAAAAACGGTGTACCTGGAGGAAACTTATGCAAATACGGGGAGAACATACAATCTCCATGCAGATGTTATCCTTGGTGGGATCCTATCCTTAGAATAGGCCATCAATAGATCATTGGTGGTCTGCTGCCCAAGACCCTATTGATAAGCTATTCTCTGGACTGTGCTTGTGTACTGAGCGGATTTCTGCAGGAAGCAGACAGCTCTGTTCTCACTGCAGGCCAAGTTCCCATTGAAATGAATGGATGTAATACCAAGCCTGGCCACTACAGAGAGAACTGAGCTGTCTGCTTCCTACAGAAATCAGCTCAGTGCATGAGTGCACTGGACCAGCAAACAGTTAATCAGCAGGGGTCTTGCGCAGCTGAATGCCACCAATCTACTATTTATGGTCTATTCTAAGGATAGACCAATAACAATTTACAACTGGACAACCCCTTTTCTTCATAAGGGAATCTTTCAGACTCTGAGTAATTTCTTAGTTGTTTGCTAACTAGTCATCCAGTGCTGGGACTTACATTTACCCGAGTGCCCTATAGTCATACATATTACTTAATGGACAGGCTTAAGAGGAACAAGCAGAGATTTTTGCAGTGACCAAAACTTACATAACTTTTTCAGTTCTGTGTGACTACTACTGTGTCTCGCTTTATGGGCACCAGGAGTCGAATAATTATAACCATGTAGTGTCAATATCATCATCGATACAGCAGCCACTGAGCTGTGAACATGGCCTGTTGTTGCTCTCTTCGCCTGTTGACACTTTGCTCTTCCAGCTATCCTCAAAGTTCAATTTCAACCTCAAGAACATATGGACACTTATAGATTGTAGGGTCCCGTAGAGATGGATTACAGGGTGTGGACCACTCCGAGCTCAGATTACAGCTGCATTATTCTTCTTTCCTAAACAGTTATCGCTCTTCCTCTCCTTCCTTCCCATGTCTGTCTCACACCCCCTGTACACCCCTCCCAGCCCCTCCTTCTCTTCCTCTCGCTCTCTCTTAACTGTCTCGACTCTCTACTCACAAACTTAGAAGCCTCTTTGATTAGAGGAGCAAATACAAGAAGCCAAGGCTGTAACACATCCATCATCTACTTGGCATAATGCATCTAACCCCTGGAGGAGCACCAGACTGGTGTCCAGACCCTAGAGTCCTCAAGGTGACAGTCGGGGGGCATTGTGTCCACCGGCAACCCAAAACCAAAGTTAGCAAAGGATCTAGAAGGTCACTGGTTTTGCTGGATTTGCTGTGCCTGTGTGTGGGTAAGTATGCGCTCACCCATAGGGGTGCCAGGCGATGTGCCATACATTTTATAACACCTGTTGTACAATAAATTTCTGAAAATTGTATTTCCTGCATCTTTTATTCTATTTCCTGCATTTTTGGTCTCTTTTTTACCAATATTTTATGCTTTCATTGACTTTAAAGGTAATATACGAGGTAGCAAAGTGGTCGTATTGTTCAGCCGAGTTCTCATATATGGTATATGATAGATTATAAATGTAGCAGAGCTAAATAACTTTCCACAGCACATATCCCATATGTGAACTTGTAATATTGACTATTGACCAGAACCTTTAGGTAAATCTAAGCGTAGAGAAGATGAAGGTCAACTTGGCCAGTCAATTTAATTGTTGAATTGTACAGAAGTCAACGATGCAGGAGTTAATTGATCATGGGAGGCAATATTCATCTTCTAAATATTAAAGGATAGCTTTTGGGTCTCCTTTCCTGGTGCTGGTTCAATCTATGGGGTCCTATCCTAGGAGAGGTGGACAGGACCCTTGTTCTTCCCACTTCATCTTTTGGAGGAGAAGAAAGATGGTGTTATATTTTGGCAGGTCCTACAACATTGACAGCATGCTGGTTTATATCTTAAATGTGGAGCCATCCACAGTCGATGCCTTTATTTTCACATGGGCTTCATATCATCACCTGCAGAGGAGTCAGTGGGGTAGACCCCCTGAACATAGTTACCCCCCCATATCATTCCATCAGTGTATGGGTGTCCTATTCTTGGATACTGCAGAGTGAGGGGGTATTTGACCTCAGAAGAGAAGTCTAAAATTAGAGCTTCAACCTAGCAGCTGATGAGATGACATAGTAGTTTGCATTAACATCAACCACAAATTATCCCATTGTGCCCAGTGCACTTCACCACAAGCCCCTTGATGATTCAGCCTGTCACTGATGGTTTCCTACCAATGGAGATGGTTATTATATAACCCACAGCCAATGATAATGCGTTCATTGGAACCAATGTATTTCTTACAGATGTAGAAGAGTTGCATTTGTCATGTAACGCTTAGGCTGCATACCACAATACCAGCAATCCTACAGATAACACATGGCAGATGGAACTGAGCCATGCTGTACCTGACAAACTCAAAATCTGCTACATCTGTATATATTGTATCACCAGTCAATGAAAAGTAAGCATTTCACATGTGTATTTCATAGCTTAGGCATCACTGAGACATCTGGCATTGTGTCACAGTCAGGCCCAACAGTAAAGAATAGAAACAGACAATAGGTGTCAAAGGACAGAGATGGTCACAAGATGTTTATTACTGTGGGTTAAAGGCAGAAGGTTACGTAACTTGGTAAATACTCAAGTGTGTTCAAATACTATCAGCATGACAAAAATCAGTAGCCTGGTCTTTATATACTGTAATCAATCTATCTATCTCATATCTATCTATCTCATATCTATGTATCTATCTATCTATCAATCTCATATCTATCTATATTATACCTATCTCATATCTATCAATCTCATATCTATCTATCTAATATCTATCGATCTCATATCTATATTATATCTATCTCATATCTATCTATCTCATATCTATGTATCTCATATCTATCTATCAATCTCATATCTATCTATCTATATTATATGTATCTCATATCTATCAATCTCATATCTATCTATCTATATTATATGTATCTCATATCTATCAATCTCATATCTATATTATATGTATCTCATATCTATCTATCTCATAACCATCTATCAATCTCATATCTATCTATCTATATTATATCTATCTCATATCTATCTATCAATCTCATATCTATATTATATCTATCTCATATCTATCTATCTCATAACTATCTATCAATCTCATATCTATCTTATATCTAGCTCATATCTATCTATATTATATCTATCTCATATCTACCTATCTATATCATATCTATCTATCTCATATCTATATCTATTTATCTTTCTTTCTATCTATCTCATATATATCTATCTCATATCTATCTATCTATCTCATATCTATCTATCTATCTTATATCTATCTTTCTATCCATCTTAAATCTATATGTATCTTTCTATCTATCTCATATCTATCTATCAATCTCATATCTATATTATATCTATCTCATATCTATCTATCTCATAACTATCTATCAATCTCATATCTATCTATCTATATTATATCTATCTCATATCTATCTATTGATCTCACATCTACCTATCTATATCATATCTATCTATCTCATATCTATTTATCTTTCTTTCTATCTATCTCATATATATCTATCTTATATCTATCTATCTCATATCTATCTATCTATATCATATCTATCTATCTTATATCTATCTTTCTATCCATCTTATATCTATATGTATCTTTCTATCTATCTTATATCTATCTATCTCATGTCTATCTATCTCATATGTATTTGTCTGTCTGTGTCTCTGTCCATCCACCTTGAGTTTATTAAAAATAATTTATCACTAGGGAAATTTTTGATTCACTTTTCTGGCAGCTTTCTGCACTTCTCAATGTTTGTCAAATATTGCACAATAATGATAAATGTGTCACATCTTTGAATATGCCTATAGATGTGGAGCCACTTTGTATGCCACCCAGCTACCGGAGTGAGATAGTAACAAATTTTTACAACTTTTTAAAAAGTCGCAATTTCTAAATCTGCCTTAAAAACTGCACTCCCCTCCAACACCTCCCTTTTTCTAGACACTTCGTAAAGTGAAGTGAGAGGCATGACAACTTTCCTTTTTGGTGAAATGCAATAGTAAATTTGTCTAAATTAATTTGCATAAAAAAAGATGCAACACACACCAGACGTCTGGCACACAATAGTAATAATTGTGCCCCTGTGTCTTTCTTATTACAGTGTCTATTCCCTTCTTGATTTGTGAGCTGGGATTGGTTTCTCCAGTGCATCGTGGGTTTTTCTGTGATGATGTCAGCATACAATTTCCAGCAACCCGGGATGAAACTGTGAGCGACACTATGCTGATCAGCATGGGTATCCTCATCACTGGGGTTACGGTACGTCCTATCTTATGTATAGGCCATCAGTTGTCTTTTGAGAAGGTGTTATAAAGCAGGGTTATTATGTTACACATCTATAACAATAGGAGCACTAATAGATGACAATGATGCCTTTATGCTTCCCACTACATTCACAGCAGTCCTCATACCACAAAGTCCTCACCATAGTAATCAGACTATATAGTCTTCACCATTGTCTTCACACCAAGTCCTCATTGATATTCTCATCATAGTCCTCATACCACAAAGTTCTTACCATGATCCTCACACCAGTTCTCACTTTACTCTTCACATCATAAAGTCTTCACTGATGTCCTCACAATAGTCCTTATACCATAAAGTTCTCACTGTGGAGGTCTCTTCCAACTCTACCATTCTATGACCATTCTAGTAATCAGACCATAAAGTTGCCACCATGGTCCTCACACCACATAATCCCATAGTCCTCAAACCACAAAGTCCTCACTGTAATCCTCACACCATAAAGTCCTTACTGATGTCCTCACCATAGTAATTAGACCATAAAGTCCCCACCATAGTTCATACCACATAGTCCTTACTAGTGATGGGCAAGCTTTTGAAAAGTTCGGTTGGGCCGTTTAACCAAACTTAAGTACAAAGTTCAGTTTGGTCTGAATTAGTTTGAACACAATTGGAAGTTCACCAGAAGTCCTAAAGCTGGTGTATAATACTGTCTAAGAGCCATAAAAGCCTTGCATTACGCTCTGAGAGTGTTCTACAGGACTTTCATAGACCTTAGACATAATAATAATCTTTATTTGTATAGTGCCAACTTATTTCGCAGCAATACAAAATATCAAATGGTATTTAATGATTTGGAAAACAAAAGGGGGTGGAGATAAGACATAGGGTACAGGGCAAGAGATGGAGCAAGGGGGAACATAATGCGACGATAACGTGTGGTGTACAGTTTTTAGGAAACACACGGGGTGTGGGGAGTACGGGAGTTACTGGGGCAGAAAAAGTACATGATAGGCAAATGTGGAAGGCTGTAGGGAGGGGCAGAGGCATATAATGGGGGCAGAGGACTAGATCAGGAGATTTGCTTCTTTGAAGAGGTGAGTCTTTAGGGCACGTCTGAAGTTCCATTTGACGGGGATTGTCCCGATATTTTGGAGTAGCGCGTTCCAGAGGGTCGGTGCTGCTCTGGTGAAGTCCTGTAGGCGAGCGTGTGAGATTCGTATTAGAGGGCTGTTGAGTCTGAGTGTGTTACCAGAGTGGAGCGCACGGGTTGAGTAATGAATGGACAGGAGGGAGGCGATGTATGGTTGCGTGGCTCCATGGAGAGCATTGTGAGTGAGGGTGATGAGTTTAAATGGAGTTCTGTAATGTATGGGCAGCCAGTGCAGCAAGTGGCATAGTGCAGAGTCGTCTGAGAAGCCGCTGGATAGGAAGGGGAGTCTAGCTGTCGCATTTAGCATGGATTTGAGAGGGAAGAGTCTGGTGCAGGGCAGGTCAATCAGCAGCAAGTTGCAGTAATCGAGTCAGGAGTGGATGAGGGCGTGTTATACACCAGTGTTCAGAACCAGTTTTGAGCGAACCTAAGCAGTAGAACCCTGTCTTGGGTAGAACTTTGCTAAAAGTTCAGTTCGGGTTTGACTGGTTCAGTTTGCTCAACACCAGTCATCATCATAGTCCTCACACCAAAAAGTCATAAAGTCATTTTCAGAGTCCTCACATCAGAAAGTCCTAACTAATGTCTTCACACTATAAAGTCGTAACCATAGTCCTCACACAATTAAGTTATCATCCTAGCAATCAGCCCGTCAAGTCCTCACCATTTTTCTCACACCAAATAGTCTTTACCATAATCCTTATACCATAAAGTCCTCATTATAATCCTCACATCCAGAAAGTTCTCACCATGTTCTTCACACCACAAAGTCATAAAGCCATCGCCATAGTTCTCATATCATAAAATCCTCACCAATGTCCTTACCATAGTCCTTTCACCCTCACAATAAAGTCCTCACACTGTAATGTTGTCACCATAAAAGGTTCTTATCATAATCCTCACACCACATAGTTCTTAGCATAATCTTCACACTATAAAGCCCTCTCTATAGTCCTGACACTACACAGTTTTCTTACTATAGTCCTCACACCATAAAGTTCTCACCATAATCCTCATACCATAAATTCCTCATCATGCATTTTGTAACATGTCTTTTCAGGTTCCTGAATGGCAACTCTACCTACATATGTAGTGGTATGGGAGCAAGGAATGCATTATGGCATGAGTGGGTAGATTTTCCATTTAGGACATTAGGTGAGCTTAGCAACAACTATTGAGGGACCTGTAATGGTGTCCAAATTGACTAATTACCAATGTAGTTTAATCATGCATTATCATCATGAAGCACAAACAATGGAACGCCTAGGGAGTCACTTGACCGATCTAGATTTTGCTCCATCTGTATAGTAGTAACGAACAGCTGTTGGCCTTGACTTTCATGATGTTTCCCTCTTATTTAGATTGTGCTTGGAGAATGTCACCGGGTCAGCAGACAGCGGAGATCAGATTCCTGTCCCAGAAAAGGCTACCTGTCTAGCATTTACCATCAAGTGCTTCCCTTCCTATTTGGCTCTGCTCTTGGACAGTCACTGACTAATGCAGCTAAGCTGAGTGCAGGTCGGCTGAGGCCAAACTTCCTCTCTGTGTGTAAGCCAGAAGGTCTCAACTGCACCATTGGCTATGTGGAGGATTACAGATGTACGGGGAACTCAAGTGCCGTGACAGAGGCCAGGTGAGACATAAGGGGTTTTGGGTGAGAGCCCAGAGGCCCGGAGCTTCCCCTTTCATAAGCATTGAAGCATTTATGACTGTGACAAAAAAGCTCAGGATGGATGAGGTGGAGGCTTACGAGAGGCTGCATCCTAACATTTCCCCTTAAGGGCTTATTCACATGAACGAGAGACTTGCGGGAGTTTTATGTTATGTGCACAAAACACGCATGAATATAAAACCTATTCTTTTGAATGGATTTATTTACATGAGCAATTTTTGTTGCAGCATGTTCCATTTTTGGGTGTTTCCGTGGGAAGAATCACCTGTTGTTTCCTATGGTACCTTAGAAAAAATGCCATGCAATGTGCATGGGAGTGCGATTTTTTCCCCCATTGAAGTCTATGGGAAACACTTGTGATCCTTTCATCCTCCTGATGATCAAAATTTCAAAGAAGCGATGTGATTTTTAATCAAATACGCATTGCAACGCCGTAAAAATCGCACATTGGCAAAGCGCGATATCGGGGTGATATCGGCGCTCGCTCATGTGAATGCAGTCTATAGGTGATGCCCAGTTAAAAACTAACTCCTGGCATAATGGCACCAGGACTTCTGCTGCCAACAGAGACCATGAGAACCACAGTGCTGCAGCACGGTATCACCAGGGAAGAGTAGCACCATTTGTTTTATCCTTTTCACTCATTTGGGTTTGATTTTAAATCTTATTAGATGGGTCCATCAGCATCTTGTTCATCCTCCCAACCCCTTCATTGGGGGAAATTATGTTCCCCTGACCATGGGGACTCCTCTTTTTCATCTGTAGATATTTTAAAAGGCCTCGTGTGATGCTGAGTGTAATCTCTCGCTCACGACCTGAAGGTTGCAAGTTCAAACCCCAAATGGTTTAGGTAGCCGGTGCAAGGTCAACTCAGCCTTCCATCCTTCCGAAGTCGGTAAAATGAGTACCCAGCTTGGTGGGGGGTAATAAATAAAAAAAAATTACTGAAAGCGCTGCGTAATAAGTTGGCGCTCTACAAATAACAAGATTTATTTATTTAAAAGGGCATATGGCAAACTGAGCCAAACCCTATAAAGAGTTGTAGGTTCTTTTTCAGTATTAGGAAGAGTCATTAACAGTACAAAGTGTAAAAATAAGTTATAACTATATGATTACAGCTCTTACAGAAAGATATTAGCACGTCTATCCTGAGCCTATGCAAGGCTTTGTTGGTGATGACGCGAGGTCATCAGGAGCACCCTTGTTGGTCTTCAGCTATTGAACCACAGTTGATGCCAAGAATGTTGCAAGGGCATTGAGGAAAGTTGTCTAACTTCTCCACTGTTGTACTGCTGGGTCAGTTGGTCAACTATGGCATGTCATTGCTAAGATACCAGAAATGCCACTTGACGCTCGCCTCCAGGATTAACCACACGTGGCCTGCCGCTGTGTGATCCTTTGTCAGATGTCTGTCCATGGTTTAACTGGTCTTGTTACACTCTTCATACTGAGGTTCAGGAATAACCAACAAGTATGACTGTTTAAGAAACACTGGCACCGCACCTCTGGGCACCAACAATCTGCCCGCAGCTAAAGTCACTCAAGTCACCACATTGACTCATGACTGCACATTATCTGAGAGCAGATTGTGACGTTCCCATCACATGGTGCCGAGTTATTAACGACAGGATGTCACACACCAGCTGTTCCTAATGCAGTGATTGCTCACTGTATATTAGTTGTAACAGTAGAAGTTACATCTATTATCTTATAGTAAACTGATGTTAATAGCAGAAAGGGATCTTTATAGTAAAAGCTAAAAATAAAGGATATATTTAGAGATGAGCGAGCACGCTCGTTTAAGGCTGATACTCGAGAGAGCATCGGTCTTCTTGAGTAACTGAGTAACTGATTACTCGTCCGAGGAAATGCGGGGCGGGGAGTGAGCGAGGGGGAGTGGGGGTGAGCTGGGGGGAGAGAGATCTCTCTCACTCTCCCCCGACGAGTGGAACCCTTTTTTGGGTCTCAAACTTTGCTAAAGGTACAGTTTGGCACGAATCCGAACATCGGGCAGTTTGTCTCTGATGAACAAACTTAAGTTCAACATCCATGAATGCCTGTAGAAACCCACACAAACATTAATACAAACTCCATGCAGATGGTGCCCTTGGTCAGAATTGAACCTAGGTTTCCCGTGTTGCGCAGCAACAGTGCTAATAACTGAGCGACTGTGCTTCTTCTTTCTCTAGAGGAGAAGGAGATCTTCTTCACCTCTCCTCTGGAGGAAGAAGCTACAATGATTAGCACTGTTGCCTTGCAGTACTGGGGTCCTCGGTTCAACTTTGACCAAAGACAACATTTGCATGGAGTTTGTATTAATCTACAAACCCACATAAAACCCACATAAAAATCAATGCAGATGTTGTCCTTGGTCAGGTATGAACTTAAGACTCCAAAGAAGCATCCACCATAGGAGGAGTTTATAGCTCTTAAACAGTTTTATACATTAATTTTAGGAGTATTGGTTAAAATCCGGTTCAGATTGAACATATTTGGACTGAACCAAACTTTTCAAAAGTTTGCTCAACACTAGTCATAAATTGAACCAGTTCATTGTCTTGTTGATTTCTTGATGTTCTCATATGGAATCTATTATTACATGCAGTAATTGTCACTATGATAGTCACTGTGTTCTTAAAGACAAGCAAATCTTTGTTTAGGCCATTCAACAAAATGAAAAACCGTAAGAAGGGGGGGAGGGGTGTTCTAGAGAAGATGTAGTGACTGATTGTACTGCAGCAAACAAAACGTCTGTGTGGGCAAAACACATCTCCAGAGGCAAAAATACTTCCTCAGAAGTTTATAAGGAATGAAGGAACCATTATCATGAGTTCATTCCCTTACCTCATCTCAAAGGTACCATTTAGGGCATACTGAACAAGGTCTTCTTAGGGTGTTTTATGTTTTGCTGGTTGAAGTTGATGAACTTGTGTCTTCATTCAACAATAATGATGTATCTAAGTTATTCCTTCCTAAAGGAGCCATCAATCAGACAGACCATAGAGAGAATCTTTATTTATCTTGTCATACCCTATTTTCCTATACTAGAGGGCATAATTGTGCCATATATGCCCCTTGCCCTTTTTGAGCTTTTCACAACAGAGGTCTTCTGACACCAATTATGTGAGAGTCCCAGATGGTTCTGTTGGTCCTAAAAAGGGTTGCCACTACTAAGAGATGCTTAAACATTCTGGGCGAGGGCAAGGGTCAGTCAAAAATGGTGGACAGCAACAGAGGCGTAACTTGAAGCTCCGGGGGCCCCAGTGCAAAACCTGTAAACAGGGGCCCCAACTATTATGCTTTATTCATAGTACTGGGCTCCATATATGAAGAGGAAAGGCCTTATGGGCCCCCTAAGGCTCGTGGGCCCGGGTGCAACCGCATCCCCTGCATCCTCTATAGTTACACCAGTGGACAGCAATCTATGAACTTTTCTCCACCTGGTGTCTGGCCAGTAAAACATCACCAGGAAGGGGCCAATATTAGTCTGTGCGCCCTTCTACATAGTTTCCTAACTTTTTGTGGTATTTTTGCCCATTTGAACTCATGAACCATGGCGATATCACAACACCTATGATCTGGAAACTATAAGGAAAAGGCCACCTCCCTTAGATGGAAATCGGCTAGCTTAGAAATAGACCCCCAAGCCCCTAAGCCCGCTTACATTAACATCTTGATTATTTCCTTTTTGGATTTCATGGCTTTAGAAAAATTTTAGGGACTGTGACATCATTTCTCTTACTCAAAACTAATAACAATAATGTAATTTCCTTGCATGGAATATTTCCTTTATTAAGCAGTGAAGTAACTCTCCCTTTATTGCCGTTTGACTAATGTGGTGGGCGTAAAGTAGATTAAAGAAGAAAATAATTCCAAGTAATGAATGATCCACTTCCTGTTCCTTCATTATATCGGTAACATGTGGCATTGATGGGTTATGGGCAGAGATGAGTAACGGTGGAGGGGAAGATGAGGGAGGAGGGACTTCCTTACCGGACATGAGTATTATAATTACTTATAAAATAGCTACATTATTGCTAATCCTCGGCACAAGAGGAAGTTTACATCTATTGATCTAGTAAACTTTAACTTGACCCTTTCAATGGCTTTTGTTAAATACGAACTTAAAGTTTGCTGTGTGTATTTAATGCATTGCATCAAGTTCTATCTATCTATCTCATATCTATCTATCTATCTCATATCTATCCATCTATCTCATATCTATCTATCTATCTCTCATATCTATCTATCTATCCATCTATCTCATATATCTCCTATCTATCTATCTATCTATCTATCTATCTATCTATCTCCCTCATATCTATCTCTATCTATCACACATCTGTTCTGTTTAGGTACAATTGCTCTTTTTTTGTGTAACCCATTTGGTGACATACTTCTTGCTATGCCGATGTAAATACCCTGCTGGTGACAGTCCCACTTACGGTGCGTGTATCTTGTGTTTCAGGAAATCGTTCTATTCCGGTCACGCGTCGTTTGCGATGTACTCCATGCTATACCTGTCGGTGAGTATATGTCATGTATTTATATATATGTAGCTATAGACTCAGTCTGCTTTGTGGTCTCATGGCGGTTAAGTGAAGGAGGAAGTATGATACTAAGCATGTCAGGAGATTACACAGTATTCAGCTATATGAGGGAGGCTTTGTGGGTTTATATTTTGTGTCTGTAAAGTAGCTGTACTAATAGCGCTAACGAGGCAAAAATTATTATTATCCAATGTATGTGATAATAGAGAGAACAACTGGCGCATTTACTATTTGTGTTGTGCCAGAATATTGGTCAAATCAGATTGCAGCTGCATTCACACGGGCAAGTGAGAGTTTGGTCATTTTTCATTTGATTTTCATGCATTTGTGATGCACTTTTGTGATTTTAAAGCGCGTTTTAGATCAGTTTTACATCCCCTTTTCATCTGCATTTTTCATTGCACTGCACTTCCTGTTTTTTATGTGGTCCCCGTAGTAACCTGCATTAAAAGTGCATCACTCTCGCATTCAAATTGCAGGGCATGTGATTGCCAGGCATTTTTTCTAAGTCTCCATAGAAAATATTAGGTGATTCTTCAAAAGAATCACACAAAAATAGGACATGCAGCGATTTTTCATAGTATCGGTCTGATAAAAAAAATCTATTGTGTGAGTTAACCCATTTTAAGTGTATGGCTTCCTTTACCGCGTGAGCGCTATCCATCTTGGAATTGTACAAAACTCACACAGGAAAACCACCCGTGTCAATACGGCCTTACGATTTACTCGATTATTATATTAAATATTTATTATATTAGCTAACTAGTAACATAAAAATGTAAATCAAACTCTGCTGTAAGGGGTTCTCTGGGACTTTTTTGATTTCTTCTATTGATGACCTGTCTCCAGGATGGTAGATGATTGGCGGTGGTCTGCCGCTCGGGATCCCTTCTGATTAGCTGATTTCTGATGCTGATGTCAGTACAGACAGCACAAAAAGCAGATCCTGTGATCGCAGTGATTATAGCGCAGTGGTCAGGGTTGGTATTGCATTGAATTCAATAGCAACTGTATTTGCAATTGGACCGCTCTGCTATGGTCAGTGCGATCTGCTTCCTGTGCTGTTTGTAGTGACAACGGCACGAGGAATCTAGTCAACCCTTTAGTGTGGTTGGCTAGAATGGCACACCTATAATACAGCATCCGGGCTTCTAAATCTGTGTATATTAGTGGAAGGAGCCCATTTTAAAGCTATGGTGCTTCATTCCAAACAGCCCCAAAGCTATTGAGTCTCCCAAGGCACATGGGTCTAATGACTATAAGGGTAGTCACATGGTCTCAAGAGGAACAGAGTATCAGCACAGTGCCAATGGCGCCTCCATTCTCAGACATCATGTCCTCTCCTCTGTATTAGATGGCATAATTTCTACTCATTGTCAGTAAGTGTTCAGCGATGCGACCCTCAGTACAGACTAGATGACTCCGTTGCCTAATAAGAAAGCACGTAAAAAATGTAAAGAAAATTTTTACTTCCTTCTTGTGACTTTTTTGAGCAACTTCTCACATGATTTAGCAATACATGTGTGAAATTTTCATCATTAACCATTTGACAGCAGATAGGGACGACCGTCCGGCCCAAAGACCGGTCAATGACTGACCGACCAGTGATTCACCAAGCAGACTGTACAAGAGACTTTCTTCATGCTGACATTTGTTGTGTGATAGACACGAGTTGTGGTGACATCATGAGGACTATACATCATGGCAGTTCTATCAAGGACACCAGCAAGGGACCTGGTTGACTTTTAACCCCTTAGTGATTTTGTATCTTAAGGACCAGGTGATTTTCATTATCACACTGACATATCTGTAGGAGACTTGTTTTTGTGGGACGAGTTGTATTTTTTTAATGGCCGCACTCTGGGGTACTTATAATGTGTTGTAGAACTTTTATTAATTTTTTTGGGGGGGGCAGATGGAAAAAACGCCCAGAAATTTAGCCATTGTTTTTTGGGCTTTGTTTCCATGGCATTTACCAATCGGTAAAAATAACATGATAGCTTTCTTTTCTGGAACACAGTGATACCAAATGTATAATTTGTTTAAATTGTTTTTAATGCTTTATCACAACCCCCCCCCCCCCCCCCCACATTTATAAAGGAAAACAATTGACTTTTCATTGCCCCATTTTAGGACAGTTTTATGTTAATAGGCTTCTGTGAGGACTTGTGTTTTGTGGGCAGAGTTGCAGCTTTTTTGGTACCAGTTTGAGGTACACATGACTTTTGGATTGCTTTTTATTTTTATTTTTCAAGTTGGATTATTTTTAAATTAAACTTTATTGACCTTTTTTGACACTATTTTTTTTTTTAGTCCCACAAGAGGACTTAAAGATGTGATCGTTCAATCATCAGGATAGTACACTGCATAACTTATGTAGTGAATTCTACAATGACAATGACAACAGCCCATTAGACTCTGCCGGAGACGGAGTCTAACAGGCTAAGTTACTTGGCAAACACAGAGGCTTTTGTCAGGGTTTCGGCTGCCAATGGAACTCACTTCGTACCTCGCAATCGCACTGCAGGGTGCCGATGGGTGACAGAAGGAGCCCCCTCCCCATGTCATCTGCTTACATGTTGAAGTTGCTATTGATTGTGGCATGTATGGGTTAAACTGCCAAGATCTGAGGTTTCTCCATTCCTGGCAGTTACAGCGGGAGCCTTGCTGTCAGCAGTTAGCCAAGCCACCGCCTTAAAAAGATGTATGTGCACGTTTAAGGCCCATTAGTGACCATTGTAAAAAGGCGTATTGGCGTCACTAAATGGTTAAAGGGGTTGTCCACCTTGTACAATCTCTTCTTGCCAGTAGGCTCACTCAAAAATAGATCAAAAAGGTGTTCCCCTTGTAGGATCTCCAGTGATCAGCTGCAATCTGTGAAGGATTCCAGCAGTAAGTGTGTAATTTCCCTGCAGTGTCGCCACAGGTGAAATGAAGTATTACGCAGTAACCACCAAAATCAATGGAATATCTGTATAATGCAGGACAAGGCAGGTCCTCCAAAGTGAGAGACACTCTTTCTGGCTGCTCTCTACGCTGGCCAAGGTTATCTAATACTATAGCTGAAAATGGCTTCTTAAATGGCTTTCCTATATGAATATCCACATTGATACCTGCTGACCAGGGTTATTGGTAGTTTCTGTTGGTACTTGGGACACAAATGACATGATGGAGGTTGCAGATACAATTGAATGTGGCCATAATTGGTGCCAAGATATCCAGGGCACTTGGCAAAAGAGCCAGGCATGTGCCTTGGAGCTTGTAACCACACTGTCACAACTGCTTCAGGCTATATTTACACAGGTGAGCCTGATGCCGGTCCAAGAAATCACCCGTTTAAATACAATCTAACAATAAATCCAAGTGACTAGAGTATATTTATGGTCTACTGATAGAAGGCGCTGTATTTGAAATATCTGAAGACCATGCTAGACTTAAAGGGGTTATTCAGGATTAGAAAACATGGCTACTCTTCCAAAAACATTGCCCCTGCTGTGCACAGGTTGTCTGTGGTTCTTCAGTTCAGCCCTATTCACTTCAGTGGAGCTGAGTTGCAATACCAAACACAACCCATGGATAGTGGCACTGTTTTTGGAAAATCGGAGCCATGTTTTTCCTAATCCTGGACAACCCCTTTAGGCTGGGTTCACACTGTGCAGATTTGCTGCAGTTTGCCATTGCATATCCGCCCTGTGGCAAAACCGCTGTATTTGCAGTGCAAATGTGTTTGGCCAAAAAGCTGTTCTCCCAGGGCGGAATTTTTCCGCACTGCCCCAGTGCGGAAATGCTGCTGCGGCGCGGTTTTAGAATATGCAGCATGTCAATGCTTTTAGATTTTCCGCAGCGCTTTTTTGCCCATAGCCTCCATGGACGCAGCAAAATCCGCACTTAAATACACTGCAAAAGTAAAAAAGCACTGCGGAAAAAAACGCTTGAGGATTTTCCGAGCTGAACACGTGGCCAAAATCCGCAAGCCAAAAAGAATCTTTGAAGCGGTTTTGCCTCAGAAGCGGTTCTTCTGCGGCAGAATCGCAATGGAAAAACCGCAAGAAAACCGGTGCAAATCTGCCCCGTGTAAAACCTAGTCTTAAGGAGCTTTCCCTGATGCAGGAGATCCCAGTGTACTACTGAAACCAGTAAACCTTAGCCATCTTCCTGACGTAGCACCATCTACTGCTAGAGCAGGGGTGTCAAACTCATTTTCATGAAAACCACATGAGCCTTATCGTTAACTTATAAAGGGCCAATTGCAAGATTATAGTATAATAATAGTGAGCCCCACAGTGGCCCCAGCAGTAATAGTGATCCACATAGTACCCAAATAATGATATGGACCCCCATAGTAGCCCTAGTAGTAATAGTGACCCCCATAGTGGCCCCAGCAGTAATAGTGATCCCCATAGTACCCAAATAATGATAGGGACCCCCATAGTAGCCCTAGTAGTAATAGTGACCCCCATAGTGGCCCCAGCAGTAATAGTAATCTACGTAGCCAAAGAAAAAAAGAGTTCGTGCTTTTTATAGGCCGTGTCTGGTATTGCAGCTCAGATGCATTCAAGTGAGCTGCAATACCAGATACAGCCATGACCAAGAGTGGCGCTGTATATGGAAAAAAATAGATATGCATATTTTATTCCTGCACAATAAAAGTTCTGTCTCCCAAAAAGTGTAAAAGGAGACAACACAGAACTGAAAATAGAGTCTGGCAGCACGGGGGTTAAAGCACTGACACGCTCTGTATCTCTCTCCAGTTTTACTTGCAGGTGCGTTTCACCTGGCGAGGGGCTCGGCTCTTGCGTCCTCTCGTTCAGTTTGTCCTGATTCTTGTGGCCTTGTATACAGGATTCACTCGGATATCTGACTACAGGCACCATCCCTCCGATGTAGCTGTTGGGTTCCTGCAGGGGGCGCTGGTCGCTTACTGGGTGGTAAGTACATGATGATTAACAGTGTGATCAGTGACAGTTACTTGAAGTTGTGAGATGTCAGGCTGGTGAGAAAAGCCTGATTACAAGTTCTGGTTGAGATGGAGACTGGCCGGACGTGAAGCGGCTTTTCTATCTACTACTGTCAGCACCAGCTGCTGCCGCCGCCAGCGTAGAACTGAATGCTGTCTGCACAATGCCAGTCAGCATGGATGCAGCTACAACCTCATATGTGATTACAGCTTATTCCTGACAACAGAGTCAAAGACTAAGGGCTTATACACATGGGCGAGTTTAATGCCCGGGTTCTATCCCAGTTTGAAACTGACAGAACTTGGGCAGAACTCAGACCCATTAAAGTCAATGTGTGCATTCACATGTATGAATTTTGTCAAAGATCGATGGTCCATGTAAAAAATAAAATAAAATGCAGAATTACCCATTTAAGTCAATAGATGCGTTAAAAAACGGAATGCGCTCACATGGGCTATGCTCTGCATTATTTTTTGTGTAACAATTGAATTCAATGGGAGTTTTAATTTACATCAATTGTGCCACTTTTTTGCCGTATGTGGTAAACAGATGACACTCTGACTGAAATTGCACTTACCGCTGAGAATATAGCCAAGAGGTCAATTTACAGGGGCAGATACATTATCTGTTACTACCACCAAATCGACGATACAGCGAGTCATTTAGGTTTAGCTGAAGGCAGAAAAAGGTCAGCGAAAATTAAAGCAAACACTTTAAAATGAAAAACAGAATAACAGAGAGATATAAGATAGATATATATATAAAATACAAACATATAAGATAGATATAATAGACTGAAAGATATGAGAGAGATAGATAGATGGATATGATATAGATAGATGGATATGATATAGATAGATGGATATGATATAAATAGATGGATATGATATAGATAGATGGATATGATATAAATAGATGGATATGATATAGATAGATATATAAATAGATTAGATAGATAGATAGATAGATAGATAGATAGATAGAGATAGATAGATATGAGATAGATAGATATGAGATAGGTAGATAGATAGATAGATAGATAGATAGATAGATAGATATGAGATAGATAGATATGAGATAGATAGATAGATATGAGATAGATAGATATGAGATAGGTAGATAGATAGATAGATAGATAGATAGATAGATAGATATGAGATAGATAGATAGATATGAGATAGATAGACGATAGATAGATAGATAGATAGATAGATAGATATGAGAGAGATAGATAGACGATAGATAGATAGATAGATAGATAGATAGATAGATAGATAGATAGATAGATAGATATGAGATAGATAGATAGATAGATAGATAGATAGATAGATATGAGATAGATAGATGGATAGATATGAGATAGATAGATGGATAGATATGGGATAGATAGATGGATAGATATGGGATAGATAGATGGATAGATAGATAGAAGATAGATCGATGATAGATAGAAGATAGATAGATAGATAGATAGATAGATAGATATGAGATAGATAGATGGATAGATGGATATGAGATAGATAGATGGATAGATAGATAGGAGATAAATAGATAGATAGATGGATAGATATCAGATAGATAGATAAATAGATGGATAGATAGATATAGGATAGATAGATAGATGGATAGATAGATATGGGATAGATAGATGGAAGATAGATAGATAGGAGATAGATAGATAGATATATAGGAGATAGATAGATAGATATGAGATAGATAGATAGATAGATAGAAGATAGATAGATATGAGATAGATAGATATGAGATAGATAGATAGATAGATACGAGATAGATAGAAGATAGATAGATGATAGATATGAGATAGATAGATAGATATATAGATAGATAGATGATAGATATGAGATAGATAGATAGATAGATACTAGATATGAGATAGCTATACAAATAAAGATTATTATTATTATTTATTATAGATAGATAGAAAATAGATAGATAGAAGATAGATAGGAGATCGATAGATGTGAGATAGATAGATATATAGAAGATAGATAGATAGATAGGAGATAGATAGAAAATGTTGATGTTCTATAAATATTGTATAATAAACACATCATGAAAAAAACATAAAACAGGTTACAAATTTAGACCCAGTAAAATATAAACAAAGTTACAATTCTCCGCCCGCTCCCTTTGTCCTGAGTATTTTTGGGAGAGTGGGAATAGGAAATCTTATATAAATAAAGAATAGGTAAATATCCCCCCTTTCCTCTGTGGAGTGGGGAGGAGGAGGGGAGCCGCGGCGAGCGCAGGAAACGTCTGTGTATCCTGCCTCACCATACACAAAGGACCTTCCCTGACGAGCCCTGGCCCGCTGCTCCAGCATAATGCCGCGGGGTGTACGGATGGCATTTTTATATCAGGTTATTCCTAATTAGAGGAACACTCCAAGAAAAACTGATTAATTTGTTTACTGGATTGGAGGGGGTGGAGCATTACACAAGAGCTCACTAAGGCCATAGGTCATGCTCCGCCCCTCCAGTCCATCCACGGCCGGTCACTCTGTTCCTCAAGTGTCTTTTTAAGCTTTACTCTAGTAACTTTAATCTCCAGATTGATTATATTATTTTTATACCATTCCAGGCCTTCTACATTTCGGACATGTTTCGAACAAAGACCTTACAGTCAGTTTCCATCCCTTCGCGACCTGACAGCCCAGAGACATTCACCAATTGTTAGATGCCAACACAAATGCCAGGTAAAAAGAGACGAAGCAAGTGACAGAGACAGATGTCCCCAGGGGAAGTGTAAAGGACAAGACTCCACAGACCTGGACTGTGCCCGTAATCCTATAAAACTGCAGGATCTGCGGAGTAAAACGTCTGAAGTACCAGTAAGAAGGCCTATAGGAAGAAGGGAATGGGCATGAGGATGATGGATTATGGAATATTCTGGATTACTGGAATGATAAAGCTAGAAATCTGCCACCACCTCACCATGCTGCCTTCTTCTCAACCAGCAATCACTGTTTGGCCTCTTCCGTGATGAAACGTTAAACTACAGAGTGACTCGGGGTGCAATCTGGTTTTTCGCACTTTTTTGCTGGAATATGATGAATATTGATGTATCAGGTGTTGTGGTAAAGGAAGTCCGCCATGGAAAAACAACTTCTCTTTATATAGAAGTCTGGTTCCTGCTACTGGTGGGACTAAGAACACAATCATCTGGTCCAGTGCATTTCTATATAATGAGCTAACCTGAGATAGGTCAGGAGCTAGTGCCTCAAGTTATGGAACAAACACCTGCAGGAGAGGCTGTTCTTTAGTGTGCAGCATGTCTCATCTTACAGGTTTGACATGATAGGTTGGTTTTTCACATACTTTACTACTAAAGATCAGTAGCTGGTGCCCCGAGGCACGGAAGGAATTTTGATAAAAAGAGAATCTGGCTGAAGGCGTTTTCCAGGCAAATACAATTGTTGATCAATCCTATGGAGTGGAAGCTGATGCTCTTATCCCCGTGTAGTGGCTGGCACTGGTACATGCAGGCACACAATCAGCTGATCGGCCAGGGCTGTAAGCGGTGGACCCCAGCTGATCAGTTATTGATGACTGATCCTGTGGATGAGTCATCAATAGTATTTGCCTGGAAAACTCCTTTAAGAAAATGTATATTATATATAGTATAAATATATGTATAGTACAATGTTTAAACTAAAGACACCTTACAAGGATGACAGAAGATCAGGAGTAAGTGTCTCATGTCATGGAACAGACTCCAACCTAAAGTTATTCTTCTGTCACAGATCCTCTTTATATATAGTAAATATATAGTAAACTAATGACTATTTTGCATATTGTCCTCTGAATGATCCAGAGCAGAAACCTCATGAGCAAGTGACTGGGGTCATGGAAGAGACTCCCACATAACTAGAAGCTGGTTTTCTGTGAGAGGTCCTCTTTTAAGTAACTATATACCCTGTTTCTCCGAAAATAAGACGCGTCTTATATTAATTTTTGCTCCCAAATATGCGCTATGTCTTATTTTCAGGGGGTGTCTTATTTCGCCACGGCAAATCCGTCTGTGGCCGCTAATCCCTCAATTGGCCAGCTTTGTGGACGAAATTTCTCAGAAATCTCGTCCACATGGGACAGCAAATCTGTCATGGCAAAGCTGGGAGAAGCCGGTGTTGTGGTGTGGATTTACTGACCACAGAAACGGAAAAGCGTGCAGCCAGGTTGCTTCAAAACAAGCGGCTGAGTGCCGTGGGTTTTGAAGCAGCGCTTTCCCGGCGGAAATCTCGCTGTTTATCGCTGTGGCCAAACTGCGAGATTTCCGCTGGAAATACGCTCTGTGAGAACCCAGCCTTAAGAATCACACACAGGTTGCCTGACTCACACACAGAGCCATAAAAAAATAAGGGCTGTAAAGTAACGTACCTGTCTGCAGACAGAAGTTCCTGTACCACTTGTAAGCAGGGATGGTATTGCAGCTTCCAGCCACCAGGGGGAGCTCTGCAGATCTACCTATACATCTGGAGGTAGGAGACAACGGGGATGGCAGCAGGGGACAGGCCTCTTGACTTGCCTGCACACTTTACTATGCCTTACTATCGGGGGGTGCCTTATATTTGGGACTTCTGCAAATTTTGGGGGTGTCTTATTTTCGGGGAAACACGGTAGTAAACTGAAGAGTCTGGAGTCTTTTTGACCTTTTTCCAAGTTTTACTTCAAAAGATCAGTAGCTAGTGCCCCGTGTTATACGAGAGTTTTCTTAAATGAAAATGAATCTCCCAGATCAGAATGCTTTTATTATAAATTCTGTTAAAGTGAAGACACTCACAAGTACTTTTACCTTGCGTGTTCCAAAAGATCAGGAGCGAGTGACTCATGTCATGGAGGAAATACCACACATAGAATGAGAAGTTGGTTTGTGACACACATTCTTTTAAGTAGATATATAGTAAAATAGCATCATTTTTGGGGAGTCTTATTGGTCTTTTTTCCTATTGTACTCCAGAAGATCAGTAGCTGGTGCCCCGTTTTAGGGGAAAGATCTCCATAAAGTAATGTTGGTCTAAAAGGACAGAATTTTACTGTACCCTATATTAAACTAAAGACCCCTTAGTATGACATACCTTATATCCATATTCTGCTCCACAGGATCCGCAGCGAGTGACTCGTGTCATGAAAGAGACTGCTATATAGAGAGAAGTTGGCCTTCCAAGATATATCTTGTATAAAAACCTTTATAGTCCATTATACACTAAACTAAAGACACCTTACAAGTATGACATAATACCTTACATGTTGTGCTCTAGGAGATCCGGACTGACTTGTGTCATCGAAGAGACCCCATATAATACAAGTGACAGCATTGTACTGAACTCATTCTACTGAAGGAGAGAACCAAGTGAAGAACAAGTGACGGGTGTCTGCTGAACGTACAGCCCACCCCTCAGAGGTGGCTGGTTTATGAACTTGTATAGACTTATCTCCAACCGCTGGACGATTGGGGAATCATGTGATGAAGTTTATATATATTGAGAGATTTTCTGTTCTTGTATTAAAAGTTCTATATCAACCACTGCAGCCATGACTCAGCCTTGTGTCAATGCCCCGAGGGGTTGGTATCGTGTGGGCTTGTGGGACGGGGTCATTTCTAGGGTTTTCATATTTGCCTGTGGCTCGCCCGGTATGTGCATAGCTCACACCCGCAGCACAGAAGAACAGGTGTGAACATGCAGGAAGGTTTAGAGGATTTTACTAGGACTGCTTTTCACGCTTCAATTACTTTCTTTTTTTGTGTACTGCTGTTTGATTTAAAGGGGTCATCAGCGTGATCAGTCCACCTGGCTTTAGGAATAAGTCAACTTAGGTCCTGCTCATGCCAAGCAACAGGAAAGAAGCAAGTCTTAGCAGATCGATCTTCTTTCCGTAGCTGGGACCTTAATCATGAGCATGTGTCACTCCCCCTAGTGGTAGCTGTTAGCAGTCACAGCTCTAAGGCTGTGCCCACACGGGGCTGATTTGAGGCAGAATGTCTGCAGTAGAGAGCCAGCCTCGCACCCGCACCATTTGGGGTTTAACACGTATTTTTGCGTGGAATTCCCCTCCTCATTGAGAAGACGCGGACTCCAGAGCAGAAACAGCGATAAACCTGACACGCTGCAGCGTTAAACTCCACACCACGCGCCAATTTCCGCACAGGTTTTATGCAGATTTGCTCAGCAGCTTGCGGATGAGATTTTTAAAATTTTTATCTACTATGTGGCACAGAAATTTTGCGGCAAGTCCACTCCATGTGGACCCAGCTAAGGGCTTACTCAGACGGGCGTATATCGCCCGCCCGATATATGCTACCCCTCTCTGCAAGGGGAGGAGGCAGGCCGGGCCGGGAGCTAGTGCACTGATTTTCCGCCCCCTTTCCACTGTTTGCAATGGGAGGGGCGGGACGGGGCGGTGCCAAGTTCCAACCCCGCCCTTCCCATTGCAAACAGTGGGGAGGGGCAGAGAGTGGGTGGGAGCTCAGTGCACTAGCTCTCTTCCCATCCAGCCTCCTCCCCTTGCAGAGAAGGGGCAGCATATATCAGCCGGGCATGAAAACCCTACAAATATACGCCCGTCTGAATAAGCCCTAAAACAGAAAACAGTGGATTAGAAGCTCCGTATATGTACGGCGTTCGGCCCTTAATGGGTTAAAGGGGTTAAGGTGCTTTCACAGAATACTCCACCATGAAAATGTGCACCAAAATTTGCATGCCTAAGGGTTTTCCTTCACACTGACCCTCGCAATCCATGCGAAAACAGCCTGGCATCACTGGAGGAATCCCCTCACCCCCGGCTGAAGATAAAAAGACAGAAGATGCGCGAGTTCAAACATCACAGAGGGGAATGAAACCAATGAAAATCATTTGTTTCATAATTCTGCGTTTTCACTCACTTCTCTCGATAGTGTGTAGCCCGCTGTCAGTGTGGACTGCGCTGGGAGCTGATAGCACTGTTAACATTGCAGCAGCAGGTTTGGGATTACAGGCATAGCTCCCATTGAATGCCTGTAGTACCAAACCTGGCCACTACAATGTGGACAGCGCTATCTACCTGCACTGCTTTCCTCACTGACAGCAGGCTTGGGTATCAGCTGATCTTAGGTGATCCTGAGTGGCACACCCCCACCAATCAACTATCTGAGCATGGTCATCAATAGTAAAAGTCCCAAAAATCCTGATCAATCCCTTTAATCCTGGAATCTCTACCAATCAACAGAATGAAATGCCAGAACCTCGTCAATACTTATCCCGGCTGTACCTGCTACTGCTGATTAGTCTCATTCATTCTTCTGATCGGTGGGGGTCCTGCCGGTTAGATCCCACCAACCGCATCTTGATAAACCATCCTAAAAATAAGCCACCAATGTATATTCCTGGAAAATCCCTATAAGCCCTCAGCCCCCCGTGTGGACAGGCCTTATTATAATGCTGATATTGTACTGTAGATTACGGGATGAGTCGGGACGAGGAACATGAGCCTCACCCTCCCTTCTTCAGCGTCGCAGGGACCACCAGCTGTCTGGCCAGCCGTCCGTGGACAGGTGTGGCTTGGGCCGGTGAGTATTTATAAACCCCACATGACTTATTTTTGGTATTCACGGACCACAATCGCCTCTTGAAGTCTACGAGTGCGTAAAACAATGCAGCGAAAGCCCATCAGCATCCTCGTTCACTGCTTTTTCTGTGTTTTTGCGCATCTTGACAAAACGGAGACCACCTGGACCTTTTTACAGTTTTTTTTGTGTGCGTGTAAAACAGACGACACGCGGTTACAACACGGATGTGAAAAGCGCAGATACACGCTAAGGCCTCTTTGACACGAGCGTTATTAACGCGCTGAAGTTAGACGCGCAATAAAATCCCGACCATCTCTGCAGAGAATCGTGTGAGTGGACCATTTCCCGCGAATAAGCCCCGACCTTCTTAGCGTTTTCTCGTCTATTCGCACGGCTGGGTGCGAAGCATTGCCGAAAAATGCGCCGCTGATCAGAATTCCCGCGGTCGGCAGGAATCCTAATGACTTCCATACAGGCACCTGTCGTATTTCCCGGCGTTGGACGCGGCTAAACTCCCCCCTCCCTTTTTTTGCAGCTCCTATAGGAGTCTATGGAGGCGCCTGAGTTTTTCGGTCCAAAGATAGAGCAAGACCAAAACACACCGGAGGAACGTCGGTCGCCGATGGACGACTTTTTTTTCTTTTTGCAGCTAAACCTCCTTCGTCTGAATGATTCCATGGGAAAGCATTGGTTCTAAGAGTCGCGATGTTATTGCGTGGGTACCTTAGCCACGCGCGAACGCTCGTGTGAATGAGGCCTAAAAATGGACGAAAACCGCAGACATATGCAGTGAAAAATGCGCAACTTTGGTTCATATCATGATCAGACAAAATTGGCTCACGAAACTCGCCTAAGAGTATCGGTACGCTGACAAGCGCGGTACCGCGCTCAGCAACACGCCTTTTACCCACGGAGGCGGGGCCATATGAAGGCAAAAACACCTCACATCAATCAGAAGTGATTCGCATTGATGTCACCGGGACGCATCGCGCGCCACGCGGCAGGTAAGAGCCGGGGATGCATCAACGGCCCCATTGTAGTCAAAGGGCGATGCGTTCAGAGGAACATGAAAAAAATAGGACGCGCCGCGATTTTTTTTCCTTGCAACATGGCAGTGAGGGAAAACATGGCCGGTGTGTAGGACTCAAAGGACTCCATATTTATGTGAGCTTCGCAATGCACAGAACTCACGGAGGTGAGCGCGAAACCGGCCTGAGGGTGCGTTCACATGGGCATCATTTTCACGCAATTTCTGTGCGGTGATGCCAGCGGGCTCCGGCGCTTCGCACAAAATACAGCAGGTGACATTTTTTTTCCGATGGGTTCTATTCACTGCGGATTGTGTGCGCCACGCTCTGCACAGATATGGCGGTGTGCATGCAGCCAGAGTGAGAGCTGTTACCACTTGTGTTTTAGGGGAACCCGTCATGTTGCCACGCAGTTATGGAGCTCTTAGCGGGTGTCGGGGAGCGGGGGGAGGGCACACGAGTCAGCGCCGACCTCCCTCTGAAGTGGCGCGACAATCTGACTCTTGGGAGTGCCGTGCGTGCGCTCCCCCATAGGCGAGGTATAGGACCGCGAGCGCACAGGAAAAGTCAGATTTCCGTGCGCCGCGACAACCTCAGAGGGAACACGGCTGATTGTGGGATCATAAAACACACATCCGCCTGCGTTTACAGACTGTGGGGATCACTGGATCCCTCTGAAGGGGCAGGCGAGCATTAGGGAATAAAGGCCTGCTTCAAGGTAATGGAGCTGAGCTGCAATACCAGACCCTGCCCACAGACACCAGGGGGCGCTGTTTTCCCTACTCCCTGACACAAGGGCAGGTTATAGCACTAATGCAGACAAGTCAGAAGGAGACACCCTGAGCCTATCGCCTATGGCGGTCCCTACAGCACGTCAGTGGAGGGGCACTCTAGTGAAGAGCTGCTCTGGGGGCTCCTAGCGCTCCTCAGCGCACGGCTGCTTTACATACCCCACAGCTGTCTGCCGGCCGGCCGACCCAACATCACTGCAGCCTGGTCTGAGAGCATAGAAACTATGGCACAGCTCTCCACCAATAGAAATGCCCAGACCAGATACAGGGTCCAATAGGGGCAGGGGGCGGGCCGTGGACAGCCAATCGCTGTGTGCTCTCTCTCACAAGCAGGTTTAGTAGTCGGGAGGAAAAGGGCGGGAAAGCAGAACGCAGTGCCGGTCCGCGGTGTGCGCCTATGTGAGCCTCCAGCCTGAGGGGCGGCCATGGTACCATCACCTGCACAAGTCAGTACTGGGAGGTGTAATCTGTGTGGTATATATATATATATATATCAGTCAGTCAGTCAGTCAGTCAGCCAGCACTGTGTATATGCAGGGTGATTCAAAAGTCAGGGCCACCTGGGATATCTTCTGAAAGCAGAGAGATTCTAGATGCTGTGGTGTCTGTCAGCCATCTTGGATTCAGCGCTAATTACACTTATGCGTGACTTAGACACACGCGTATATATAATTGCATGGAGGCTCTAGTCCAGATTGTACCGCCTCTAGCTTGGATACAAGATGTGATACGGGGGGCATGGAGGCTCTAGTACCCTGTTGTACCGCCTCTAGCTTGGATACAAGATGTGATACGGGGGGCATGGAGGCTCTAGTACCCTGTTGTACCACCTCTAGCTTGGATACAAGATGTGATACGGGCGGGCATGGAGGCTCTAGTACCCTGTTGTACCACCTCTAGCTTGGATACAAGATGTGATACGGGTGGCATGGGGGCTCTAGTACCCTGTTGTACCGCCTCTAGCTTGGATACAAGATGTGATACAGGTGGCATGGGGGCTCTTGCACCCTGTTGGGCCCCCTCTAGCTTGGATACAGTATGTGATACGGGGGGAATGGCCCTGTTGTACCGCCTCTAGCTTGGATACAAAATGTGATACGGGGGGAATGGAGGCTCTAGTACCCTGTTGTACCGCATCAAGCTTGGATACAATGGCCCCCACATCAGCAGGGGGCAGTGTGCCGTTCTCTACAGTAAAAGCAGGATTGAGGCGCTCACCCCAAGTCTCCAGACACGAACACGGCGTAGATTCATCACTGAAGACAACCAGGTTCCCCTCCGTAGCGTCCAGTTTCATCGTTCGTGGGACCACTGCAGGCCACGGTGGGAGGCAAAGGCAGAACATGTAATGGGTGCAGTGAGAGCAAATGTCCTTCAGTAATGTGCCCGTAAATGGTTCTAACAGACACGGGTGTAAAACAATGGCGCCAAGATGGCGGACAACGAATCAGAGCTGCTTGTCGGACTCTCCCCTACTGGTGGTATGTCGAGGGCGTCCTGAGCCCGGTCACCGACTTTGCGTGTTTCTCCTCAATAAATGTATCTGTTATATAAGGTTATTATTATTATGAACAAGAAGCCCACATAAAGACAGGGAGAGCATACAAACTCCATGCAGATGTGGTCCATGGTCAGACTCGAACCTAGGACCCCAGCAATAGTGCTAACCACTATGCTGCTTCTCCCTTCTCTTCCTTCCTCTAGAGGAGAGGGAGAAAAGAATAGCTTCTTCTGTCTCCTTATTTTTCTCCTCCTCTGGATGCAAAGTCTCCTTCCTGAGCCAATATGGCTGCATTCGTGTGCACAAGGAAAGGCTCATAAAGACATGTTTAGTGGAGGCACCAAGTGGTTCACAAAGCTCTGAGCTCAACCCCATTCAACACATTTTGGATGATTTGGAACAGCAGAGTCAGAACTTGTTCCCTAATATCAGTCCTGACCTCAGAAAGCCCCACAAACTCCAACATCTTGTGGAAAGCCTTCCCGGAAGAGTGGAAGTTGTTGTAGCCGGAAAGGGGACACAACTCAATATTAACACCCATGGTTATGAGATGGGTTGTCCAACAGGCTCATATAGGTGTGATAGCGGTACTGGTGCATCTTGTCTCCACTGAAACTATGGGTGGAGTAATGGGTTTGTCCTTGTGGAGTAATAAGGGAACGCCGACATCTCGTGATTGGCTACCTTCGCGTCTCTCTCTGCTGGTATCCTAGCGCGGCTGTCATGATCCAACCCAGCTGTCACTTTCCATGCCAGACCTCACTGCTTGTATCACTGCCTCCGCTATGTTTTCTGCCTGGACAGGTCCAGCGCTGAGGGTCCCCCATCCCCCCCCCCACCTCATTCCCATCTTAGCTGCAATCACTGCTTTCATGGTCCTTGGCTGCTTAAGCCGTGGCCACAGTGACATGGATGGATGTAGCCTCCGCCTCTGAATCAAGCACCAAAGGAGAAGCTCCGCTGCAGTTCCCACGCTGTCACTATCCGCTCCTGGCCACCCATCAGCTCTGGCACCTCTCCTCCCATCTAGACCTGAAGCCGGCAACGCTGTGTGTTTCCCCGTCCACCGCCGCGTGTCACCCAACTCAGCGCTGGCACCTCTCGTTCCGACCGTCTGGCCACAGACCAGAAGCCTACACACCCGGCGTGAAGTTAGCACAAGCTATGGGCATTCCTTATAGCTCCAGCTGGCCAAACCCATTACTCCAGCCCTAGTTTAGGTGGAGACAAGATGCAGCAGTACCTGTGATGGTTAGGGGTGCACATACCTTTTGACCAATGCTATATCTCAGTACACTGTGACATTGCAGATTGTGACAGCCACGTAATAAAGCCACACACTGGACGGCAAAATGCCATACAGCAGTGCAGAAACCCCATAAGGATTAATGTGTAGGATTACCGCCAGGAGCCTCAGGAACAAGTCAGAACATACGATCATTTCGAAGAACTATATTTTGCAGAGTGACAATATCTAATATATTCTACAGAGCACTTTATTAAGTATCTCTTCCTTCTCTGGCAGGGTATTTCTATTTTGTGGGTACGACGGTTGATACTGCTTTGCATGTAAGTGCAGAGGATGTATCTGTTTTACTCTTTCAATTTCCTTGAAGGGCCTATACAGTGAAAACCAAATCTGTAATGTCAATGTCTGGTGGATGAGCTGTACTAGCACAGGAAAACCGCTATGAAACAATCAGTGGTAAGCAGAGGTATTTTGGTATCGGCAGCAAGATTAGTATAATGTGCTATTTAACCACCCCTTCCAACCAACCCCCCCCCCAAAAAAAAATAGACTGCAGTGTCTGATGTTCATCAACCAGTTTAAAGTGGCCGTTCAGTTGTATTAATGGCCTATCCTCAAGACAGGCCATTGATAGTAGCTCGATGGGGTTTGTTGATTGGGATCCCTGTCGATTAGCTGTTCTTTGGGCTGATGGCCATAGGCACTGGGCATATTTCTGCAGGAAGCAGCCAGCTCTAATTGCACTGCAATGGCCATGGTTGGAATTTCAGGCCATTCACTTCAATGGGAACTGTGCCTGTACTACCAAGCCTGGCCTCTGCAGTGGGAATGGAGCTGTCCCCTTCCTGCAGAAATCATCTCAAAGCATGAGTGCACTCTACCAGAAAACAGCTGATCGGTGCGTATTCCTGGCAACAGAACTCCACTGATCTACTATTGATGGATAAGCCATCAATAGTTTGCAACTGGACAACCCCATTAATCCTTTCCCACTGCAGGGCGTACATTTACGTCCTGCAGCGTTAAGGTATGTATGATGGGATCATCACGATCTTTCTGACAGCCGATACACGGCGGTAACAGCTCTGATCAGCTGCGCGGCTGATCAAAGCTGTTAACTCTCTAAATGCTACTGTCAGTTCTGACAGTGGCATTTAAATCCCCCAAACAATGAGATCGCAGGGATCCGTGTGGGTGTCATGGCAACCGGGGGCCTTCTGAAAGGGGTGTGGGGTAGCTTGATGGACTGCTTGCCCAATCACAGTATGATGTAATGCTATGGCATTACATCATACTGCATGAGCGATCAAAGCATCACAAGTTGTTGTGCCCTAGGAGGGCCTAAGGAAAAATAAGAACAATAGTTTTACTTTTTTTTTTTTTTACAATTAGTAATAGTTTAAATTGCCCCCTTTTTTGCCATATTTATAACGAAAGCATCTTAATCATAAAACGAAAATACATATTTGTTATCGCCGCGTCCGTAAAAGTGCGATTTATCAAAACGATGCACGATGAACGTCGTCAGGAAAAAAACCCCGCCAGAAATGCACTTTTTTGGTCACCCTGTCTCCAACAAAAAAATGCCATAAAAAGCGATCGTATGTATTCCAAAATGGTACCAACGCAAACTACAGGACGCCCCACAAAAAATGAGCCCTCTGCAGTTTTTCAGTACATTATATGGTACATTCAATAGTATCATTGAAAAATACAAGCCCGCATACAGCTACATCGATAAAAAGGGGAGAGGAAAAAACGAGAATGGAATAAAAAGGTCCGTGTCCATAAGGGGTTAATGACCCATCCCAATGCTTTCAAGTGGTTTTGTATCTAGTAAAAGGTGTCAAGAAATTTGATGCCCCAGTGAACATTTCCATTTGTTTATTGTCCAGTGGTTTGGTTTCTAGTTCCTGGTATCTAGTAGTTTGAAGCCTAGATCCATCGTGCCCAATAGTTTGGTTCCTCAGTTGATAGTCCCTGTTATCTACTGTACATTTAGTGCCCATTAGCAGCTTAGGCACAATGATCGCTCCAACTGTCAGTCTCCTTATCTTTTGAACAAATTTTGAGCGATCATCTTTGCGTGTAAATGGGGCTTAACGCTGCCCTATGGACAACAAGGTGTATACAGTCAATCTATGATAAGTGGATTATATGAAACTCCCTCTTCAAGCATTGACCTCTCCGTCAGAGATGAATATAGGAAGGAGAGCATGCAATGGCTGTCACCTGCCATGTGATATGTTCTATATAAATAGGAGAAGCTGTCACGTGACCACGGCGTCCGTCTGTTTAACACCTTAAGGACCAGACACTTTTAAGGGATTTTACTAGAGATGAGCGAGCACCAAAATGCTCGGGTGCTCGTTACTCGGGATGAACTTTTCGCAATGCTCGAGGGTTCGTTTCGAGTAACGAACCCCATTGAAGTCAATGGGCGACCTGAGCATTTTTGTATATGACTGGTGCTCCGCTAAGGTTTTCGTTTGTGAAAATCTGGGCAATTCAAGAAAGTGATGGGAACGACACAGCAACAGATAGGGCAGGCGAGGGGCTACATGTTGGGCTGCATCTCAAGTTCCCAGGTCCCACTATTAAGCCACAATAGCGGCAAGAGTGGGCCCCCCCCCCCCGCACTGTCAGCGTAAAGATCGTTCTCCTCTTCCATAGCTGTAACAGCTGTGGCAGAGAAGAACGATGTTTGCCCATTGAATTCAATGGAGCCAGCAATACAGCAGGTTCCACTGAAAGCAATGGGCTGCCGGCGATCGCAGGATGAATTGTCGGGAAGGGCTTAAATATAGAAGCTCTTCCCTGCAATTCAGCCAGAAATGTGTTACAATAAAAATATATACCGTATATACTGGCGTATAAGGCGACGGGGCGTATAAGACGACCCCCCAACTGTCACCTTATACGCCGGGAATACAGCGGAGCAAAGAATAAAAATCATTACTCACTTCACCGGGCGTTCTGCGGTGCTCCTGCAGGCTGTCGCTCCCTCCTGGTCCCCGGCAGAGCATTGCTTTCTGGACGCAGTGGTTGAAATCCCCGCCTCCAGAAACACAGCCAATCACAGCCATTCAATGACATCATTGTCATTGGCTGTGATTGGCTGAAGGCACGTGTGTTTCTGGAGGCGGGGATTTAAAGCCCTTCGTAGAGAAAGCAATGCTCTGCCGGGGACCAGGAGGGAGCGACAGCCTGCAGCAGCACCGCAGAACGCCCAGTGAAGTGAGTAATAATTTTTATTCTTTGCCCCGCTGTATTCCCGGCGTATAAGGTGACAGTTGGGGGGTCGTCTTATACGCCCCGTCGCCTTATACGCCAGTATATATTTTTATTGTAACACATTTCTGGATGAATTGCAGGGAAGGGCTTATATATTTAAGCCCTTCCCGACAATTCATCCCACGCACGCCGGCAGCCCATTGCTTTCAGTGGAACCTGCTGTATTGCCGCTCTATTGAATTCAATGGGCAAACATCGTTCTTCTCTGCCACAGCTGTTACAGCTGTGGCAGAGAAGAATGATTTGTCTTCTATATGTTCTCAATGGGGTCGGCGCTGCTGCCGCCGGCCCCATTGAGCGCATATAGAGAAGACAACAGGAATCGGAGATCGCACATAGGTGCGATTTCTATGGCCTAAGAAGGACTGTTGGGGTAAGAGAGATCTCTCTTTCTCTCCCCACTAACCCCTGCCGTCCCCCCGAGCACGCTCGAACGAGAAGGTAGTTACTCGAGAAGAGCGATTTCTTAACTGACCTTACCGAGCGTGCTCGCTCATCTCTAGTCACGAGTCAACCATCGGGAGGACACTGAACAGCAATGGTGTGCATGGCAGGGTTGTAAAGAGAAAGTCGCTGTTCTCTAAAAATCACATTGCTGCTTGTCTGCGGTTTGATAAAGATCATCTGGACAAGCCAGACAGACATTCATTGGGACAATGTTTGGTGGACAGATGAGACCCAAAAGAGCTTTTTGGTTTAAAGATGTGTTGAGAGAGAAAATAAACCTGTATTATAGCATAAACACCACATGCCATCTGTGTGGCGGTGTTATCGTGATTTGGGCCTGTTTGGTTACATCTGGGTCCGGCCGGCTTGCCATCATTGATGGAACAACGAACTCAGTATTTTACCAGCAAATTATAAAGAAAAATGTCAGGACATCTGTCCGGAGATCGTGGTTCATGTAGCAAGACAGCAACCCAAAGCACACAGGCTGTTCTACCTAGAATGGCTACAGAAGAATAGAAGTAAAGTTTTGATATGGCCAAGTCCTGACCTTAATCCTACAGAAATGTCGTGGAAGGACCTGAAGCGAATAGTTCATGGGAGGACACCCACCAACATAATGGAGGTGAAGCTGCTTTGTAAGGAGCAATAGGCTAAAATTCCTCCAAGCCGATGTACAGGACTAATCAACAATTACCAGAAATGTTTAGATGTAGTTATTGCTGCACAAGGGGCGTCATACCACATACTGAAAGCAAAGGTTCACATACTTCTGCCACTCACAGAAGTGTGATATTGGTCATTTATTTATTGAGAAAAATGACCGAAGGGTTCACAAACTTTCAAGAATCACTGTATATGACTTAGTGATGCAATATGCTGATGAGCCTCTACATACATATCATTAAAAAGGAATGATGTGTACTACAATCCTCATCATCTTCTGGTGCTAATCTGGTAAGCCTTTCTAATTTTTAAGGAGGCAGTATTTAACTTTTTTCTGCATAATAGAAGGAAATGCTCACTCCTCACCACTTCCCGCACCCTCTTGGTCTTTGGAGCTGTCGCTTTTTACCTCACTGACTATAGTTGAGTATAGGAGGGCTTGGGACAGTGATATCAGCACATGACAAGTGGTGGACACCCCAAAGATACAACCTGAGGAGCACAGGTTGTACAAAGGATACAGTGCAGTCCTCATCTGTAGACAAGGGTATCTGGCTTACCCCTCTTACATCTATGCCATGGATCCATAATGCGCATTAATTGCAAAAAAAAAAGGCCTCATTGCTTGCATGTATCATATGTGTTTGCTGCGTATTTACGCAATCCCATTGACTTAAATGGGCTATTTCAATCTGTAATACAGAAATTTGCCATGCTGCTTTTTTTTCACGTGCGTAAATACTCTGTTTCCCCAAAGACAGTGTCCTATACTAATTTTCGCTCCAAAAGATTTCTCTTTTTTACGTATATAGCTGCCTGGACACTATTTAAATTGACCTCTTTTTATTAACTGTAACTAGGACTTGATTTTGGAGCAGGGTTTATATTTCAAGCATTCTCAAAAATCCTGAAAAATCATTCTGCATCCTCAAAAATCTTGAAAAATTGTGCTGGGGCTTATTTCCGGGGTAGGTCTTATTTTCAGGAAAACTGGGTAATTAGTATCTGAATACCCCAATGCAAATCAATCCCTGTATTGCGCACATATTTTTACATTTTTAATACAAAGCGCATATAACTCTGTGTGAATGAGGCCTAAATTATACAGGACGGCCAGAGAAAAGTTACCTAGAACACACTCTTATGAAAACTGTCTAAAAGAAAATCTGTCTTTGTTGTCCGTAGCAAGCAATCACAGCACAGTTTTTCATTTTACCTCAGCAGTATAAAAAGCAAAAGGTGCAATGTGATTGGTTGGTTGCTATTGGCAACAAAGACAGGTTATATTTTAGACAGCTTTCATAAGAGTGTGGTGCTGGACTAGTTTCTGTGGCCTACCTTGTATAATGTCTGCATGTAAGTGGGTGAACCCAACTGGTACGCCTCTTTTATACATAGGTAAAGTGTGTGTGTGTGTATGTGCAGGACCCTCAAGGAGGTCCTACAGTCTAATCTAGTTGTGCTCTGATGCAGGTAGCTGCCAGGACCTTACGTTCTTTGCTGAGAGGCTGAGCTTGTAAAAGGAGTAGAAGGACCTTCCAAACTGCAGAAAAAGAGCAGAGCTGCGAGTTACCGAGACTGTTGGGAAGATGTCCCGCGAGTGGTTCCCGTCTTCTGAAGCCAATGCTGTAAACCAAAAGCTGAAAGTATTACCCAAGGACCAGTGTGAGTGCCTATTACAGCTGTGTACCAAGAACTGAGAGAGGAAGGAGCTCTGTTCAGGCCCGACACGTAACGTCCACACAGCTCAGCTCCAGGTGATTGAAGTGACCGTGACCTGCTATCGAATCCTGAAACGGAGTGCTGAGCACTATGCAAAGGCCTGCGTCCAGAAAGGTGGTTGCCGGTATCAATCGTGAGTAGAATCTTTTCCTTCTGTTATGTACAAAATCCCTGGCCAGCTTATCCAACTACCTGAAAGAGTTAATGATAACACTGGACAACACGCCATTCATGCGACGCCCGTATTTGCGTCAATAATGCCCGGCGCAGATATGAAAATATGCGGGTTTTTTTTTTCCATTTCGCCAATAATGCCCAAATCACCACCAGAAATGACCCGGTGTATGATAGACTGTGCAATTTAAGGCCGCTTATATCGCTACTAAAAGATGCCTTTAAAAACATCTATACCCCCCCAAAAAATTTGGCCATGGACCAGATCGTGTCGGAGCTCATGGGCCTATTTGTAAATAAAGGGTACCACATTTATACAGATAATTATTACACCAGTATCCCACTTTAAAAAGCGTTACACGCCGCAGGTACAGGAGCCTGCGGAACAGTCCACAAATATAGGGTAGGGTTCCCACAACCCCTGGTTTTCAGGCGTGTAGACAGAGGAGCGTCTTACGCACTGGCAAATGACCCCTTGCTTGCTGTAAAATGGCATGACGGAAAAGACGTTTTTATGCTGTCCACTGTGCACGCAGACACCTCCGTTGTAGTAAGGGAGAGGGAGGCTGCAGCAGAGAAAACTAAAGCAGTCTGCGTCACAGAATATAATAAATTTATGGGGCGCGTCGATTTTTCTGACCAGGCGCTACAGCCATATCTCGTAAAGCGCAAGACGAGAGCCTGGTATAAGAAGGTGGCGATCTACCTAATACAGATCGCTAGGTATAACGCGCATGTCACTTATAAATCATCCGGGGGCACGCTGAGCTTCCTCCAGTTCCAGGAGGAGCTTATGGAATACCTTTTATTTGAGACTGCCGCACCTCAGGATGCATTACAGTCCGAGGAGGTACGAAGGCTCACAGAGCGCCACTTCCTGCATCCCATCCCTGAGACTGCGGGCAAAAAATACCCCCCAAAAAAGTATCGGGTCTGTACCAAACAATGGAGGAGGGATACACGATCTTATTGCCCCATGTGTCCATCCCACCCAGGCTTCTGTAATTACCCCTGCTTTGAAACCTACCATACCGGTTTACATTATTAATTTTATTTAATATATAGGAATTGCCAAAAGGGGGTGTGGATGGTGGGGGGGTTCTTTTTAGGGAGTCAATTTTATTTTTATTGGTGTGTCTTCTCAGTATTTCCTGCTTGAAACAAAGAGACCGGTCATAAAAGTGACAAATTTGGTGGAAAAAATTAAATTGCATTTATTTTTCACTTACTTTAGGATTATTAAAAAAAAATAAAAATGTAGCATCAGAATGCTAAGTGCACCCCTAGATAAATTAGCTAAGAAGTCTTGATTTCAAAATTGGGTCACTTGTGATGGGCGTTCTATTATTTTGGCAGTTTATTGTGTCTACAAGCGTGCAATGGGGCCTGGAATGTATTCAGTTGTGCCCTGAAATCAAATAGGTGCTCCCTCCATTATAGGCCTAGCCATGCATCCTATAAGAAGATTGGGGCTACAATGGGTATGTTTCTGAGCACAGGACAAACAGGGGGATCCATTTTGGGGCTCAAGTCTTCATTCATATATGTGTTATACAAAAAAAAACTGTTTTTAAAATGACATATGACAATGCAAAAATATGAAATTTTAGTTTTTCTCTTCTAAATTGCATTGACTCCTGAAAAAGAATTGTGGGGTTAAAATACTCCTGACACCCCTCAGCGAATACATTAAGGGGTGTAGTTTTTAAAATGGGGTCATTTGTGGGGGTATCTATCATTCTGACAACTATGAGCCTTTGCAATCTTGGCTTGGTGTAGGAAAACAAAGTGTTCCTCAAAATGTTGACAATCAATAAATTCGTACGTCTAAATGGTTAAAAAAAAAACTTTTTCAAATGTGCTTCCAGAATAAAGTAAACTAATGGAAATATATATCTTAGAAAAATTTGTACGGTATGTTTGCACATATTTCAGATATTGCAGTTGAAAATGTGAAAAAATGACTTTCTCCAATATTCCCAATTTTGGCGCTCCTAATAAATATACACAAATTTTATTGGCCCTATGTTTACCACCTAAATGAAGTACAACATGTGGCGAAAAAACAATGTCGGAAGTACTTGGATATGCAAAACCTTTACGGAGTTATTCTGTGTTAAAGTGACACAGGTCAGATTTCCAAAATTTGGCCTGGTCACTAAGGGGTTAAGAAGGTGACGAATCTGTGGGACAATGAAGATGCCTTCTTTAACTTTAGCATCACTGAGCTGTGGAAGTTGTCTTTTGAGGTACCAAAAATCTTCAGGTTTTATGTGTGGAGGGGGCAAAATAATTTTTGTTTCTTTCTACCAGAGGATCATGCTGCTCTTTTTTGTTTTTCCCTCCGGGGCAGAGATTTTCCTTTGGGGATCAGACGTTTATCATGTAGTGAGAAGACCTATCCCGACTGTCCCACTGACACAGGAAACCGCAGTACTTGGTGTATCCCAACTGCATTCCCAACAGTATTGCAATGACCACCAAGTCTCCACAGATCTGCCACTGATGGTCGGTGGACTTAATTGCTTTCAGAAGTGATTTCCTATTTTCATATGTTTCTTTCATGTGGGCCGCATGGCCTATAGGAACTGAAGGGAGAGGATTGCCATTGTGTAACAATATATTAACCTTAACCCCTTGAGTGGCACGCCCGGAAAATTTCCGGGACGAGCTCCACTGCTCATAGCAACATAGCCTGGAAGATTTCCGGGCTATGTATCACTATGGGAGCTGCAGAGCACAATGCCACAAGCTGTGACAGTGTGCTCTGCCTGCACAGACCCACAGAGAACAAATCAAGGGCTTTAAAAAACCAGCAGAAGATATTGCCGATATGTCGGCAATCTCCTGCTTTGTTTACAGGTTGCCATAGAGACCATCGGCTTGTCAGAAGCAAGCCGATGGTCTCTGTGGCAGGGAGAGTTTGGTGCTTGGCTGTGAGAGGACAGCTAGGTACCAGTTCTTACAGCAGAGATGAGAGAAAACCTCCGATCTCTGCTGTATTAACCCTTTACATGCTGCAGTCTATGTGACTGCAGCATGTAAAGGGCTGTCACTGCAGCATGTAAAGGACTGTCACCATCGGACCCCCGGAATGTGATCAGGGGTCCTGATAGGTCACTGTGGAAGTCCCCTAAAGGGACAAAAAAATAAAAAAATAAAAAATAAAAAAAAGTTAAAAAATTATAAAAAAAATAATAAAAACACTTGTCTCCCTTTACTTTGTAAAAAAATCAAAAATACAATCACACATGTGGTATCCATGCGTCATAATGACCCAGAGAAGCAAGTTAATGCATTATTTAACCCCTTAATGACATGGCCCCTTTTTTTCTTTTTTCCCCATTTCTTTTTTTCCTCCCCCCTGTTTAAAAAATCACAACTTGTCCCGCAAAAAACAAGCCCTCATATGGCCATGTCAATGGAAAAAGGAAAAAGTTATGGCTCTTGAGACGCAACTGCAAAATTAGTTGAAATTCAATGATTAGACCATTTTAAAAAACCTGCCCTGGTGGGCACGACAGGGTGGTAGGAAACCCGCCACTCAAGGGGTTAAATGGCCTACATCTCAGAGCTAACTCACAGTTTTCAGTGTCATTTTCATTTCTTCCATGATGAAATGATTAAGAAATACCTATTTTCAAGTCGGAAAGATTTTCACTGTTGACCGGTATAAAGTATGATGCCTTCCTTAGCGCAAGGCTTTGTGTAGTGAGTTAATGGTAAGACATAATGTTTATTTGTGTATTATGATTGTTATGGCACAGCAGAGCACTCGGTGCATTGCATATTTTGCAAACTTTAAGTTGCAAGGCTAACAAATGTAGGAAAACCGCTGTTTTTCAAGTTTAGAAATGTGTTACAATGGACTTGCCCAACCCCCCCTGCTGTGGATGAGTTGAAAGGTTGATTATAAAAGGGATGTTGGTCCACAGCTCAGGGAGTTTGCAGCACTTGGAGATCTAAAGGCCCTTTTACACGGGACGATTATCATCGTTGGTTGTTAAAAAACCAGCATTCCCGCGGAGTTTTGATCAATAGTTGTCCCTTGTAAATTCCTGCAGAGACTGAATGAGAGTTGATCAGTTTCAGCATGCCTGATAACTGAATGACAAGCCATTCACTGTAAACAGCGGTGCTTCAGTACTGAACGACTGCTGCTTACAGTGAATGGAGAAGGGCAGGAGGAGAGCGGGGAAAGAACTCTCCTGCAGCCGCCTCGCCTCCCTGCTGTCCACACTGTGAGCCATCCAGCGATACTCCAGTCTAAGGCCTCCTTGCCACGAGCGTGACGGGCTCCGCCGCGTAATATTACGCTGTGAAGCCCGTCACGGCGCCCCCCAGAGCCCCTATACTTACCTGCGGGAGATAGCGTGAAATCGCTTCCCCGCCCACCGCCGCCGCGTCACCGCCCGTCACCGCCCACCGCCGCCGCGTCAGCGAGCGTGTCACGTGACGCGGCCGGCCGTGTCACGTGACGCGGCCGGCCGCGTCATATGGCGTCATATGACGCGCGGCGGTGGGCGGGAAAGCGTTTTTTCACGCTATCTCCCGCTGGTTACAGCGGGAGATAGCGTGAACGGACGGCTTCCATTGACTGCAATGGAAGCCGTCAGTGCGTACAGCCCGTCCTCACCCGCAGAAAATAGAGCATGCTGCGGGTGAGGACGGGAGAAATCGCGGTGCGTAATTCCGCGGTGGAATTACGCATCGTGAGCATTGTGCTATTAGGTTCAATAGAACCTAATAGCTGCGGGCAACGCAGCAGATTTTCGCCGCGAATTACGCGGCGGAAATCCGTTCGTGGGAAGGAGGCCTAACAGCCTTAAACCAGAGCGGACAGTCTCCTACAGGGCAAAGAGCTGCTTCATACTAGCTGTGACCAAATAGGTAATAGTTGTCAGTAAAATATATATAATATTTGGTGCTGCGTGTAACTATAGTAGAGCAACAGATACTTTACTTTGCACTCTCAGTTTCTCTGTGCAGAGCTAGTGATCCCAACTCTGCTACATCTACTGTTGCTGATTAGTTCTTTTATGTTTGGTGTCTTGGTCACTATATGACCCATTAGTATCTGCTAAATCTTAAACCGTTCTGGCCAATCATACATGGTTACATCATACCCATAGTGTTATCCGTATATTAGATATTTTTGTACGTATCCCACACGGACGGTTTCCATTGAAGTCAGTGGAAGCTGTCCAATGCGTGGCTGACGCTGCGGAAGTGCCGCAGATCCTGTGAGAAAGCAGGAGGTTGAAAAATTAAAATAAAATGGACAAACTGTACATAGAAGGGGATTCTTTACTGTAAGAGCAGTTAGACTGTGGAACTCTCTGCCGGAGGAAGTGGTGATGGCAAAATCCATAGAGGAGTTTAGGAGGGACTTGATGTCTTTCTGGAGAGGAAGGACATTATAGGATATAAATCTTAGGTTAATTGTTAATCCGGGTATACAGGCAGGTAGGAACTATTAGGGGTTGATCCAGGGAACAGTCTGATTGCCATTAGGGAGTCGGGAAGGAATCTTTTCCCCAAAAGGGCTAATTGGCTTCTGCCCTTGGGGTTTTTTGCCTTCCTCTGGATCAACACAGGAGGATAGACTGGCTGGACTAGATGGACATTGTCTTCATTCAGCCTTACATACTATGTTACTATGTACTGCGCATGTCCGATGGTGCGCCATGAGGTACATGCGCAGTACAGCAAACCCAGAAGTAGAGAGGTCCGCACGAACACCGCTGCTGGGGAAATACAGGTAAGCAGGGCTCACAGGCAGCGGGTAGGGCTGGATTCCGTGCAGGGTTTCCCACACAGAATCCGACATGCCCGTGGATATAAGGTCTTATACACCCGTTCTTCCACTCAGTGGAGGCGTCCCATACGGGTTAGCGCCAGGGCCTGTTGGGGGAGGATTATTATTAAATTCTCCCCCACCCCTCCCAACCAGGGTTACACAAGAATTTACCGAAGGTGTTCTAGTGCTTGGTTCCATGAAGTGTGGCCTGCATGATTAAACCGAAGACATAAGAAGCATATACTGTATTTGAGTGGAGGCTTACGAGCATTTATTGTGTGCCCAAATGCAGCCATGTATGTGGTATATATGGTGAGTGTTGAAGAGACAGCCAGATGTGTTAGGCCACTTTCACATGTCCAAAAAATAACGCAAGATTTATGCATTGCAACACGAACGAATATGAACCCCATTCTTTTGAATCGCTGCATTTTGCGTTCCTTGGAATGCACCACTGATTATTTTCAGTGGGACAGGAAAACGCATTGCATGGCGTTCATGTGAGTGCGATGAGAGTCTTCCCATTGAAAACAATAGGAAACCCTTGCCGATCCTCCGGCTCAGCTAACAGCCGCGCTGGAGGATCGCAACCTTACTGAAGTGATGGGAGGCGTTTTATGACAGGAAAACGCCTCGCATCCCTGCGTAAAATTCACGGTGGCGAGCATGATGTCGGGCCGTGTGTTGGCAGCCTTATGCCATACATTGTAAGTAACGGTTTGGATTCCAATGAATACATATTGCAGATGCTACCGCTACGTAATGCTATGATCCAACGCTCTAGTACTCGCACCCTCCTACAAAGTGCTACGTAACATATCTCATAATGTACATATTACTTAGGTTTTAGTGAAAGTCATTTATTGCTGCAATGAACTACCTCTGTATCCATCAGACATAACATCCACTTGTTATGTGTACACAGTGACTCTGCCAACAGAATAGTGAGTGCAGCTCTGGAGTATAATACAGGATGTAACTCAGGATCAGTACAGGATAAGTAATGTATGTACACAGTGACTCTGCCAACAGAATAGTGAGTGCAGTTCTGGAGTATAATACAGGATGTAACTCAGGATCAGTACAGGATAAGTAATGTATGTATACAGTGACTCCACCAGCAGAATAGTGAGTGCAGCTCTGGAGTATAATACTGGATGTAACTCAGGATCAGTACAGGATAAGTAATGTATGTACACAGTGACTCTGCCAACAGAATAGTGAGTGCAGCTCTGGAGTATAATACTGGATGTAACTCAGGATCAGTACAGGATAAGTAATGTATGTACACAGTGACTCCACCAGCAGAATAGTGAGTGCAGCTCTGGAGTATAATACTGGATGTAACTCAGGATCAGTACAGGATAAGTAATGTATGTACACAGTGACTCTGCCAACAGAATAGTGAGTGCAGCTCTGGAGTATAATACAGGGTGTAACTCAGGGTCAGTACAGGATAAGTAATGTATGTACACAGTGACTCCCCCAACAGAATAGTGAGTGCAGCTCTGGAGTATAATACAGGATGTAACTCAGGATCAGTACAGGATAAGTAATGTATGTACACAGTGACTCCAACAGCAGAATAGTGAGTGCAGCTCTGGAGTATAATACAGTAGAAGTACATACATAATTATTTACCATTTGTATATAACTATTAATTTCTACAACTCCAACCTGTTCTCAACGTTTTTACTTTTAACTGATGTGTTGCATCCAGAGGTGCATTCCTAATTCTGCTAGTTCCCTGGTACCAGACTAACATGCATTATAGGAGCTTCACTGACCGTTACATTGTTAGAGCCAAGATGTTAGTTCACTTCACTTATTGCTGCGTGTAAGTAAATTACTTTGTTTCTAAGAGCAACCAGCTGACTTGTGAATGCAGCTCTGGATGTGACTGCATAAAATTAATAAAGCTTTTAAAAATAGTCGCAATAGGAAGCTCTATGAAAACAACAGTTGTGATCTACGCTAAAACATTAAAGAAACTCTTTAAAGAAGTGGTATTTGCCTAAAACTGCATATGGGCTATCTTATGAACACGCCTAGGAGCTCTTGCCTCTGAAGGCAGAAGGGGATTATGTTTGGAACTAGACTGATTAACTTAAAGGGGTTGTCCCGCGCCGAAACGGGTTTTTTTTTTTTTCAACCCCCCCCCCGTTCGGCGCGAGACAACCCCGATGCAGGGAGGTAAAGAAAGCTCACCGGAGCGCTTACCTGAATCCCCGCGCTCCGGTGACTTCTCTACTCACCGCTGAAGATGGCCTCTTCCTCCGTGGACCGCAGCTCTTCTGTGCGGTCCATTGCCGATTCCAGCCTCCTGATTGGCTGGAATCGGCACGTGACGGGGCGGAGCTACACGGAGCCCCATAGAAGACTGCAGAAGACCCGGACTGCGCAAGCGCGGCTAATTTGGCCATCGGAGGGCGAAAATTAGTCGGCACCATGGAGACGAGGACGCCAGCAACGGAACAGGTAAGTATAAAACTTTTTATAACTTCTGCATGGCTCATAATTAATGCACAATGTACATTACAAAGTGCATTATTATGGCCATGCAGAAGTGTACAGACCCACTTGCTGCCTCGGGACAACCCCTTTAAGGAGAGAATAGCTATGCAAATGAGCAATGAAATAATGTCCTCACAGCGCCACCTATTGGAAGCTAGCTAGCTTTTGTGCCAGGGAGCATCGCATGGCCTGTAAAGCTCCCTACACCTTCCTGGTGCTCTCCACAAGAAGAAACCTTACCCCCTCAGATGAAGGCCATATTTACACGGCCGCTATCAAGTTGTACCCGAGATTCTCAGCCGCCACTTGTATCATGCAGCACCCGGACATCTGTGTGCTGTGCGAGACACCACACATTGCAAGTCCTAAAACTTTCATTTTTCTGTCTCCCACTTTTGATGTAGGAGGAAAAATGCCCATGTAAATTAAGCCATTAGAAATAATAGGTTAATACACAACGCACAGAAACTGAACGTTTTCATCACAGGAGTAAATATGACCGGAGAGGAAAAAATAGGGAAGAGCTTGTAGTGGCAGAAGTGCAGCTGGGTGACTCTTGCATGTAGCTGACACTGGCTGCAGCTTCCCGTCATCGGTCATGGGGAGGCCAGCTCTGGGGCATAAACAGCTGCGTTAACAAGCTAAATACTCTGCAGCTGCAGAAGAGGAAAGCACCAGAGCCAATGGAGGTTTGGAGCCGAGATTTACACCCCAACAAGGGACCTATTGGGCTTATGACTGTGGGCGTATACACATACACGGCCCATATGCTCTGCCAGCTGAGTATGCACTGTGCACGCGCGGGAATCTGAGTGGGATTGATTTATTAATTCTTTCAAATTCCCCGTTCTGAACAGAGCAGGGATGCATATCGACACACTGCCCTCTCGCAATGCCTGCGTAGGGACAGCGGTTCATAAACAGCCCATTGAAGGGCTCCACATCATATGCAGAGAAACAGAGCATGCTGCAATTCATTACTCTTGCGTATGGATACAGTGTCCACACACTGGTGTGCATGGAAGAATAAAAATCCATTGACTTTCATTGCCTCCATTCACAGCGTATCATGTTTTTAGAATTTCCTCAGTGTTGCTGTAATTATTGTCAGTGGCTCCGACATTGCCACAGGTGTTCTTACCATAGGAGATCCTGAAAACATGACCTGTTGTTGCCCTGAGAACTGGAGTTGGAAAACTCTGGTGTTCAGGGGCCGAATTATCAGATATTCTGCATTATTGAACAGTCACCCACAGATGACAAGTCTTGGATTTCTGGTAACTGGTTTTCTTTGACCTGAACTCTGAGAAATTCTTGTTTGTTTTTTTTCCCATACCAAAACAGGAATTTCAGTTTTACTACATGTGCACATTAGGAGTCCACATTTTAGTTCTTTCAGACTTGTCATAACACAAGACTTCTTTTCTGCAAACCACCAGAAAAATAACTCAGAGGTCAGTAGAACCGCGTGTGGTTTATACTGGTTACAACTTGGTAGAGGGAAGTTACTCCAGGGATGCAGATACTGTGTATTCTTGAGGGAGCACAGCGCCATCTAGTGTCCACTCCTGTGTACTGCATCCAAATGGAACTTCAACTTTGAACATAATAGTTGTGCAAATTAGCTCTACTCCAGAAGGAAGAAAACTGTCTCTCTAGTGACATCTTTAACATAGCTAACTTGTAAGTCAATGCCTGACACATTGAAGACAACCTATAATCAGCTCTGAGCACGTTAAACCACTAGCAGCTATAGAACCAAAAAGTTGAGCTAATTCTTAAGGATTGCTTGTCATAGTGGCTACAACCAACACAAATTATAAATCAGACCTTTAATATTTCCTGTGCTGTATGGCACCGCCAGACCATCTCTTGTTCACACTTCATTCCATAACCATGACCCCTCTGCCTAAGTAACATGGATGACATCTCCTGCGTCTTCCATAGGATGGTTTTGTGTATGCACCGAGTGACCAAGGATCAGTGCAGATTGTTTAGCCATAGTGAGGGCAGATTCAACTAACTTGTCTGCACTTTGGCATCCTGAGGATGCCTTATGTTAAGATATACGAGTACAGGTAGTGGTGGAGGAACTCAGAGAGGCAGCATAGCAAAGATGAGTGTTAGGCCTCCTTCCCACGAACGGATTTACGCCGCGTAAATTTGCGGCAAAAATCCGCTGCGTGGCCCCCTGCTATTAGGTTCTATTGAACCTAATAGCACAATGCTCACGATGCGTAATTCCACCGCGGAATTACGCACCGCGATTTCTCCCGTCCTCACCCGCAGCATGCTCTATTTGCTGCGGGTGAGGACGGGCTATACGCGCTGACGGCTTCCATTGCAGTCAATGGAAGCCGTCCGTTCACGCTATCTCCCGCTGTAACCAGCGGGAGATAGCGTGAAAAAACGCTTCCCCACCTACCGCCGCAGCGTCATTTGACGCGGCCGGCGCGTCACGTGACACTGCCAGCCGCGTCACACGACGCGACGGCGGTGGGCGGGGAAGCGTTTTCACGCTATCTCCCGCAGGTAAGTATAGGGGCTCTGGGGGCGCCGTGACGGGCTTCACTGCGTAATATTACGCGGCGGAGCCCGTCACGCTCGTGGGAAGGAGGCCTAAGGCTGGGTTCACATGGAACGGATTTGACATGGAAATTCCGTGCAGAATTTCTGTGGAGCAAATCTGCCCGCGGCTTCTAATCCCGGGATTTGCAAAAATCTTGTCCACACGGGGCGGCCAATCCGTTATGGCAAAGCCGTGCTTAGCCAGCGTGGGATTGACAGCTGCAGCATGTAAATTCTTTTTTTTTTTTTTTTTCATTGTGGCCTCTATCCTCTCTTTGGGGAGAAAAAGCCGCAACGGAGTGCCGGCAGCCGAACTGCTCAAAAACCCGCGGCAATCTGAAAAGAGATACACAGAGAGCTGAAAAGAAAGAGAAAAAAAAGCATGGAAAAGGCAGAAGAAGAATAGATGGACTGAGGAAGGGAATAAAGAGTTGGAGAGGGCACAGCACAAATGGGAAAATGGGAAAAGCAATGGGGAGTCAGAGAAAATGGGGGGAAAATAGGCAGAGAACGAGGTAAAAGAGGAGAAAAAAGAGAGGTAAATAGGGGGGGAGGGAAGGAATGAAAATGCTTGAGAAGTCTGATCTATTGGATTCACCCAAAATATAATGGCCAATATAGTTTGCACTCAAAGAGTAAAGTAGAATTCATTGCCCCATGCACTAGGCGCCACTGTTTGTCTTCAATATAGAAGGGGGGGGGGGCTAATGTGGGGTCTGTGTGCCAGGACTGCTTTTTATCCTCAGTCTGGCCCTGACAAACCAACAAGGGTGTCACTGGAGAGTGGGGGGAAATGCAATAAATGGATTTGAAAACCTCTTAGAGAACTTAAGAATGGAGATCTTTGAGGAGCCGGTGGACCTTACTACAGATATAAGGGTGACCGTTTGTCACTGCATTGAGAACGGTGCATGTATGGAGGGGATGGAAATGCATTGTTAATTAAGAATTCTAAGGATTGGTGGGAGACACGAGGTCATTAATTTTCCATCCAACAGCTATCATGCTGACTCTTAGGTATTAGGGATGGGGAGTGGCCACTCCTAAAACGTTTGCCTTGGCACCAAGAAAGCTTGCTATACCACTGATCTACCCAACTCTTGTATACAGCATGTCTGCCCAGATTACCTTGGCCCCATAACGCACAGTGGGCCTTGGTACTTGCCCTGGTTTGATAGGTGCTAACGAATATAAGTAAATAACCCAGATCATACAGCAAGCGTCAAATATTACTTTAATTGAATAGATCACAGCACACAAATCAGATCAATCACGGAAATGTGATTAGGATTGTTTGTAATCTTCAAGTTTGACACCCAAGAATTTCGAGTTCTTCAGCAACTCTATAAAAGTCATCGCAGAGCTTCTTATACTCTTTGTTTTGACACTCTCTTTCATTTGGCCACCATTCCATCCAAGTTTCTCTCCCCAGGATATAGTAATAGCTGAGGAAACAGACAGTAAGTAGTCAATATTTGTTGATTATGCCATAGTTGACCCACCTTCCTCCTTCCTCCTCTCGATGTCCAGACTTCTCACTTACCCCAATGTCTCAGTATGCAAAACATTCTTGAGTGCACCAAATACAATGTAATCTTTTCCTTTCGTGAACTTTAGATTTTCTCGACACTTAATGTGGCTGATGAAGGTCCGGTTGTTGCCTTTGGCATTTGCATCCGTTCCTAGGATAAAATTAGAAATGATGAAATGGTCACATTGATTCAACAGCTCTAGGTTTAAATGATAGCAGATAAGCAAACTGATCCACTGAGTTCGAGAATCGTCTTGTTGTTAGGATACACCAGGCAAATTTCATGAGAACCTTTTGCCTATCATATTCTATGGGCTGTTGAACTCGTACTATCGGCCAGTTTCTAGTATTATTTTCCTGCCAATGGCATCTATTTCAGCCTCAGTTCTCTTTAAAGGTGAAAATACAGTTCCTTAAAGTGCTTGTCCAGGAATGCCACAAAACAGTGTAGCATTTTGTTCCACCTGCAAGCCTTCTCCCTTTGGTATGCATCTCCGATCCCAGGAATGGTTGTTGCATTACATTTATTCCCTTCCCTGGTATGCCTGTGCGTCCCGTATGAAGTGTGACCGGGTTTGTGGTTTATGCAGTTAAATATGGCAATTCGACAGGACAGGAGACAGGCTGCATAAATTGCCTAAACACCTTGCACTTCACCACTATCACTACTACTGTAGCCTCTATCCTCATCTTATTTTTTTCTTTCAATCCTACTTCCAACGTCCACCTATGGTGCATTCTTTTCAGATCAGCCCTGCTCTTTTCTTCACCCATGCACAGTTCACACGCACTCTTCACTTAATACGCCTCAATCCCCTGAGGCCACTGAGAAAGATAACCGCCCTCATAAATCTCCTAACCACCTGCTCACCCTCTCTATCCTGTTGCTACTAGCTGCAGGGAATATTTCTCCCAATCCTGGTCAACCCTTCAGTGCTCCTAACTTATTAACCCCCCCCAACTTGCTTTACTGAGACACCTCTTCAAGCCCAACCATTAGTCCATGCATACCCTCCCCTGTCTCCTTTCAATGTGCCAGTCAGCATGCAACAGATTGCCCACCATCCACGACTTTTTCACCGATAGCTCTCACAGAAATGTGGATACAGCAGTCTGACACTGCCTCCCCTGCTACATTGTGTTACCCCCGATACTGGAAAACGGGAGTGTTGGAGGAGTAGGTGCTTTACTCTCTCCGCAATGCACATTCCAGGTCATTCCACCCACCTCGCTACAAGACACGATCAAGAGTATTGCCATGCCAGACTCTCCCCTCTCCAATCCATCCTAAATACTGCAGCCAGGCTCATCTTCCTGTCCAGCCGCTACTCGGATGCCTCTGACCTGTGACGGTCACTGCACTGGCTGCCCATCAAATACAGAATTCAATTTAAACTCGCTACCCTCATCCACAAAGCTCTCCAAAGCACCGCGCCGCCCTACATTGCTTCCCTTATCTCAATCCACCACCCAGCCCATGCCCTCCGCTTCGCTAACTAAATCAGATTAAGCGCCCTCGCTAACTAAATCAGATTAAGCGCCCTTTTTAACCCAAACCTCTCATTTCTGCCTCCAAGACAACTCCAGAGCAGCACCAGTCTTCTGGAATGCGCTACCCCAAACTATCCGGGCAATCCCTGGCACAGAACTTCAGGCGAGCCCTAAAAACGCACCCCTTCAGAAAGGCGTACCATATCCCCTAAACCAAACCCCTTTGTACTCTGCCTGATAACCTGCTCCCTGTCCTACTGACTGCAATCTGCCAGCTGCCATCAATCGGCCCCTGCAGTCGCACCGATTCAGCCATCATATGGCTCAATTTTGACTATTATCTGTGTATAGCATCCCTCACTCTCTACCTCGCCATACTGTGTACATCTCCTGCCCCTTTACCTTCTGTATTACCCCATTACTTGTAGTATGTAAGCTCGATGGAGCAGGACGCTAACCCTTACTGTTTTCTTCAATTCATTACTACATGTAACCGTGGTTTTGTTTCTGTTCCCGCTGCCTTGTAAGCGCTGCGAAATATGTTGGCGCTATATAAATAAACATTATTCTACAGAATACATATCCCTGAATACAAGTCCTATAGATACAAACCCATATAACTGCCACAGAAAAACAAGGAATGGAAAATTATTAAAACGTAACCTTTATTAGTATCTCATAACAAGGGGGAAAAGCCACCATAGAGCTACATAACAAAAATGAAAGTTAGTCAGAGTCTGAGGTAGGAGGTGGCACAGGAAAAAAAAATGATGCACTCGATAGCCCTGTGTATATAATGGAGTAATCGTCCCAGAAAGGGCAGCACCATAGTCCAACCAACTGTAAAGCCCTGATGCACCCTAAAATGGAAACTGCCCACCAGATGCAAAACTGTGCGCTGCTGATCTCTGATGAACAATAGCCTATATGCATTAAGAGAACACAATAACTCGTAACAGTAAATGCCTCAAGCCGCATATGTGCATAAGCAAACTCAAATGCGTGTATATGTGCATGTAAACTCAAATGTTTGTGTCTATATAAATGTGTATATAGATAAAATACGCAAATATTACTCTCATATGCATATTAGGCCTCATGTCCACTAGGAAAATGGAATTATTAAATCGGCACGGGTATCCTGCACGCGTGATCCACGCCCATAGGGATGCATTGGACTCCCGCAGGTAAGTAAATACCCGCGGATGTCCTTTTCCCCTGCTGCGCGGATTGCACGTGCGGGAAATCACCCACAGCATGCTCCATTTTCTGCGGGATTCCTGCACGGACGTCCATATCCGTGGCACAACCGCAGCTGAATTTCTGCTCTGCCACGGGAAAGGGATTAAAAAATAAAATGGACGGCGCATTTGCGTGGCGCACTGCTGCGTGCCGAGCACATCCGCCGGGCCGAAGAAAGAAGATCTGGCCGTGACGGAGGGCAGATCCGCAGCGTTCGGACAGGTAAATAAATCTTATTTTCAGACCTCGTGTCTGCGTGAAAAGAGGGACCCGCTGTGGGATTTCCTAGTGGACATCAGGCCTCAAAGTGACAGGTGCGTCAACCAAGATCCATGTGTAAATAGAGTATATCAAACTATCATTAAATTGATGTCTCACAGACGCATATATGCATGATAAAATGACAAGTGCATCAAAAGGCTTATTTGATCGCCTAAATGAATAAATGTCTATTTTGTTTTTGTTATGTAGCTTTATAGTGACCTTTCTACCTTTTTTATAATACTAAGTTTGTTTTAATGATTTTCTGTACCTTGATCCATTTTATGGGAGAGTTCTCCAGAATGTAACACTTTAAATGTAAAACACTATTTTATTTTTTACTTTTTTATATTTTTTTTCAACACACTTCGGACGCTTGCAGACGGCCGGGTCGGATCCCGCTGCGGGAATTCTCGCAGCGGGACCTGACACGCGGCTCCGGCTCTTTGATGTGCCGACCAGCTGGCGCATGCGCAGAGCGGAGCCAGTGGCCGGGGAGTGACATTTCTTTGAGGGGCTCTGCGAGCCCCACACAGAAATAGAGCATGCCGCGATTTTGTTTTCCTTGCGTGATTTCGCGCAGACAAATTGCGGCCATCTGCCTAGGATTGCGTTTTCTAACGCAATCCTATGGCAGCTTCCACAGGCGGAAATTCTACAGGAAATCCCCCGTGTGCAGAGGGCCTTCATTGAATATTTTTTCTTCTGTTCGAGAATTTGAACTTGTGATCCCCCTGCTCTTCAATATTTCTATGTTGCAGTGTATAATGAATATAGTGTGCTTAGCCAATAAAGGTATCCCCTCTATAATAGTTTTCCATACAACAGTATTCAACATCCCGTTTATTGCAATATACATATTATGCCTCTTGCCATGTGCAATTGGTTTCTGTAAACCACTTGGGTGCCACTGTCACTAGTGACAACAACACCAGAGGGTTTAAATGGCTGGGATTGAAGTTCTGGCCGTAGCAGTGGAGTATCAGTTATTGCATAACAAGAAATGAGCAGGAGGTATATGATGGTTCTCCCAAATCATTTGTTAAAATAACCAGTTTGCAGAACTGGAAAAAAGTGGTCGTTAAGACACCGAAGGAATAAAAGCCGTCTTTTGGTGTTGAAGTGTGCTTGGCAGTCATTCTCGGCTTCTTGCACCTTCTCTATAATGGAAGTGGCACTATAACATCATCGTGCCGCCTCTGTCTTTCTGCAGGAGCCTGGCTGGAAGAGGCCAGCCTTCCCTGGTTGGCAGAAGTGAGTGAGAATGGAGGGAGCCATTGCTTTTTCCCTCACACCGATTCCTGTTTACACCCACAATATTCATGGATGCTCATATCGCATAATTGTATATCATCTTAATAGACTGACAGCTGCTACAAAAACATCATTCAGTTGACGTACACCATATGCAACATTACCTGTCTTGTAGACCTCCTTAATGTGCATCTCATATCTGTCAAAGTCCTTTCCATAATGTATGTCAAGAAGGGATGTCTTGTACACTGTAAAGACAGAAGTGAAAATAGTCAGTAGAAAGTTGGTCAATCCATATGTAGCTGTATATAAAACATGAATGTAGTGACAGACATGGATCCCACTAGAAAACCTGCAGAGAACTCTATTCCATATAAATCATGGACGTGGAGTCTAAAGAAGTCCTACTGGAAGATGTTGGAGACCGTCAATGAAATTCAGCATAATATAGGTCAACTAGGTAATAATTTTCAAAGAAACTAAAAGGTCTCTACCACATGGAATATTTCACTGAAATCTGTTTGGTCAGTCTTAATCCATTGCTAGCCCATGTATACTCTCTCCTGTCTCCTTTAAATGTGCGATCTGTGACTGCCAGTCACCATGCAACAAACTCCACCATGACTTTTTCACGGTTAACTCTTTAAATCTGCTAGCTCTAACAGAAACGTGGATACAACAGACTGACATGACCTCCCCTGCTACATTGTCTTACAATGGTCTGCAGTTCTCCCATACCCCAAGACCAGAAAATAAGCGTGGTGGAGGAGTAGGTGCTCTTCTCTCCCCGCAATGCACCTTTCAGGTCGTTCCTCCCCTATACCCTCATTCACTTTCACATTGTTTGGGGGACATATGCTATGACTTTTCCATCCGCTGTCCATGCGAGTAGCAGTTATCTACTGCCCCCCAGGTGCTCTTCGCCTGTTTCTGGACCACTTTGCCATCTGGCTTTCCCATTTCCTGCAGGCTTTCTCCACTTCAGATTTGTGCTCAGAACCTACAACCTCGCCCTCCACCACGCCAAGCAAGCCTGCTTCTACCTCTCTCGTCTCCTCACTATCTCACAGCCCTAAACGACTCTTTGATAGTTTTCACTCCCTTTTCAGCCCCAAACTGCAGCCCCCCGTGACGGATCTCCATGCCGAAGAGCTGGCTGCTTACTTCAAAAAGAAAACCAATGACACCCGGCAGAAAATAACCTCCCAATCCCACACTCGCCCTGACCCTAGTCTATTCAGTATTGCACCTAGCTCCTGCTCACTCTCTGTACTCAGACCAACGACAGAGGAAGAAGTCTTCAGATTGTTTTCTACTGCTCACTCCACCACCTACGCTAGCGGCCTTTTTTCCCCTCACACTTCCTCTAGTCCCTTTTCCCCGGCTGTCATTACCACTATATTCAACCTCTCTCTGACCCCTGGCATTTTCCCCTCCTCGTTCAAACATGCTATTATATCCCTATTGCTAAAGAAACAGACTCTTGACTCGACTGATGCTGCCAACTACCGACCCACCTTAAATCCCCCCTTCATCCCCAAACTATTAAACGCCTGGCCTACTCTCACCTTATAAGCTTTTTATCAAAACACTCTCCTCTGGCCCCCCTACAGTCCAGCTTGTCAGAAACCTCAGTTACCAACATTTCAAACGACCTCCTGACAGCCAAATCGAGGCACGACTACTCCCTACTGATCCTCCTCGACCTCTCCGCAGCATTTGACAGCATTTGTCGACCACAAACTCCTCCTCAATATGCTTTGCTCCATTGGACTAAATGACACTGCTCTCATAGTTCTCCTACCTATCTGACCGCTCATTCAGTGTATCCTTTTCTGGCTCTACCTCCCCTCTTCCCCTTGCAGTTGGGGTCCCCCAAAGCCCTAGCCTCACCGCCCTCCTCTTCTCTGTCTGCACAGCCCCCATTGCACAAACCATCAGGAGATTTGGCTTTCAGCACCATGTCTGTGCTGATGACACCCAATTATACACCTCCTTCCGCACCATCACAGCAACATTCCTCCAAAACGCCACCGACTGTCCGTTGTCTCTAACACTATGTCCTCTCTCTTCCTAAAACTGAACCTCTCAAAAACTGACCTGCTGTTTCCGCCCTCTGCTAACCGACCTCATTCTGACTTGTCCATCTCACTGTGTGCCATAACCATAGCTCCCAGACAGCATGCCCGCTGTCTTGGGGTTATATTCAACCCTGATCTCTCTTTTACCACTTAAACCCCATATCTCTCGCTTGAACGTGTCACCTGCACCCAAAGAGCATTGCAAGAATCCACCCCTTTCTCACAGTAGGCACGCTAAAAAACGCTCCCGATGGCCATCCTCCACTCTCGGCTCGACTATTGCAAGTCGTTGCTGATCAGCCTACCCTGCACCAGACTTGCCCCCTCTCCAATCCATCCTAAATAAGGCAGCAAGGCTCATCTTCCTGTCCAGCCGCTATTTGGATATCTCTGCCCTGTGCCAGTCACTCCACTGACTGCCCGTCAAACATAGAACTCAATTCAAACTTGCAACCTTCATCCTTAAAGCTCTCTATAGCACCCCGCTGCCCTACATTGCCTCCCTCATCTCAATCCACCACCCAGCCCGGGGCCTCTGTTCAGCTAATGAAATCAGATTAAGTGCCCCTTTAATTCAAACCTCTCAGTCTCACCTCCAGAGTAGCACCAGTCCTTTGGAATGCGCTACCCCAAAACTATCCGGGCAATCCCTGACTCACAAAACTTCAGGCGTGCTTTAAAAATGGACCTCTTCAGGGAGGCACACAATATTTCCTAAGCTTAAACCCTTCTTTACTCCACCTGATAACATGCTCCCTGTGTTCGCTCACTGCAGCCCCTGCTTACTGTAATCAACCACCCCCTGCAGTCATACCGATTCAGACACCACACGGCTTATATTTGACCATTGTCTGTGGGTATAGCATCCGTCAATCTCCACCTCGCCATACCGGGCACATCTCCAGCCCCTTTTACCTTCTGTATCACCCCATTATCTGTAGTATGTAAGCTCGTTGGAGCAGGACCCTCACCCCTACTGTCTCCATTAATTGATTGCTTCATGTAACTGTGGTTTTTGTTACTTGTATCTGTTCTGTAAGCGCTGCGGAATATGTTGGCGCTATATGAATAAAGATGATTAATAATAATCCGAAGAACAAAAGAGCCATCAGAATGGTAGCTGAGCACCCACTCTGCTTTTATCCAAATCTGACGTCAGGAAAACCCTATTTATCTTGCATATTGCCTGGTATGTTATGGATTCGTGATCCAGCAGATCAAGTGCCATATGTGGTTTATATTCAACTTTGTTTGGCCTGCCATAGTAGCCTTGTGATAGTGCCATATCCAGGTCTGTATTTGCCACTGGGCAGTGGAGGGCCATTGCTTAGGGTGTCCGTTTTTTGTTAGGGTGGCTGGAGGGGAAGCAAGAGGTGAAAATGCCACTCCAGAGGGTGGGAGAGATATGGCAAGGAGCAAACTGCTAGGGCTATCTTTTTCCTCTCTTCTGGTGTCTGAAATGGGCAAGTACTTCTGCTGCTCCACCAAACGAGGGGTGTGGGCATTCAAGAACAGGAGTCCTGTGTCCCCCCAGGACTCTTTTTTTTTTTTTTTTTGGGGGGGGGGGGGGGCATAATAATGCAGTTGATTGTAAAGGTATAAGAATCACAGCTCACCATGGTCCATTCCATATTCACAGGCGGTCACCGTGCGATTCACGGCGCTGCGTTTTTCTGTATCCTGACTCATCAAACAGTTTCCTTTAAAAAATAGATACAGTACAAACTGGTAAAGAAGATAAAATAAGGCATATATACAAAACGGGTCTATTAAACCAACCTCCACGAATACTTTACATCATACTTGCCAAAGTTATGGAGAAGGAATATGTGGAAGATTGTAAAAGGAGACACATGCAGTGGTGCACAACATTTGATCCTTATTCCCCTCCCATTTATATGGTGCACACCCCTAACCTACAGCATTTGAACCTGAGACTCCCCCAAATAAAGATTCCAGACCAGCCTACACCTCAAAATACAGAACCCCCCCCCCCCCCCCCCCCCAGACCAGACATCTCCCCTTCTTAAAGGCACACTCACAGGAGAGTTGGCAAATATGCTTTACCTTCAGCACACTGACACACTTTATCATGACAAATGCGACCAAGCAATTTGTTATCTTCTTCGTAGTGGTAGAATTTACGACAGCCGCTTTCTGGGGGAGAGAAGAGCCTTACTGGTTATAATCATCATAAAGAGGTTGTGAATACATTCTGTACAACAAATATCTGCCCGCCCTCATGGCAATGGCAGTTCTGATTTGATCAGAAGACCCTATTAATCGAAAGTAGCTTTCTTACTGGGAACTTCCTGACAAGCCCATATTACATAGTCTGGTTGCTTATGAATACATATTATCTGTATTTTAAAGGCTTTTATGTACTGCAAAACTATACAACAAAAAATACACTCTAAAGAATGGACAAAAGACAACCTCAAATCAGCAACATGAGCAAAAATGAGTCATTGCATTAGTCGTGAAATGATATAAAAATTGGGCTGCATTCAGTTGCATAACTATAGTAGGTGCAGAGGGCCCGGTTGCACTCAGGCGCTGGAGCCTTAGAGGGCCCATAAAGGAGAACAGTAATGTAAATAAAGCATTATACAGTAGATGAGGAGCCATGTTAAAGATTTTACTCTGGTGCCCAGCAGTTACAAGTTACCAGTGTGTCCTCGAGGCTAAAAACTTCCCTTAGCAGCCTTATTGGAGGCACAATTACCTGACCTGTATTGCTAGTACAACAGGTTGTCTGTGCTTCAGGTCACATGCAATAAATGAGAGGTAAAGGCATTTTTGGTGACTACTAATTTAATTGGTCATTCTTAGGATAGGCAATCACTATCAGATCTATGAAGTTCCAACATACACCCCTGCCAATGAGCTGGTTGAAGGGACTACATCACTCCAAGCACAGCTCCATATTTTTGCTTGTGGCTATGCCTGGTATTGCAGTTCACTTATATCCACTTGAATGGGGCTGAGATTCCAACGAGCTGTAGTACCAGGCACCGCCACTACCAAAAGTATGGATTTGTGCCTGGAAAATAGAGTCGATTCCCTCCCCAAGCTGATATTGATGACTTGTCCTAAGAATAGGCTGTCTGTTTAATAACCCTGGAAAACTTTCATGGTCATAAAAGTGTTAATAGACATGGAGTACAACACCTACCCTAGAGACCAAGAAGTAGCAGTGCAGCTGCATACAGAGCGTTATTTGTATGTATAGTATCTCTCCTGTTTTATATCAGTCTCCAGATGTGCAGTAGATCTTACCTCCAATGATAATGAAATGACTCTGTTGACCCTGTCCCAGTCTACATAAGTGAATGTAAGCAACATGAAGCAGGAAGGTTGGCTTATATGTATGGTTTGTTGCTTTAACAGTACATTGCCATCCATAGTGATCAGAGAACTAGAGGCTTTCATTTATCTTTGGCAGTTTATTAAATCTGTAAAGTTACCTGGTGAATAATAGTCGTAGATTTTGACAGATCCGGGTTGGGTAAGTCCCGTATTTAAATATTTGTTAAGATTAAACTTCAAACATTGCTGCTCTGTGTGAGAAACCTGCAGAAATCAAAAAGAAACTTCTGAAGAAAGTTGTAGGTGATCGTCCCCAACTAGTCCCAGCCATATTCCCTATGTAAAATGGATTACTCTAATATTCTGGAGCCTCAGTAGAAAAATCACTGACTTGGCACTAGGACATGACATCACTGAATCGCTGTGATTGGCTCATCGAGCCCTGGCTGTGATCGGCTGGCACTCGATCCAATCACAGAGCTCGCTTTGCTAGAGGTGGGGAATTCAAAGCCTTACTACCAGAAAGAAGCTGGGATGCCAGAGCGGAGGACACTGCAGTTTGCTGCAAAGCCGCCGAAGACCATTGTGAGGCATCAGGACGCCGAGGACCAGGTAAGTATCGATTTTTTTTTTTTTTTTTTTTTTTTTTTTTTTAATGCAGGTTAACTAGGGCTTATTTTCAGGGGATGACATATTTTAAGTCTCCCCCGAAAATCGGGATACGGCTTATCATCTGGGTAGGTCCTGTTATCGGGAAAACACGGTAGGTCTCGTCCAGATGTACCCCTGAACCCTAAGGGCTGGCATCTGTAGTTGAGATTTTTGCATAAAAAAAAAAAATATTTGCCCACTTCTGCAAAGTGCAAGGTAGTAGACCACCACTAGAGATTACCTAGTTTCTTTAAACAGATGTATTACTTTTCTTTAATAAACTGTTATTTTTATCTCATTGGGATATATTGTTGATTAACCTTGAACTGACACACCCGGTCTCATTAATAAGTTTAGTAGTACAACACTTTTATATCATTGGATAACCCCTTTAAGATGGGAAAAAATGCAATAATCTATTTTCTGGGAAATTTGTGTGTGTTAGGTGGTCATCTAACTGGTCCAATCACATAGAGTGTAGGACCTCTACAGTTGGCTGCTATATTACATTTGCGACATATTGTACAACTGCAGCTGTTTGTCTTTTTCTTAAGAAAATTACTGGCTTTCCTATCCATAGAGGCTATTAACAAAACTACGTTTTTAAAGGACAATGAAGACCGGCGAAAGACCTTTGGCTACTGCTGCATCCTATTCTATGGCCGAACAAACAAAATAAGCTCCATCAAACAGCTGCTGTTCCTGGTGAAGATTGTGCCATGTCCAGCATTGTGCTGGAGAGCAGGAGAACCAAGACTACAACTGGGAGAATTAGATCCCTGGCTGCAATCCCAATTCCAAAGTAGTTGGGAAGCTGTATAATGTAAATGTAGAGAAAAAAAGAATGTGATGATTTGGAAATCTCGTATAACCATATTCATAATAAAAACGTTAAACGGATATCCGAAGTTGAAAGTCAGACATTTTTCTATTTCTTAAAAAAAAACCAATCGCTTTTAGAAATTGATGGCAGCAACACATCTCAGAAACGTTGGGCCAGGGCTGTGTCTACCATTGTATAGCATCACTTCTTCTTTATGCAACAGTCTTTAAACAGCTGGGAAGTGAGGAGGCCAGTTGCTGGAGTTTTGAGAGTGGAATGTCCCATTCTTGTCTGATGTAGGAATCCAGCTGGTTAACGGTCCTGGGTCGTCTTTGCCGGATTCTTTGTTTCATACTGCGTCAAATGTTTTCTATTGGTGACAGGTCTGGACTGCAGGTGGCTGGTTCATCACCCGGACTTTTCTTCTGAGATGAATGCAGTATGTGGTTAGGCATTGTCTAGCTGAAATATGCAAGGCCTTCCCTGAAAGAGCCGTTATCTAGATCTAAAACGTCTATATACTGGTCAGCATTGATGGTGCCTTTCAAGATGTTTTAGCGGCCCATGCCATAGGCACCCCATAACATCACAGATGAAGGCTTCTGAACTGTGTGCTGATAATAAGCTGGATGGTCCCTCTCTTCTTGAGTCCACAAGACACGGCATGACTCTGGTCATGGCTTCTTTAGCTTTCTCAACATTCCTTTGAGGAGTTGCATCTTAGCCAACATGTGTTGAGAGAATGTTGAAATGTCCACAGTCTGTAGTTGTTCCAGTAGCAGAATCATACTACCAATAACTTGATCAGGCCATCCCTACTAGCCAATCACATTTCTTGCCTCTCGCGCATTGGAAACCAATGAGAATGGAGGAATCTTTTAATTTTGTCCCTAAGCAGGTTGGAAGATAGATATAATTGACTTCTTACCCGATCCAGATAGATGATCAGAGATCCTTTATCAAATGCTCCCTTGTTTATCTCATAGAGAGAGATGTACCGGTCCACTCCATTCTTAAGCTGGAGAAGATAATGTTCTGGTTAAGACAACAATGTACTAGCATTGATCTATAAGCCGCAAGCTTCCTCAAGAAATATTTGCTTTTTACCAGTAATACTCAGATGTACACAAAAAATAGTGGAGAAGATCTGCTACAATGCATGCTCTATATCCTACTCACCTTATTGAGATCTGTTTCATCTGGGGAGAATCCAGTCATCATGGAAACATCAATGATGGACATGGTGGCATCCACAGGTTTGCGATGTCTGAGAATATCCCAAGCATTTGTTAACCCACAGCTTTGGATATATAGATCAGTTTGATGCCATCACTAATGTTAATATCCAGCATACAATATCTAACATTACAAGGTTGGCACAAAGACGTCATTATTTCACTTTCTATGTAGCAAAAGGTATGTGGTTGACCTGTCAAGGCTGAACCACAACATAGGATTTCAGTCATCAGTAGAGCTGAAAGAAGGTAAAGGGGAAAGTCCTGGTTTGTAATTGGACTTCATTGCAGAACATATGCCCTGTCTGAGTTGCTCACCACTTCTTTATATGTAAGGGGGTGAATGAAATTTAAAAGGTGCAGAAATGCCCACTTGTAGCTACTGACTAACAATGTACACAAACTGACTTCAAAATTGTTGGTCTTAAACATGTCATGTGTCACACCCAAGTATTTGGAATGGTAAGGGTATATCTGGCCAGGGGTCTGGATTCCTTTTCATGACCTAGTGTGGGCTCTAAAATAATATTGAGGTTTAGTCTAGAATCTAACTTAATTTTAGGGTCTAGTTTGAGATATTAAAAGCGAGTGTAGTGTGAGACACTGCACAGAGTTAAATAAGACTTGAGAATGGAGAGTGGTAAGTAAATAAAAGGGTCTGGTCAGGGAATACATGTTTGGGTCTGGTTTAGGGTCAGATTATATTTTGGTGTGAAGTCTGGGGTGAATGCATTTTGGGTGGCGAGTTATTGAGAGAGGAGCTCATGTTGCATTTCTAACACATTGCGTAGCCATAGAGTTCTGCATTTTGAAGTATTGATTGTTTTAAGTATAAAGTTCTTTTGACTTCTTTAAAAATGACTAAAATCAACTGACAAAGATATAAGCTAAAGCCCCATAAATCATTGTAGACCAACCTGAAGCAGATGTTGATAGACATTGTCTCCAAAACATCCGGCTTAGGTACTAGAAGATGAAAACATAGAAGTACGTTACAATCAGATAATAAAAACACGCCTATATCATATAGGGGCATATACAGTATATCATCAGAATCCTTCAACATATATTATAAATATCTCAGGATTTCATTAGTTGGGTTGACGTTCTCATTCAAGCTGGATAACGAGATTACATCATTTTAATAATGCATTCGATCATCAACCTCTTAGTTCAGAAGATATCTGTGAACATGATTATTTATTGGTCTTAGAGCAATCTCTTCCAAAATGGATTATGGTTGGATGAGTTCAGAAATCTGGTGTGCATCAGCCATAATTGTAATTTCTAATAAAGGTTATCACTAGTTCACAAAGAATTGTTAAATACTTGAAAGGAAAATACTAATCTCCGTCTAATGTAGAATGATGGACAGGATAATACATTTTTTTTGAGGTTAACCCATTAGTGACCACCCTATTGTGTTTAGGTCCTGCCATTGCAGGATGTGTATGGAGGGAGATAGCACCTCTTATCTCCCTCCATTCATCGCAGGTGTCAGCTGTTTATTACAGCTGACAACTGCGGGCAACAACCCTGTTCGGCCGCGCGGGCGATTGAGACTGTTAACGCTTAAAGTGCCGCTGACAGCTGCATTTAAATCCCCCGAATGATGTTGGGGGTCCTGTAATGCCCCCCCTCCCCCCCGCGGTGAGATCAAGAGAGCCGTGCGGTTGTCATGGCAACCAGGGTCCTTCTGAAAGGCCCCAGTGATGTCATGGCAGAATGCCTATCAAGCCATTCCCGTGGGGTGGCTTTATAGGCTGCCTGTCAGAATGTAATATGATGTAATGATCTAAGCATTGCTGGTTGTGGTCCCCCAGGAGGACTAAAAGAAAAAGTGAAAATAAGAACAATAAAGTTTTCTTAATTATTTAGAAAAATAAAATTTCACCCCCCTCCCCCCGTTTTGCCATATTTACAATAAAAAATATAAATAATAAAACAAAAAACTATATATTTGATATCACTGCGTCCATAAAAGTCTGATCTGTCAAAGTAATGCATAATTTACCATGCACAGTCAACGTCGTCCGGAGGGGGGAAAGAAAACCTCAGAAATGCGCTTTTTTTGGTCACCCTGTTGCCAAGAAAAAAGCTAATCAAAGTCCTATGTATTCCAAAATGGTACCAATGGAAACTACAGGATGTACTGCACAAAATGAGCCCTTGCACAACTATACTGACAAATGAAAAAGTTATTGTGCACAGAAGTTGTAGACAGAAAATAATTTTAAAAAATTAAATATCTTTAAAAAAAAAGTAGTATAGCAAAAAAAAAAACCTATATAAGATTGGCATCACAGTAATCGTACTGACCCATAGAATAAAATCATCATGTAATTTTGGTTGGTTTGTGCACCATAGAAACAAGACGCAGTGAAAGATGGCGGAATGTCATTTTTTTCCATTTTTCTCCACTTAGAATTTTTGAAAAGTTTTTCTGTACATTATATGGTACATTAAATTGTACCATTGAAAAATACAACTCGTTCCGCAAAAAAAGGCCCCCATAAAGCTACATTGATGGATAAATAAGCGAGTTACGATTTTTTTAAGAGGGGGGAGGAAAAAACAAAAATGGGGGAAAAAGCAAGTGTGGTCAATAAAGGGGTTAAGCTATGTAATTTTCAGGCCGCACCTCATAATAAATTAATACCTACAAAAATAATCTAAGATGCCAGGCAAGACCCCAAAATTAGTTCAGACCTAAAAAAGACCGCAAAATGAATTCTTATCAGTCCAAAAACAAAAATAAATTCATACTTCAGACAAGAACCCAAAATACAACCCCAATTCCGAAAATGTTGGGACGCTGCGTAAATTGTAAAGAAATTTGAAGGAAAAAAGGATGCAATGATTTGGAAATCTCATATAACCATATTTTATTCACCATAGAACACATAGAAGGTGAAAGGGAGAAATTTTTCTATTTCATTAAAAACATTAACCCATTTAGAAATTGACGGTAACAAAATATCTAAAAAGTTGGGGCAGGGCGAAGTCTACCATTATGTAGCATGCCCTCTTCTTTTTACAATATTCTGTAATTGTCTAGAAAGTAAGAAGCCCAATGGCTCAGGTTCTGGGAGATGGATGTTGTCCCATTCTTGTCTCATGTAGGATTCTAGCTGCTCAGCAGTCCTGGGTCGTCTTTGTTAGATTTTTCTTGTTTTAGAATGCGCCAAATTTTTTCTACTGGTGAAAGGTGGCCAGTTCAGCACCCGGACTCTTCTGTACATCACACCAGACCCCATAATTAATAATAATCTTTATTTGTATAGCTCCAACGTATGCCGCAGCGCTTTCAGGCATGGGAGAGCACAGACCATACAACAATAACATGTGATATACAATCAGTTTGAAGCCAACGGGGTGGGAGTGATACAGAAGGGAAAAGGAGGAGGGAGGGGGATAAGGCATGGGAGAACACAGGCAGTATAGGAGTTACATGTGGAAAAGATTTATTACGAAGCAAACGGGGTGGGGGCGATAAGGAGGTGTAGGGGTTGTATGCTATATGCAGGATGGAAGATGTGGGGAGCCCTAGGGAAGGGCCGGGGGACTAGGTCAGGAGATTTGGTATGCTTCCCTGCAGAGGTGCGTTTTTAAGGCGCGTCTGAAATTTCGTAAATCAGGAATTGTTCGTATGCCTTGGGGTAGCGCGTTCCACAGGATGGGTGCTGCTCTGGTAAAGTCCTGTAGGTGAGCATGTAAGGTTTGTATTAGAAGGATGTTTAGTCTGTGTGTTAGCGGATGAAAGTGTGTGGGCTTGGTGGTGTGTACAGACAGGAGGGAAGCGATGTACAGTGGCGCGGTGCCATGGAGAGCTTTGTGGGTGAGGAGTTTAAATTTCTTTCTGCAGTGGATGGGCAGCCAATACAGTGACTGGCATAGTGCAGAGGCGTCTGAAAAACCGGCTTGATAGAAAAATTAGCCTGGCTGCCATGTTTAGTATGGATTGGAGAGGGGGAAATCTGGTGCAGGAAAGGCCAATGAATAGTGAGTTGCAGTAGTCAAATCGGGAGTGGATAAGGGCAACAACAAGTGTCTTTAGCGTGTCTGTGCTGAGGAATGGCTGGATTTTAGCAATATTCCTGAGGTGTAGGCGGTATGTTCGGGCCAGATATTGGATGTGGGGGGTAAAGGAGAGGTCAGAGTTCAGTGTGAGCACCAAGGCAGACTACAGACTAAACCCCAGAACTAATTAAGACCCCAGACCAGGCCCTCAAAGTAATTCATATAAAACCCCAAAATTAAAGGGGTTGTCTCACGCCGAAACGGGTTTTTTTTTTTTTTTTTCAATAGGCCCCCCGTTCGGCGCGAGACAAACCCAATGCATGTGTTTAAAAAAAAAACGTTTAGTACTTACCCGAATCCCCGCGCTGCGGCGACTTCTTCCTTACCTTACTAAGATGGCCGCCGGGATCTTCACCCACGATGCACCGCGGGTCTTCTCCCATGGTGCACCGTGGGCTCTGTGCGGTCCATTGCCGATTCCAGCCTCCTGATTGGCTGGAATCGGCACACGTGACGGGGCGGAGCTACGAGGACCAGCTCTCCGGCACGAGCGGCCCCATTCACCGCACAGAAGACCGCACAGCCCAAGCGCGTCTAAAATCGCCAGAAGACGGCGATTTTAGACGGATCCATGGCGACGGGGACGCTAGCAACGGAACAGGTAAGTGAATAACTTCTGTATGGCTCATAATTAATGCACAATGTACATTACAAAGTGCATTAATATGGCCATACAGAAGTGTATAACCCCACTTGATTTCATGAGACGACCCCTTTAATTGAAGCCAAACCTTAAAATGAATTCAGATCCCAAACTAGATGGCTGCATCAATTGAGACCCCAGACTAGAAACTACAATTTACTTCAGACACCAGACCAGCTTCCAAAATAAATTGAGGCCCCGGAGCATAGCCCCAAAACGAATAAACACACAGAGAAAAAAACCTTAGACCCCAAAGCAGACCATCTGCTTAATAGTTTTGCATCTTTAGGCTCTATCTCACATGAAGTCCTATCCCCAACCAACATAAGGAGGTTGTGAGTGGCAGAGCCTGGAGGTGAAGAGGAGGCAAAAGCAGTAAAGAAGGGGTTTAAGAGGAGGCCCTTAATTCCTCCTGAGGGGTTCAGGCCTGGCCAGCACATACTTCTTGTTCCCTCTCCCTATATTCTAAACTTGACGGCTTTTTTTTTTTTTTATTACAAGAATTTTTTTGGATTTTTCAAAAAAAAGGTTACAAAGTCTAATCAAGGAAAACTGTGTATACAACCTTACACCTTATACACCAATTTACAGTAATTATACTGAGTCTGCAGATATAAAAATCAAGTGCCAATCTAGATTGCAAAACAGTTTGCAATTGGAGTAAAAGAGACCTTAAACAAAGGAGTTAGACCAGTTAGACCAGTTAACAACAGAGTCCATGACTGCTTATGTCCTATAGCTGAAGGAATTAAGTGAAAAAATAGGAGCAGGACAATAGTGTTAGAGCTGGACCAAAATCAACATCCGACCATGGTGTGCATCACTTCAAAGAAGGTCCTGATGCTGATAGGTGTCCGAATTGTGTGTATACCCCCTCACCAAAGTCCTGAGGCTAACTGGTATCAGAACTGTGTGTGAGTCCACAATGGAGGAAAGACCAGGAGCAGTAAAGAAGGGGTTTTGGAAGAAGCCTCAAAGTTCACTGGGGTGATTATACTTGGCTGGCACATGCCCCAGATACCCTCCTTATAATCCAGCCATGATCTCTTCCAAGGGACAGTATAGAGCCAGACAGAGACCTGAAATATCTGTTGTCAGATCCATCATAAACATTAGATTGTTGACAGATTTCACCAAAAACTGGCTGGATCTGCTAAGACATTTCACAGTATGTCTACATCCATCTTAAAGGGATTTTCCACATCCAAATTACTGATGACCTATCTTCAGCATGGATCATCAGTAGTTGATTAGTTAGATTCAACCATCTGGCTGCTCTGTCAGTGTTTGGAGCCGATATGTTACAGGACACGCACAGCCTTCTCTGAAGTGGCCCAGCATGGTCTTTCAGGTAAAGTTCCTATTGAAGTGAAAGAGAACTTTGATTACAGTACCAAGTTACACCACTACAGAGAGAACGGAGCTGTGTGATTACTGTAACTTATCGGCTCAATACACTGACGGAGCAACCCGACAAACAGCTGATCAGCCGGGGTCCTAGGTAGGGGACCCCAGCGGAGAAATATTTCAAGGAACACGTTTCACACTTACCAAGAGGTTCATTACGTACGGTGACTGACAGATCAAAGCTGTTGCATTCTTTTTCCTTTTCTGTCTCTATCTCATAGTAAACGGCCAGCACCTAGACAAGAAATAATCATCATCATGCATGTGGAATTGGGGTTGTCAAGGATTAGAAAAAACGGCTGCTTTTTTAAAAAAAATCAAAACAGCGCCACCTGTCCATGGGTTGTGTTGCGTCTCGCACCGCAGCTCCGCTCTACTGAAGTAAATACAGCTGAGCTGCAGTGTGAGACACAACCCATGGACAGATAGCGCTGCTTCTAAATGAATGTTTTTCTAATCCTGGACAACCCCTTTAAGGAAATAATCAGAAAATGTCACTATGCAAGCTTATCAATGTTATGCTTTCACATGGTGATCGGCAATTACACCAGACACCTAATGTTCCTATGTGTCTGTATTACTGACCTGTAGGAACCTCTTGGACTACAATATTCTGCTTCTGTGTTTCCTCCTAGAAGCAATGTTTCTATGGGAGAAAACCTCCATAATATGGCAAGTAATGGAACAAAATCGGAGATACGGTATGGCTCAGGGATGTAGTTTTTATATTCAAAGTTTTAGTTCTGCACCCTAGCTCAAATACCTTGGGCAAGGCAAAATGGCTTGTTGGGTAGCCCTTAGCATTCAGGACCGAAGAACACACCTTGGTATGAATTAGTGCGACTATAACAGTCCGCAGTTAGTTCCATATTACAGCCGTGGGCCGTGTCCTTGGCTTGTTCAGAGAGGTAAAAATCTGTTAGGAACTTACAACCAGTTTTTAGGGCTTTTTTGAGAGAGAAATAAAAATATCTAACCAGGAGCAGTAGATGTGATTGTTTCTTCAAATGACAAAGTACAATAAGGGACTATAAAAAATGACCAAGATTCCAAGAAAAAAACTTCCATCAACTCCACTTTGCTTTCTCCGACACTGATTTTTCTGAGACCCCACATAATGATGTCTGAAATATTTATATTGATGTCAAGTCATGTGACAATGACAGCCAATCTGGCACGAATGTGGCCTTGCTACATCAGGTTAATTATGCTACCGCAGATAATAGACACATGGAAGAGTGTAGATATGTGGGGAGGACTGGTAATGATACATACTAAACCGGCTAGGTTATTTAAGGTGGGCTTATGTTATTTAAGTTTTAGACCCCCTATAATTAACTGCAAAGCATACTCTAAGGTTATGTATAGTCTTACCGTAAGTGCAGCTTGTCCACGTCCGTTTGCTTTGACCACAAAATCACCGTTTGTATTGGTCTGTAAAGAAACCACAGTCATATCGGATGTCTCCAAGTCTGTTATAATGTTAATAAGGGAGATGGAATAAATCCTCCACAGTGCCACCTATAGGTGGCACTGTGGAAGAGTTATTCCATCTCCCTTATTTGCATATTACCCAGAGGAGCGTGCGTGGCCATTTGAGTCTCCTCACTTAGTTTATAGTATATAGTTGCTCTCCCTAAGGAGAAAAGAGCGTTTCTGACCCCTGTTATAATGTTATAATGTCTCAGTGACTTCAAAGTTTTGTTGTTCCCTAGGCTCCACTCACACTGGTTATATGGCTCCGTTCACAATAACATCAAGGTTTCTTTTTTAATCGGGTTCTAATAGTCTCTGATGAGTGTAATAATGTGATCTGCTAAATTATTCTGCCCGATGAAAAAACAGAATCTTTGCTGGACCCATAATAAGTTGGACTAGATGTCATTTCTGACCTTGGTCATTACAGTGCAACATAAGTGCATTTATCTTCCACCACATTCACTGTCTCTGTCTTTGTTTTAGTTGGGCTTTGTTTTCAAGCCTACCACCTATTTGTGCCTTTGGTGGATTAGGTCCACATCAGCCCCTCTCTCCGTCCCCCACCCCTATAGAGCTCATATACAGTCTCCACTTTCGTTGAATCACCTGAAACCATCTGATTTCAAAATGCAGCACAAAAGTTTCATAAATTGTTGAACTACTTCTGTCTCTTAATTCTCCAGCTCTTAGCTGCAGTGGACATCTCTCCTAAGAGCTCCTGCACATGGGCAGATTTGATTCCGCAGCAAATACTGCCTATGGCATCCTATGGAGAACCTCTGCTTCCTGCACACGAGCAGAAATCAACTATGATTTCCATTCATGGCAGAAAAATCGCAGCATGCTCCATTTTGTGCTGATTTCAGCACCGACTGCTTCTGTCGAAGCAGTGAGCATTGCAGAAGGGTTGTGGTATCTTCATCATTGGCTAGCGCCGGCGCAGCATCTTCTGTATTGCTCATGCGCGCCAGTGCTCCCGCAGTATGGAACCCTGTCATGTGCAGGAGGCATTCGGTCGGGTAAGCGGGGTTACCTGCCGGGCACAGGGTCAGATCCCGCATGCCGGATCCGATCCTGTCATGTGCAGGAGGCCTAACCCTGATCCACCAGCTTCTACTATTCACTTCAACTACTTAACTGCCCCACAAAGAAACCCTGAGAATCTAATTAACATTCATTATGCTATATGTCTTCTTCACAGATCTCTCCATAGTGCTGCACCACCCTATATCTCCTCCATTATCTCTGTCTACTGCTCTACCCCTGATTTCCCTAATCTAAGTGATCTAAGACTAATATCTTCCATTATCCAAACCTTTCGCTCACGTCTTTGACTTTTCTCATGCTGTGCCAGTCCTCTGGGATGCGCTATCCTGGACAATCAGAATACAGCATAGCCTGACTACTTATAAACGAGCTGTTCTATGGTCAGTGGTCTTAGTTAGAACTGTATAGTAGTATTTACTTTTGACATTGTGTGGCACTACTACTAAAGTACTGTAGAAAAGTGAGGAAGAGTCTGGCTTGTGAGTCTTGAAGCATGTAAAGGCATTCCCCTTTTTATCCGTCTGCTTCTATGAGGGTGTATGTAAGGATGCTATAATAAAAGTTTTGTTTTAAACTTCCTATGACTGTTGGAAGCAATCTTGGGTTTTGGAACTGAAGTACTGTGCAGTACATTATTTTAGCAGGGTATAGTGGTTACAGAACAGCTTAGCATTGTGATTTAGACAGTTGCATGGAATAGTTGGATTAATCCATTTGACCAACGCTATGCACTATTACTTGGTCCCCATCCCTTTCTGATGCCTCATCCAATGTGTTCACCAATATGTAAAACCAATGTGAAACCAAAATTGAACATTATGACTATCTTTGCTGTATGTGAACGCAGGTTAGATGTTAAATGGTGTGATAATTTAGGCATACTCGGAATACTTTTGAGACTCATGGAATCAACAACAAATAAGACATTGTTGATTCTCTCAAGCCAGTTGTCACTTGTAGCATGAAGTTAAGGCCTCTTCCACATGGGCAATTCGATAGTGGCGTGAGAAAATTACAGCGAAATCGCATCTGTGGTCTGTGTGATATTGCAGCGTCTTCTCACGGGGATGCCGCAATTTCTTTTTTTGAGTGCTACAAAGTTGCAAGTGGTGCTACAAAGCCGTGCGACTTACCACCTGTGGGAATTTTCAGGGGAGTGTGGAGGGGGAGGGGCTTAAAATATCAGCCCTACCCTCAAAATAAGCCCTAGACACAGTAAAAAGAAAATACATTACCTAAGAAGCGCTGTGATCTCCTCTTCTTCACCTCTGGCGCGTCTTCTGCCAGCCCTTCCTGGACTGGAGAATCAAAATCCCCGACTCCAGGAAGGGCTAGCTGCGATTGGCGGAGCCACAGCGTACGTTAACCAATTACAGTGATTCATTGATTCATCGAATGGCTGTGATTGGCTGAACCACAGCGCTCGTAAACCAACCTCAGCCAGCCCTTCCTGGAGGCAGGGATTTTGATCTTCCAATTACAGGATAGGCTGGCAGAATATGCATCGGAGGTGAAGAGGAGAAGGCAGGAGATCACAGCACTTCTTAGGTAATGTATTTTTTTTTATTTTTGTACTGCAGCTAGGGCTTATTTTAGGGCTTTACAGTAGGTTTTCCTGCTGTAAAAGTTGCATCGCACCACACGAAAAACCGCTTTTTCATGCTATGCAACAGAAAGAAAGGCTCCATATGGAAACATGGTTATACAGCATACCACGATTTTGTAACCTCGCTATCTCGCAGGTTACAAAACATCGCATGTGTGGAAGAACCCATATGAAAGCATGGGCTCTACAAATATGCGATTTCTTGCAGTTTCGCATTGCGAGGAAATCGCACGAAAAAATTGCTCATGTGGAACAGGCCCTAACCTTAAATTGAAAACCATTTGACAAGATGCATATCACTGCTAAACGCACACTATATGCTCAAAACCCCTTAATGATTGGGCTCAGGTGTTCCAAACCCATTGCAGACAGGTGCATAAAATCAGGAGCACAGCCGTGTAATCTCCATAGATGAGCGCTGGTGGTAGTACGGGGCGCACTTAAAGGGGTTGTCTCGCGAAAGCAAGTGGGGTTAAGTACTTCTGTATGGCCATATTAATGCACTTTGTAATATACATCGTGCATTAAATATGAGCCATACAGAAGTTATTCACTTTCCTGCTCCGTTGCTGGCGTCCCTGTCTCCATGGCTCCGTCTAATTTCGGTGTCTTCTTGCTTTTTTTAGACGCGCTTGCGCAGATGGGTCTTCTCCCTTCGGCTCCGCTCGGCAGCAGCGGCGTTTTGGCTCCGCCGCCTTGTACGCGTCATAGCGTAGCTCTGCCCCCGTCACATGTGCCGATTCCAGCCTCCTGATTGGCTGGAATCGGCACATGTGGCGGGGGCGGAGCTACGCGATGACTCGTACAAGGGGCGGAGCCAAAACGCCGCTGCAGAGCGGAGCCGAAGGGAGAAGACCCATCTGCGCAAGCGCGTCTAAAAAAGCAAGAAGACACCGAAATTAGACGGAGCCATGGAGACGGGGACGCCAGCAACAGAGCAGGTAAGTGAATAACTTCTGTATGGCTCATATTTAATGCACGATGTATATTACAAAGTGTATTAATATGGCCATACAGAAGTACTTAACCCCACTTGCTTTCGCGAGACAACCCCTTTAAGGGCTCGCTAACTTTAAACCTGGCAGTGTCTTAAGGCCCATTTACACTGAGCGATGATTGCTAAAAAATCGTTAATCAGCGATCATTTTAGCGATAATCGGTGCGTGTAAATGGGCGCCCATCGTCCTCTTTTCCGGGACTGCTAGCTGATCGTTAAATTCAAGCTAACCTAAAAATCGTCCTTCACTTTTATCAGTAGTTTTCCATGGGAAGTGCTGATAGCATTGTTTCCCCGTGGAGAACAAAGGATCTGAATGCAGACAATAGCCTCCAGCTATTAACTGAGTTCAGGGAAGGCTTCATTTGCACATTTAATTGGTATTTAAGTAGCTGAGTAGCTACTTAAATACCAATTAATACATTATACAAAATGATCGCTGAAAGCTGTCACTCAAACTGTTTGAGCGATTTTTGAGCGATCTGCTGGTGTAAATGGGCCTATAGTTTGCCACTATTAGCACTAACTAGTTTGTAAAGTTTTTGATCTGTTTGATCTTCACTAACTGTAATTATAAACCCCAAGTGCTGTTGTTGTGATGTGGAAGCCTCTACAGATGCAGCATCAATAAGACAGTTACATCTTTTTGTAGTAAACATCCTAATACAAAGTGTATGGACTGAACGTTACTTAAATAGCATAGACACTCTATGATAATGCCACAGTGCACAGTGGCCATGCATTTGATGGCTATTCTATCAATAGAAGCAGCAACTGCGCAAACACACAGAGCAAAGTGCTGAAGGGTGTGGCATGTAAAAGTCATCTGTCCTCTGTTGTATCATTCGCTACAGACATCCAAATTGCAACTGGAAGGGATGTCTGCACAAGAAATGGCCAGGAGCTTCATGAAGTGGGTCTCCATGGGCAAGCAGCTGTGCAAGCCTAAAATCAGCATTAACAACGCCAAGCGTCTGCTGGATTTTGGAGCCGTGGAAACGTGTTCTGGAATTGATGGATGCCATGAGAATGCTACAGTACCTACCGGAATACATAGTACCTACTGTATGATGTGGTAGTAATGGTCTGGGCTATTATTCATGGTTTAGTCCCATATTTCTAGTGAAGGATAATGTTAATGCTGCAGCGTACAAAGACATTTTATAGTTGTTGCTTCTAACATTGTGGCAACAACTTAGCCAAGAACCTTTTCTGTTCCAGCATGACTGCACCCCGGTGCATAAAGCAAGCCCCATAAGGACATGGGCTGACATGTTTGGTGGAGGAACCTGAGTGGGTGCACAGACTCCTGACCACCACAACTCCATCTAAACTTTCCGGCGTATAAGGCGACTGGGCGTATAAGACGACCCCCCCAACTGTCGCCTTATACGCCTGGAATACAGTATACCAAAAAAAAAAAAGCAGTACTCGCCTCCCCCGGCATTCTGCGGCGGTTCTGCAGGCTGTCGCTCCCTCCTTGTCCCCGACAGAGCATTGCTTTCTGGATGCGGGGCTTGAAATCCCCGCCTCCAGAAAGCTAATGATGTGATTGGCTAACTCACGCGCTGTCAGCCAATCACAGCCATTCATTGACATCATTGAATGCCTGTGATTGGATAACTCACAGGGCGTCAGCCAATCACAGCCATTCAACATTGAATAGCTGTAATTGGCTGACGCCACGTGGCGGCAGACAATTACAGCCATTCAATGATGTCATTGAATGGCTGTGATTGGCTGACGGCACGTGAGTTAGCCAATCACAGCATTAGCTTTTTTGGAGGCGGGGATTTCAAGCCCCGCGTCCAGAAAGTAATGCTCTGTCGGGAACAAGGAGGGGGCGACAGCCTGCAGAAGCACCGCAGAACGCCAGGGAAGGTGAGTACTGCTTATTTTTTTTATACTTTTTTTTTTTTTTTTTGGTATAGCCGGTGTATAAGACGATCCCTAACTGCAGAGCAGATTTTTCGGGGTTAAAAGGTCATCTTATACGCCGGAATATACGGTAAATATAAACACTGACAGAACTTCTCCAACATCTTTTTTTGACCTCACATACACTTTTGGCTGAATGGGCCCAAATACCCAAAAACACACTCCGGAATTTTGTGGAAAACCTTTCCAGAAATGTGGAAGACCTCAGTTCCATAGTAAGACCCATGGATAAGTATTGAGATGTCGAACAAGCTTATATTAGAGTAATGGTGAGATGTCCATGTACTTATGGCTATATAGTGTAATGAGTGTTCTTTGGAAAGAGCTGCATAGAGAAGAAGAGAACGAACACCAAGATGAATGAAGGCAATTATAAAAATCATGGACATAACATTAATCAGCATGAAAACTGTTGTTAATATGGTCGCTGGTATTTTCAATAGCAAGAGAAAATATTCCCACCGATTCAGAACGGGTCTGAAGAGCATTCTCAATGTTGATGCGATGCGTGGTTTTTTCTGTTCTTCCAGGCAACTTAAAAGCAACATTCATATTCAGTGTCTTCCGATCAGGTTTGGCCAGTTCGTATTGGGCCAGTGCTTGAAACAGCATTATGATGGACTAGAGGAGAAAATAAAGAGAGGTTTCATCTGAGAAGGTCTGGTTAGGTGCCATGTTGGGGTTTTTGGTTTGATAAGAGATGTTTAAAAAGAGAGGTCTTTCCTAAGCCTACATGACTTACTTGCGTTGTTATTCGTACTTCATAGTAGTATCGCTGCTCGATAAGCCAACGCACCACTGGATCAATGCCATCTGATGTGTCCAATTTCAGAAGAGTAAGGAGAGCATAAGATGAGGCTTCTATGGAAATAGCCTTGGATCCATATTGGTTATCCCAGTAGGTTTTGTCTTTGTAGGTCAGAGAAATAAAAGTAAGTATTGGTGGTGGCTAAGGATAATTTAATTTAAAAAAGTGTGAGCGGTTGCGAATGGGCGGAGGTGTGTTTGGAGTGTGATCTAGTCTATCTTCACTATTTCCAGAAGTAAATTGTAGATCCCCATTAGGATGAGCTCCATGCCTGACAAGTCCATCCAGTCTGCTACTTGTACAATGTATGCGGTCCTTGATCAGCCGATCGAGGGTGTATACTGTTGTGCATGATGCGTGCTCGTCGCACATTTGGAAGCCTAAATCATGGATCTAAATAAGCAACTGGCAACGCAGAGCCATTGACAATATGGAAAGGAGTTGGCTGCTCACTGAGCAGGCACTCGCTGGGGTAGAGGTGGGAGCGGATGGTAGAACAGAAGAGTAGGGGGAGCAGGCAGCTAACTGAGTGACAGGGGTAAAGGGAAGAGAACCAGTGAGGCTAGTCCTGAAGTGGCACAACCCAACAAGTTGGCAGATGAGGGGGATGCCATTACAGAGCAAGCACCATTGCAGCATGGCATGCCCTCCGAACGCCAGGGAGATGACTGCTCCAGTGAGAAGGGGACGGGGAGCGCAGGGCAGGCTAGACAGGTCCTAGTGGTGGGAGACTCAATGATAAGAGGGATAGATAGGGCAATCTGCCACAAAGACCGGGATGGTCGAGCGGTGTGTTGTTTTCCTGGCGCTCAAGTTCGACACATTGCAGATCGGGTTGACATATTTTTGAGAGTGGCTGGTGAGGATCCAGCGGTCATGGTGCACATTGGCACCAATGAAACGATTTCAGGGATCAAGGATCCAAGCTTAGCGCGAGGACCACCAAGGTGGTTTTCTTGGAAATACTACCTGCACCACAAGCCACACTAGAAAACAAGTGGCTCCGGAGTTGATGTAAGAAGGAGGGATTTGGGTTCCTGGAGAACTGGGCTGACCTTGCTGTCAGGTACAGGCTCTACCATAGGAACGGGCTGCATCTTAATGGGGAGGGTGCAGCTGTGCTGGGGGAGATGATGGCTAGAAGGCTAGAGTGTTTAAACTTGGGACTGGGGGGAGGGCAAAAAGAGAAACATGGGGGTAGACAGTGTAGATAGCGACCTGGGACCAAATAATGGGAATGGGGGTCAAGCAGGGGGTGGGGTTAGTACAGTTAGAACTGACAAAAACTAATAGTACCATTAGTAGCAAATTGAATATAAAGCACAACAACCGTATAAATTGTATGGCAATGAATGCAAGAAGTCTGATTGGGAAAGTGGGTGAGCTCGAAGCGAGAATGACTGATGAAAATGACGAGATAGTTATAACAAAAACAAGGCTTGATGATAAGTGCGATTGGGTAGTGAATTTACAGGGTTAGTCTTCAGACGAGACTGTGGGGAACTGAAAGGGGAAGGGATGTGTCTGTGCGTTAAATCCTACCTAATGCCGAGGCTACAAGAAGATATAGGTGCAGGAGATAAAAGCGTGGAATCTCTGTGGGTACAAATACAGGGAGAAAAAAAAATAACAATCCTGATAGGGGTTTTCCCAGTCGTCATCCCGACAGCCCTATTTACAATGGAGGTTACCCTCTGACCTAGGTAGGGACAGGAAGAGCCCTTAAAAGCACCTTCCTTTCCACCATTCCTCAGTGCCTTCCTGTCCCTACGGTTGCCAGATGCAAGCTCCAGGGATCCACTTACCGGAGGCACACAGTACCGAAGATTCCTGGAGGGAAGAGGTTGGGGCTGCATACCGTCGTAGTCCCTGCATCCCCGACCTGCACCGCCATGGAGCCGTAAGCCGCCGATGCAGCGCAGGTCTCCTTGAGCGGGTCGGCATACTCGGGCCGCCGCTGCCGCGATTAGGTAGTTCCACCTGGCAGGGAAACGGCAGCGGCGGCCATCCTGGTCCTCATCGCGCATACTGGTGACATCACGCGCTCAATGTAGGGGGCGTGGCTACCGGCGCAGACCCGGAAATGGTGCCAAATTCAAACGAATTTCTCCATAAAGCAGGCTCTACTCCTACAGAAGCTATCCTGTAGCTGCCAGAAGTGCCTCAGCATGTCTACACGCGACAGCTCAGCACAAGAGGGAGAAGCCGATACCCTACAAACCATGAGTGGCTATATGCCAAAAAATGGAACATGCAAACTTGCCATTTGTATTGATTGGGTGCATTTATGTTCCCTTTCTCCCCTCTTCCCCATTTTCTTGTATGGGTTAGATGGATAAGAAAGGTCCAAAGGCTAAAGTGGACCCCAGAAAAAATCTAAAAAATGCGTTATCCGTAGTAAAAAACTAGAGGATAACTACAAAAAACCCCTATGTGAAGAATGCACTGGGAAGATCCTAGCGGAGGAAAGGGCGACATTTAAAACAGACATCAGGTGCACGATCAAAGAGAAATTGCAGGCCTCTATGGCATCTCTCTCTCAACCTCAACCCGGTCCCTCATGGACCCCTAAAAGGTCAAGGCAGACTGAGTCGGTGAGCTCTATCTCCGGCGAGTCCCTGGAACTCCTATCAGAGGGAGAACTAGAAGATCTGCCATTATTACCAGAGGATGAGAAAAAATATTTTTTCTCAGACGACTTAGGGCACCTCATAAAAGCAGTGAGGGAAACTATGCAGATTGAAGAAGACCACCCACCCAGGAAAGTCCAGGAAGAAATATTTGGGGGCCTCCGGTCAAGAAGGAAAACCATGTTTCCTGTTAATCAAACCCTGCAACAAATTATCGCGGACGATTGGCAGGAACAAGGGAAGAGACAATCCGTCTCAAAAGAGATTAGGAACTGGCTGGCGTTCGCTCCCGAAGACGTCCGCCTGTATAAAGCGACCCCAAAGGTCGACATACAGATCGCTAAGGTGGCCAAGAAAACTCTTCTACCCTTCGAGGACGCATCTCACCTCTCGGACCCGATGGACAAAAAGGTCGACGATGAGGAAGACCTGGGAAGCGACGTCCTTAACCGTCGAAGCTAATATTGCAGCAACATCAATAGCCATATCCATGGTCTTATGGTTGACTAGAATGGAAACCTCAATTAAAGACCGGGCTCCCAGGGAAGAGTTAGCCAGCTGTCTTCCCCTTCTGAAAATGGCCACTGCCTTTCTAGCAGACGCGTCAGTGGAAACTGTTCGATACGGTGCAAAAACCGCGGTTCTCAGTAACACCGCAAGAATAGCGTTGTGGTTAAAAACGGGGCAGCAGACATAACGTCCAAAAATAAACTCTGCGCCATTCAATTCCAAGGCGACTATATGTTCGGGCCCGTCTTGGATAAGATACTGGAGAAAGTAGGAGACAAAAGCAAGACCCTTCCAGATAGGAAATCCTATAGGAAGCCATCCTTTCCAAGGAGGACATGGCAGCCACGTCCAGAAATCAGAGGGAAAGGAAAAATGGGAAAATGGTCATACCCCAAGGGAGGTCGGGGTAAGGAAGCTCAACCCATTTCTGACTCAACAGGGGGTAGACTAGCAAGTTACCTGGTCCAGTTGCAGGGGATACCATCCAACCCCTGGGTGCTTCAGATAATTGAAACCGAGTATCAAATTGAATTTGACTCCCTACCTCCTAAGAGATTCTTTCTAACCTCCCCAGGGTCCCCACAAGAACAGAAAAATCTGCTAAAGGGCATCCAAGAACTTAAGGACCTAGGAGTCCTTATGCAGGTTCCCAAGCACGAAAGGGGTGAGGGATTCTATTCCCCCCTTTTCTTGATCAAAAAACCAAACAGCTCTATCAGAACCATCTTCAACCTCAAAGCCTTAAACAAATTTATTTCTTAAAAGAAATTTAAGATGGAAACCGTGAGGTCCATTGTACCACTAATAGATTCTGACAGCATCATGTGCACTATAGATCTCGAAGATGCATACCATCACGTCCCAATAGCTGCAGTTCACCACAAATATCTGAGGTCTGCTCTGCAGGACGGTGACACAATCTATCACTATCAGTTTATGGCTTTACCCTTCGGTATCTCGACTGCCCCTAGAGTCTTCCCGAAGATAGTGATAGAAATGATAGCTTATTTTAGGCAAAATCAGATTCTCATATTTCCATATCTGAACGATTTTCTGCTAGTATCAAGAACAACAGAAGCCATACGTGCAGACCTGTCCGTAGTCCTGTCTACCCTGAATGATTTAGGGTGGATAATAAACGAACAAAAGTCCGATCTAATTCCGGGTACACAGAAGACATATTTAGGTGTACTCCTAGACTCCCGCATTCAGGAATCATGGCTTCCACCATCCAGAAGAAAATACCTTATTCAATCTGTAACCTCCCTATGTCGGGCCACTACGGTGTCCATCAGAGAAACGATGAAAGTGCTGGGCCTGTTGACAGCCTGCATACAAATAGCCCCATGGGCACAAGCCGATACCCGACAGCTACAACGGTTCATCCTTGCCAGGTGGGACAAATGGCAGACCTCCCTAGACAAGAAGGTGAGCCTGTCCGTCCAAGTTAAAGAGTCCCTGCGCTGATGGGACCCTACAGAGGAACCTGAGCAAGGGTACCTCTTGGTCACGGGAACCCTCCATATCTGTCACAACAGATGCTAGCAAAACTGGGTGGGGAGCGCAAGTAGCAGACCTGACCCTGCAGGAGATTCCCAAATAGCTGCACGCTCGTCCAACTATAGGGAATTAAGAGCGATATGGGAGACCCTTCATGCGGCAGAACCCCACTTAAGAGGAAGGCATGTTAAAATCCTAACCGATAATATGACAGCCCTGTCGTTTGTTCGTCACCAGGGGGGAACACGACACCCACACCTCCAACAACTGGCCACAAAGATACTTCGCTGGGCAGAATCCACCGTGTTATCCTTTTCAGCCATTCATCTGAAGGGGTCCACAAACGTCATCGCAAACTTTCTCAGCAGACAAAGTGTCCTTCCAGGAGAATGGGTTCTGAACGAGCAGGTCTTCGACCATCTAACATGCCAGTGGGGGAAACCGCAGATCAATCTGTTCGCCACGAGGGGAAATACGAAATGCCGGGACTTCTATTCTCTCAACCCAGGAGACAACCCATGCGGAGTAGACGCCTTGTCTCAAAGAAGGGACATGGACTTGGCTTATGCATTTCCCACCTTCCCACTGAATTTGTACACCCTCAAAAAGATTCAGGCCATTCGGGTGTCAATAATATTAGTCGCCCCCATGTGGGACAAGAGAGCCTGGTATCCCCTATTGAAGGCTTTAGCGATCCGGGGCCCACTTCGACTACCAGCCATGGAAGATCTCCTTTTCCAGGGCCATCTATACTCGGAGGGTCAAAAAATGGAAAATAGCGGCCTGGATGCTGAAGGCGTGATAATTCAAGGGAAGGGACTTTCTCACAAAGTAATTACCACCTTGACCAAAAGTCGTAAACCTGTAACCACAGCCATCTATAATAGATTTCTGCAGGCGGGCCTAGAGAAAGGCCTTAGCCCAAGAACTCTTAGGGTTCAGGCAGCAGCGTTGGGATCCTACTTAGATTTTCCCTTGGCGGAGCACCACTGGGTTCGTAGGTTGCTTAAGGGGGCAGACAGACTTCGGCCCTTTATTAGAGAAACCTTCCCTACTTGGGACCTGAATTTAGTCCTAAATAGCTTCTGCAAACCACCCTTTGAACCCCTCTCCCAACTCCCCCTAAGACTACTTACGCTAAAAGTTTCTCTCCTAGTTGCCATAACCTCAGCCCGGAGAGTAGGAGAACTACAAGCCTTATGTTGTGTCGAACCACACATGCTGATACAAGACGATAGAATCATGTTTAAATTAGACCCTGCTTTTCTTCTGAAAGTAGTGTTTAAATTCCATAGAGAGCAGACAATTACTCTGCCCTCCTTTTGCCAAAACCCCCGTAAGGACAGAGAACGAGAGTTCCACAGCTTAGATTTAGAGGCTACTATTCTTTCCGAAAAATAACAACCTCTTTGTCCTATTTCAGGGGCCGGGCAAAGGAAACACGGCATCTAAAAGTACTTTTGCGAGATTGATCAAGACTGCCATCCAGGAGGCATGCAGAGCTAGGGGTCTCAACCCCCCGGGGAAAATCAGAGCCCACTCTACACGGTCTCTCTCCTCCTCATGGGCAGAAAAAGGCCGGGCATCCGCCGAGCAAATCTACAAAGCGGCCACCTGGTCTAGCCTACATACTTTCATCAAACATTATAGGGTTAACGTCCAGTCGGACAAAGACCTGGGATATTGACAGAAAGTCCTCCAGGCAGTAGTCCCACCCGAAGTCACCCATAATTTGGTATTGCTCCATTGTAAATGGGGCCGTCGGGATGACAACCTGGAAATATACGGATTACTTACCAGTATTCCTTTTTCTGGGAGTCATCACAACAGCCCATAGTTCCCTCCCTTATAGAATAATTATGTTCTTTTTCAATGTAAATATGACTGAATAAAGGTACATTTTGGTTCAGTAAACATTGTCCACCGTAATAATAAGTCACTGAGGAATGGTGGAAAGGGGGGTGCTTTTAAGGGCTCTTCCTAGTTCAGAGGGCAAACTCCATTGTAAATGGGGCCGTTGTGATGACTCCCGGAAAAAAAGACTACCGGTAAGTAATCCGTATATTTCTATAGGCCACCAAAAGCAACAGAAGAATCTTATTATTAAGGCAAATAGAAGAGGTGTCAAACCGCAATGAAGTAATTATTATGGAGGACTTTAATTATCCGGATATAAAATGGGAAGACGAAACCTGCAAATCTCACAAGGGTGATAAGTTCATGAGAACAATTAAAGACAACAACCTTTCCCAACTTGTGTGCAAGTCAACTAGAGGGAGGGCCACTCTAGACTTATTATAATAAGTTAATAATTATTAATTATTAACTTACAAATCGGACTGCATAATGGAAGTGCCGGTTGAGGGACACTTGGGAAATAGTGACCGCAATATAATTAATTTCCAGCTGTCGTTTAACAATAAGCCTTACCAGGGAGCGACAAAATAAACTAAACTTTAGTAAAGCAAAATTTGATCAGCTTAGAACTATTATCGGCAGCATTAATTGGGACAGCGTCCTCAAAAATAAAAGCACAGACAACAAATGGGAGAAGTTTAAAAACATCCTAATTACCTCATGTGAGCTGTTAATAACTTTTAAAAATAAAAAACTACAAGTAGAAGGAAACCAATGTGGCTCAACAAGACTGTAAGTGGGGCAATAAACAAAAAGAGCATTTAAACTACTTAAACAAGAAGGCAGCGAAGAAGTGTTAAAATCATGCGGGGGAAAAAAAAAACAATATGTAAAGAAAAGATCAAAATTGCTAAGGAGGAGGTAGAAAGACTGATCGCCAAAGAGAGCAGAAATAACTCTAAACTATTCTTCAATTATGTAAACTGTAAAAGGATTTGCACTGAAAGCACTGGCCCTATAACAAATAATGCAGGAGAAATCATAGAAGACGATGGGGGGAAGGCAAATCTATTAAATAGTTTCTTTTCAAGTGTATTTACGAATGAAAAAGAAATGTCACACGAGATACAAGGGAATAAAACAAACCCCCTGCTAAATATTACATGCCTAACACAGGAGGAAGTGCAAAATCGGTTAAAGAAGATTCAAATTGATAAATCGCGGGACCCAGATGGAATACACCCAAGGTTTCTAAGGAAACTAAGTGACCGCTCGGAGATAGAAAGCAGAAGGTGATAATAAATGGTTTGTACTCTGAATGGGCCACCGTTGCTAGTGGGGTGCCCCAGCATTCAGTATTAGGCCCCATTCTGTTCAATATATTTATCAACGACCTGATAGAGGGGCTGCACAGTAAAATATCAATATTTGTAGATGATACAAAATGATACAAGATAATTAATACAACGGAGGACAATGCATGGCTACAAAAGGACCGAGATAAGCTGGGGGCTTGGGCAGAAAAATGGCAAATGAAGTTCAATGTTGATAAATGTAAGGTTATGCACATGGGCAGGAGAAACGGATGCCACCAATATACACTAAATGGGGTACTGCTAGGGAAAAGTGATATGGAAAAAGACCTGGGGGTACTAGTGGACTGTAGACTTAACTGGAACAATCAATGCCAGTCAGCCGTTGCAAAAGCAAGTAAAACCTTCGAGAGCATAAAAAGAGGTATGGGGGCGAGGGACGAGAACATTATTCTTCCACTATATAAGGCACTTGTCAGGCCTCACATGGAATACTGTGCACAGTTCTGGTCACCGGTGCTCAGGAAAGATGTTACAGTGCTTGAGGGGGGTTCAAAGAAGGGCAACTAAATTAATAAATGGAATGAAGGGACTGGAATACGCAGAGAGACTATCAAAATTGGGATCATTCACACTGGAAAAAAGGCCAAGTGGCAACCAAATAACTGTATAAATACATGAGGGGACAATACAAGGATCTCTCCCATGATCTGTTTATACCCAGGACAGCGACTGTAACAAGAGGGCATCCGCTACGTCTAAAAGAATGCAGGTTTCATCGCCAATATAGAAAAGGGTTCTTTACTGTAAGAGCAGTGAGACTGTGGAACTCTCTGCCTGAGGATGTGGTGATGGCAAAATTGGTAAAGGAGTATAACAGGGGACTATATGTCTTTTTTAGAGCACTAAGATATTACAGGATATAGACATTAGGTGACCAGTGGGGTTGATTATCTCAAATGTTGACCCACGGATTACTGACTGCCATTATGGAGTCAGGAAATAATTTTTTTCCCTCCAAATGAGCTAAATGACTGCTTGTTTTGTTTTTTTTTTGCCTTCCTCTGGACCAACAAGGGGATGAGGAGGGGGGTGAAACAGGCTGAACTAGATGGACATTGTCTCCATTCAGCCTAACATACTATGTTACTATGTAATTAGGAGAGTCATTAGCATACATGGGAATATTCTGTACATATCTGACCGCCAGCTTTTACACTAGAGCTAACTATATAGCTGGCATTATTGCATTCACCAACCCTAACCATCAGATATATCACCTTTGACCCTTACCTTTTGCTGCAGACAGTAGTTTTTCTGGATCCTTTAGTTTCCCAGCCAAAGCAAGCGCATACGATGTAATTGCAACAGAATGCGGTTTCTGCAGCTTTTTATAGTTTTCTGCTATGAAGTTTACAGCTTTATCAATACTGATCTGCAGATTCTGAAAGGGGAAGTTAGAAAGCTTTTAGAATATGAGTTACATTACATACAAAACAGTGACAATCGGGTACATTCAATATCTGTCAATAGTTTAAGTGTAAGGGGTCACTCATACGGGCGTATGTCATCTGCATATTAGACATATAAAATACGCAGTGCACAGCAAATACGCATGTAGCATGTGTATTTGCTGTGTATGTTAAATTCCCATTGCCTATATTGGTGCGTATTATCTGCGTAATATGCACCAAAATACAACAAGCTGCAGGTTTTTTCATGTGGATAGGCGTATTTGACACAAATGTAAGTGTGAGCAGCCCAATAGAATTCAATGGGCTTTAGGTACCACGTATTACACATGTGAAAAATGGGCCGCCTGCAGACGCGCGGGTTGGATCCTGCAGCGAGAATTCTCGCCACGGGACCCGATCCAAGCGCCTGCAGGGACGAGCGCGTACTCACCCGCGCCCGGCGGCCCCAGCTCTTTCAGACCGGAGCCCGCGGCCGGGTGAGTGACATTTCTGTGCGGGGCTCGCAGAGCCCCGCACAGAAATAGGACATGCCGCGGTTTGTTTGCCGCGCGGCCAGACCGTGGCCATCTGCATAGGATTGCGTTTGTTAACGCAATCCTATGCAGGCTTTGAGCGGTGGAAATCCCGTGGGAAATTCCCGCCGCGGGATTTCCGCCCGTGTGCAGGCGGCCATAAGTGGGTAATACATGGGTGACATACCCCTGTGTGAGTGAGCCCTAACAGTAGGGCCAGTCTCACATGGACGGGTCGGACTCCGCATGCGGGAGCCCACAGCAAAATCCGAATCTAACCATGGCTGGCGACCACTGCGTACCAGATATTTGCTATATTGTTGATTTTTAAAATTTTTTTTTTTTTTTTTATTTAAATCTTTGTTTTTTCCTCACCATTGCTAGGCAATGACACAGGTACCCGTGACCTATCCGCAGTGTCTATTGCGGACGGGACGTGGCTCGGACAGCTTCTATTGACTTCATTGGAAGCTATCTTTGCGGACACTGCATAAAAATAGAACCTTTGAGATCCACTTGCGGACATCGCAATCGCTAACCGCTCATCTAAATGGATATGCGAATGTTCTATTATTTAAATTTTGTGCAGCATGCTGCGAATTGCCAGCCGTGAGCGGAGAATCACAATGATTCTCTGCTCGTGGACACGGGGCAGCACTTTCCATAGCAATGCTATGGAAAGCTTCAGACTGCGTGATTTGCTGGCGATTTACTAAATCACGGCCTTAGAGCGTAAATCTGCTTTCCAAAAAAGCTTTGAAAATTGTAACTGTGTTTTCTCCTACTCTGCCAACATATCACTTAAGGATGGAGAATCCAGAGTGTAACTACTATTCCAGCAAAAAGAAAAAAAGGTTTGGTACCGTGCTATCCAGTAGAGCAATGTGTACCTTTTAATGGCTAACAAAAATACATGATGTTACAGCAAGCAAGCTTTCAGGGATAGCTTGCTTGCTGTAACATCATGTATTTTTGTTGGCCATTAAAAGGTGTCATATCTACAAGATGACTTGGTTTCTCTTGCTGGGAACAATCACACTTTACTGTTTGTGCAAAACATAATTTCTACAACTCCCAACAGAATACATTGCCTAGTGAGTGATACTTGTTAGCTCGGTTCATATGGATTATATATAGATTACCAGTTCTTTCTACCGGTCACTTACATCTACGAAATTGGTACAATATTTCTGACTCTCCAATAGACTAATAACAACATAAGCCGTCATGGCAACATCCGGATCTGACAAACCCGCAAGACCACCCTGAGTGACAAAGAGGGGAAAAATGTGTTAATAGAGAACAGTGGTTGGCAATAGGGTATTTCTTATCATTGCTGCTTGGCTGTCATATCATCAATGTCAGGACATGGTTCAGCTGAGTCCTAGTGGAGGAATTCTAGAATGGCAACTGTTGGGCAAATAACATTTTAGGAGGTGTAGAGCTCAACGGGTCTGGCCAGAATCTAAATTTTCATTTTGTGCCTGTAGATTTACTTCAAGGCCTCTTCCCCACGGGCGATTATCTCATCCAATTTTCTCATTTTTTTTTCTTTGTAGCCCATGTTTACCTATAGAGCTTTCCTTTCTGCTGCATCGCACTGCATGAAAACGCGGTTTTCACGTGGCGCGAAGCAAATTTTACAGTAGGAAATTCTACTGTAAAGCCCTAAAATAAGCCCTGGCTGCAGTGAAAAAAAAACAACAAAAAACATCACCTAAGAAACACTGTCATCTCCGGCGCTGTGATCTCCTGTCTTCTCTTCACCTGTGGTGCATCTTCTGCCAGCACTTCCTGGATTGGAGGATCAAAATCCCCACCTCCAGGGGGTCTGGCTGCGATTGGTTCACGAGCGCTGTTGCTCAGCCAAGCACAGCCAGCACTCAATTAACAAATCATAGCCATTTAATGATGACAGTGCTTCTTAGATGATGTATTATTTTTAACAATTTTTACTGCAGCTAGGGCTTATTTTCGGGTAGGGCTTATATTTCAAGCTCCCCTCTAAAGTTTTGAGGATTTCACATTGACAGGCTATCCGTAGCCAGCTGGACATTTACAGCACTGTGCCAGTTACTACAGTGGAGTCTAATTAGAGCAATGTAGCCCATTCTTCAGTTTGTAAGGACCTGACTAAAGAACAGGACTGGGCCCAAAAATGAAACCAGTGAGGAAGAATGCAGAACATCACTCAGACACCGGCTACATAACTGAACTTTGCTGTTTACTTCTAGGGAATTTCTTAAAATGTTAAAACTTTTGGGGGTTTGTACACGGACTACTTGTTGAGGCAACTCAAAGTACTAAATCTGGTTAATCTCTGGAAGTCGAGTCAGGAAAGTCTTCTATAGTCAGTTGGCCCTTTATTCTATTCCTTACACCAAATATTTCATGTCCGCAAAGTCTGCTAAGGGTCACCTGTGCATCACATCAGAATTCTGCACCGTTTGGCCTAGCTGGGGTTTACTCTCCTTGCTCTGTAGTAAGCGGCCCTCCAGTATCTCCTGCTGAGTCTCCATACCTTTACACTAGAACATGCCTATTACACCCTACCATAGATATGTGCCCCTAAACTCTACTCCTGAGTAAGCTGTGGGGTGCCCTACTCACTCTCCCTTCCCAAACTGCCAACAAAAGAGACAGCAATTAGACATATAAATATAACCCCGTAAGGATGTGGCCTTTTATATTTTTAATTTTCGCTTTTTTTTTTCCTCACTTTTAAAAAATAACTTATTTATTAGAGATGAGCGAACGTACTCGTCCGAGCTTGATACTCGTTCGAGTATTAGCGTGTTCGGGATGCTCATTACTCGTAACGAGTACCACGCGATGTTCGGGTTACTTTCACTTTCCTCTCTGAGACGTTAGCGCGCTTTTCTGGCCAATTGAAAGACAGGGAAGGCATTACAACTTCCCCCTGCGACGTTCAAGCCCTATACCACCCCCCTGCAGTGAGTGGCTGGGAAGATCAGGTGTCACCCGAGTATAAAAATCGGCCCCTCCCGCGGCTCGCCACAGATGCGTTGTGAGATAGCTGAGGGACAGTGGTATCGTGTTGGAGCTGCTGTAGGGAGAGTGTTAGGAGTTAGTGCAGGCTTCAAGAACCCCAACGGTCCTTCTTAGGGCCACATCTAACAGTGTGCAGTAGTGTGGAGGCTGCTTTTAGCAGTGTTGCACATTTTTTTTTTTTGGTATATCGGCCGTGCAGAGCATTGCGCCCTGCAGTAATACTCCAGCGAGAGAATTGTGTAGGCAGGGCCAGAAGACATATATTATAGATTGAATATACGCAGTGGTCCTTTGGAAAAAAATCTTGAAAAAAAATCTATTTGGGCTGCCTGTCACTGTGCTCAGTGTTCTGGGTCCGTGTGTGCTGGGGGTAGTAGCTCTCCAGATAAATACGCAGCCAGCTAAGTGTTACAGCAGGCTTGCGCCAAATTATTTCCTGGCTCTGAAATCACCGGTCTGTTGCAGTTAATAACAGTGCAACACTGCAGTTCCGTCACACAGTCTAGGGAGAGAATTGTGTAGGCAGGGCCAGAAGACATATATTATAGATTGAATATACGCAGTGGTCCTTTGGAAAAAAAACTTGAAAAAAAATCTACTTGGGCTGCCTGTCACTCTGCTCAGTGTTCTGGGTCTGTGTCTGCTGGGTGTAGTAGTTCTACAGATAAATACGCAGCCAGCTAAGTGTTACAGCAGGCTTGCGGCAAATTATTTCCTGGCGTTCCGTAAGCGAACTCAGCCTCCAACCACAGGCCAATAAGCGGCACATTTAATTACAGTGTTGTGTTTCTGCATTCCTGGTAATACAGCATGCTGAGGGGTAGGGGTAGGCCTAGAGGACGTGGGCGCGGCCGAGGACGCGGAGGCCCTAGTCCGGGTGTGGGCACAGGCCGAGCTCCTGATCCAGGTGTATCGCAGCCGACTGCTGCGGGATTAGGAGAGAGGCACGTTTCTGGCGTCCCCACATTCATAGCACATTTAATGGGTCCACGCGGTAGACCTTTATTAGAAAATGAGCAGTGTGAGCAGGTCCTGTCGTGGATGGCAGAAAGTGCTTCCAGCAACCTATCGTCCACCCAGAGTTCTGCGCCGTCCACTGCTGCAACTCAGAATCCTCTGGCTGCTGCTCCTCCTTCCTCCCAGCCTCCTCACTCCATGAAAATGAGACATTCTGAGGAGCGGACAGACTCCCAGGAACTGTTCTCGGGCCCCTGCTCAGATTGGGCAGCAGTGGTTCCTCTCCCACCAGAGGAGTTTATCGTGACTGATGCCCAACCATTGCAAAGTTCCCGGGGTCCGGGGGATGAGGCTGGGGACTTCCGGCAACTGTCTCAAGACCTTTCAGTGGGTGAGGAGGCTGATGACGATGAGACACAGTTGTCTATCAGTGAGGTAGTAGTAAGGGCATTAAGTCCGAGGGAGGAGCGCCCCGAGGATTCTGAGGAAGAGCAGCAGGACAATGAGGTGACTGACCCCACCTGGTTTGCTACGCCTACTGAGGACAGGTCTTCAGAGGGGGAGGCAAGGGCAGCAGCAGGGCAGGTTGGAAGAGGCAGTGCGATGGCCAGGGGTAGAGGCAGGGCCAGACCGAATAATCCACCAACTGTTTCCCAAAGCGCCCCCTCGCGCCATGCCACCCTGCAGAGGCCGAGGTGCTCAAAGGTCTGGCAGTTTTTCACTGAGAGTGCAGATGTCCGACGAACAGTGTTGTGCAACCTTTGTCGCGCCAAGATCAGCCAGGGAGCCACCACCACCAGCATGCGCAGACATATGATGGCCAAGCACCCCACAAGGTGGGACGAAGGCCGTTCACCGCCTCCGGTTTGCACCGCTGCCTCTCCCCCTGTGCCCCAACCTGCCACTGAGATCCAACCCCGCTCTGAGGACACAGGCACTACCGTCTCCTGGCCTGCACCCACACCCTCACCTCCGCTGTCCTCGGCCCCATCCAGCAATGTCTGTCAGCGCAGCGTCCAGCCGTCGCTAGCGCAAGTGTTGGAGCGCAAGCGCAAGTACGCCGCCACGCACCCGCAGGCTCAAGCGTTAAACGTGTACGTAGCCAAATTTATCAGCCTGGAGATGCTGCCGTATAGGGTTGTGGAAACGGAGTCCTTCAAAAGTATGATGGCGGGGCAGATCTAAACAGGTGGAGCCCACTGTATGTTTCGTGGACGGGGCGGATTAACTCCATAAAGATGGACGCCCTTCCGAAGTTCTTGTATCTGTGTCAGACTATGCCGATACAGCTAGGTCGTCAATACTTACTCAGCATCCGCTCCCTAATAATTAATTTTGTATGGGCAGGGCGTAGATCGAGACTTAGCTACAGAGTGCTCACCCGAGCCAAGGAGGAGGGAGGGCTGGGGCTTCCAGACTTTGCGCTTTACTACAAAGCAAGTATAGCCAATTGCGTCCTCACACTACTTCAAGGGAGGGCGACAAAATTGTGGGTGGAAATGAAACATGAATCAGACGCTAGGGCAATACAGGGGGCCCCATGGATCCCAAGACAATACATGGGAGACCTCACCTCCCTGTCACCCCTTGTCAAGGGGATTCTCAAGATCTGGGGGACATTCGCATCAAAGTTAGGTCTAGCAACAGTACCGGGCCCCCTTACACCACTACTGGCCAACCCTCAATTCCCAGCAACTAGAAGCATTATATCGATACTATCCCTCCCTAGTCATCCAATACCCAGAGTCAGAGATGTACTGACCCAAAATGGAATGAAGTCCCTAACGGAGATTCACGGGAACTCCATCCCACACCCGGGAGCCTGGCTGAGATACCTTCAAGTTAGGGAGTTTGTGGGGTCCCTGGCGCCTGAGGGGTGTGGTAGTAAGCAGTTGACGCCGTTTGAGCACCTGTGCATGTCCTCGGCTCCTACCGAGCATGGAATATCAACTATTTACAAGTTGCTGCTGACAAAGGAGACGGGGGACGAACCACCCAGTTACACAGCCCAGTGGGAATCAGAACTGGGCAGAAGCCCAACGAGGGCAGATTGGCAGAGAGCGTTCCTTCTATGCCACAAAAGTTCCAGATTTGGGAGACTCCAGGAGCAAAATTATAAGGTCCTATCCGGGTGGTATTGGACACCGTCGAGACTGCATCAACTCGATAAACAAATACCCCCAACCTGTTGGAGGTGCCAGAAAGGCTCTGGGACAATGTGCACATTTGGTGGGACTGCCCTCCAGTTAGAGAACTCTGGTATAATATAGAAACATTATACAACGAGATGACCAGGTCGGCGGTGTCCCTGACAGCTGAAATGACCCTGCTCCTGATGCTCCCCGGACCTATAGCCAAAGTCAAGGCGGACTTATTGAGGATGGTGATACTGGCGACTAGGATGTCTGTCCCTGGGCTGTGGAGATCCACGACCCCTCCCACTAGAATAGTTTGGGCTGAGAAACTGAACCTCCTTATGAGGTATGAAGAGGAGGGGGCTGATTGCGAGCAGGAACGACTGTACTCCCACGATTTCTGGAGCCCTTGGATCGCAATGAGAGACTCAGACCAATTCAAAAAATGGCTGGAAACAGGTCGGTTAGGTTGATAACAACCTTTAGGAGCGGGTAAGCGAGGCTGATATTTTTCCCGTACCCCCCTTTCCCCTACCCCCGCTTCACCTCTCCCCTCATCCCCCCCTCACCCCCCCCAGTTATGTTCATAATTTGTTATAATCTTACATTGCGTAGTTCCCAATTTCTGATACGAGACACAAGAGATTAAGCTATACAATCTAGTTTATGCCATAAGTATTATGAAACCAAGGTATGTTGATTGTTGTGCTTATACGGACACATGTTGATATCAACGATGTTGTGCAATGTCTATATAATACTTTTCTTTGAAAACCAATAAAAACGATTGAACTAAAAAAAGTATGATGGCGGCGGCGGCGGCCCCGCGCTACTCAGTTCCCAGTCGCCACTACTTTTCCCGATGTGCCGTCCCAGCCCTGCACGACCACGTCTCCCGCAACATTGTACGCGCCCTCACCAACGCGGTTACTGCCAAGGTCCACTTAACAACGGACAAGTGGACAAGCACAGGCGGGCAGGGCCACTATATCTCCCTGACGGCACATTGGGTGAATTAAATGGAGGCTGGGACAGAGTCAGAGCCTGGGACCGCTCACGTCCTACCCACCCCCAGAATTGCGGGCCACAGCTCGGTGGTGGTATCTGCGGCGGTGTATGCTTCCTCCACTAAAGCACCTTCCTCCTCCTCCTCCAACGCAACCTCTGTCTCGCAATCAAGATGTGTCAGCAGCAGCAGCACGTCGCCAGCAGTCGGTGTCGCACGTCGTGGCAGCACAGCGGTGGGCAAGCGTCAGCAGGCCGTGCTGAAACTACTTAGCTTAGGAGATGAGGCACACGGCCCACGAACTGCTGCAGGGTCTGACGGAGCAGACCGACCGCTGGCTTGCGCCGCTGAGCCTCCAACCGGGCATGGTCGTGTGTGACAACGGCCGTAACCTGGTGGCGGCTCGGCAGCCTCACGCACGTGCCATGCCTGGCCCACGTCTTTAATTTGGTGGTTCAGCGCTTTCTGAAAAGCTACCCACGCTTGTCAGACCTGCTCGGAAAGGTGCGCCGGCTCTGCGCACATTTCCGCAAGTCCCACACGGACGCTGCCACCCTGCGCACCCTGCAACATCGGTTTAATCTGCCAGTGCACCGACTGCTGTGCGACGTGCCCACACGGTGGAACTCTACGCTCCACATGTTGGCCAGGCTCTATGAGCAGCGTAGAGCTATAGTGGAATACCAACTCCAACATGGGCGGCGCAGTGGGAGTCAGCCTCCTCAATTATTTTCAGAAGAGTGGGCCTGGTTGGCAGACATCTGCCAGGTCCTTCGAAACTTTGAGGAGTCTACCCAGGTGGTGAGCGGCGATGCTGCAATCATTAGCGTCACCATTCCTCTGCTATGCCTCTTGAGAAGTTCCCTGCAAAGCATAAAGGCAGACGCTTTGCACTCGGAAACAGAGCCGGGGGAAGACAGTATGTCGCTGGATAGTCAGAGCACCCTCCTGTCTATATCTCAGCACGGTGAGGAGGAGGAGGAGGAGGAGGAAGATGAGGAGTAGGGGGAAGACACAGCTTGGCCCACTGGTGAGGGTACACATGCTGCTGGCCTGTCATCCTTTCAGCGTGTATGGCCTGAGGAGGAGGAGGAGGAGGAGGATCCTGAAAGTGATCTTCCTAGTGAGGACAGCCATGTGTTGCGTACAGGTACCCTGGCACACATGGCTGACTTCATGTTAGGATGCCTTTCTCGTGACCCTCGCGTTACACGCATTCTGGCCACTACGGATTACTGGGTGTACACACTGCTCGACCCACGGTATAAGGAGAACCTTTCCACTCTCATACCCGAAGAGGAAAGCGGTTCGAGAGTGTTACTATACCACAGGACCCTGGCGGACAAACTGATGGTAAAATTCCCATACGACAGCGCTAGTGGCAGAAGCCGCAGTTCCGAGGGCCAGGTAGCAGGGGAGGCGCGGAGATCAGGCAGCATGTACAGCACAGGCAGGCCAACACTCTTTAAGGCCCTTGACAGCTTTATGGCTCCCCAGCAAGACTGTGTCACCGCTCCCCAGTCACGGCTGAGTCGGCAGGAGCACTGTAAAAGGATGGTGAGGGAGTACGTAGGCGATCGCACGACCGTCCTCCGTGACGCCTCTGCCCCCTACAACTACTGGGTGTCGAAGCTGGACACGTGGCTTGAACTTGCGCTGTATGCCCTGGAGGTGCTTGCTTGTCCTGCGGCTAGCGTCTTGTCAGAGGGTGTTTAGTGCGGCTGGGGGAATCATCACAGATAAGCGTACCCGCCTGTCAACCGTCAGTGCTGACAGGCTAACACTCATCAAGATGAACAAAGCCTGGATTTCCCCAGACTTCTCTTCTCCACCAGCGGACAGCAGCGATACCTAAGCAATACGTAGGCTGCACCCGCGGATGGAAGCATCGTTCTGTATCACCATCAAAAACGGGGACCTTTTCGCTTCATCAATCTGTGTATAATATTCCTCCTCCTCCTCCTGCTCCTCCTCCTGAAACCTCGCATAATCACGCCGAACGGGCAATTTTTCTTAGGCCCACAAGGCTCAGTCATATAATTTTTCAAAACAATTTTTATATGTTTCAATGCTCATTAAAGCGTTGAAACTTTCACCTCCACCAATTTTTATTTTATCTGGGCTGCCTCCTGGCCTAGTTACCAATTAAGCCACATTAACCTAAGCGATTAATGGGTTTCACCTGCCCTCTTGGTTGGCCATGGCCAATTTTTCTGATGTACATTAGTACTGTTGATACAGCAATTTTTGTGGGCCCTCGCCTACAGTGTAATCAAATTAATTTTTAGCCCACCTGCATTACAGCTGACGTTACATCCGCTGTGTTGGGCAATGCAATGGGATATTTTTATGTACCGCCGGTGGGTTCCAGGGAGCCACCCATGCTGTGGGTCCACAGGGAGTTGTAAATGCATCTGTGTCCACTTCTAAAGAACCCCAGTCTGACTGGGGCATGCAGTGTGGGCCGAAGCCCACCTGCATTTTATCTGACGTTAGCTCTGCTGTCCAGGGCACTGCAATGGGATACATTTATGTACAGCGGGTGGGTTCCAGGGAGCCACCCATGCTGTGGGTGCACACGGAATTCCCATTGCGGAGTTGTACCTGCCTGTGACTATTTATAAAAAACCGCGGTCTGACTGGGGCATGCAGACACCTTGACAGAATGAATAGTGTGTGGCACATAGGTTCCCCATTGCTATGCCCACGTGTGCAGCTCCAGATGGAGGTGGCACAGGATTGGATTTCTCATTGCTTCTGTACAGCATTGTGGACTACCGCCCCGCCCCTTTTAAAGAGGGTCGCTGCCTTGCCGTGCCAACCCTCTGCAGTGTGTGCCTGCGGTTCCTCTGGCAGACGCACTTATAAATAGACATGAGTGTGGCGTGGCATGAGGGCAGCTGAAGGCTGCGCAGGGACAGTTTGGTGTGCGCTGTGGACACTGGGTCGTGCAGGGGGGGTTGGTCAGCATGTAACCCAGGAGAAGTGGCAGCGGAGTGTCATGTAGGCAGTGATTGTGCTTTGTTGGAGGTAGTGTGGTGCTTAGCTAAGGTATGCATTGCTAATGAGGGCTTTTCAGAAGTAAAAGTTGTTGGGAGGGGGGGGGGGGGCACTCTTGCCGCTATTGTGGCTTAATAGTGGGACCTGTGAACTTGAGATGCAGCCCAACATGTAGCCCCTCGCCTGCCCTATCCGTTTCTGTGTCGTTCCCATCACTTTATTGAATTGCCCCGATTTTCACAAATGAAAACCTTAGCGAGCATCGGCGAAATACAAAAATGCTCGGGTCGCCCATTGACTTCAATGGGGTTCGTTATTCGAAACGAACCCTCGAGCATCGCGAAAAGTTCGTCTCGAGTAACGAGCACCCAAGCATTTTGGTGCTCGCTCATCTCTATTATTTATCCAACAAGGTAGCTGTCTGAGAGCTTGTTTTTTTTGCGGGACGAGTTGTATTTTTCAATGGTACTATGTAATGTACCATATAATGTACTTAACTTTGAAAAAATTCTAAGTAGAGGGAAATGGAAAAAAAAAGTGCAATCCTGCCATCTTTGTGGATAGGGTGGGGGAGGGGGGTCTTGTTTCTATGGTGTACATACTGCAGCAAAATTGACATAACTTTATTTTATGAGTCATTACAATTCCTACTATACCAAGTTTCTATTGCCTTCACAGGGAATGTATGAAGCCACGGAACAGGCATGGCTTGATAGTAAAACTGTAATGGCAGCTCTGCAGGCTTTTAGAAGCCCCTGGCTACCAATGCAACATAACGGCACCCCATGATCTTATTGCCGATTTGGGATTGCCGATAAGGGCACTTAAAGGATTAACAGGTATGATCAGTGGCTCCTGATCCCTCTCCAAACAAACCCGAACCTCCATGACATAACTGTATGCCATAGAGCGTTAAGGGGTTAATGTGGAACTCTTAAAACTTTACATTCTGATCAGTGAAAGGACACAGTGAGGTCTATCCAAAGATATAGCATGGAAAATCCCATAAACTGCCTTGTTTTTTCTACATTAAAAAGTTTAGTTGTCTAACCATCTTCTGAATTTACAAAATCCACCTCAGAATCTAAGATACAGAAATAGCCTAACATGCAGGGTCAGAAATATATCTATATCTGACTAATCCACTAATCAAACCTTTATGGTATACGGTATCTAGAGGATATGCCCCCAATGTCCTTTATTGCTAAACCCCTTAAGTCCTACTCACCCTAACCATCCAGTATAACCTCTGTGTGGATGCATTGGGATCTTATCTAGAGCACTTACATTTATATATTGACCGCTAATAGGATTGCTCTCATTGAACATCCCATCTGGCTTCTGCCTCATTGAGATCAACCACTTGACGGAATCACACAGAATATTATCCTCTATGTTTATCACATTCTTAGCCATAGCAAAGACTTTGATGACATAAGCGGTGAGCCTAAAGATAAGAAAATGATTACAGAAAATGGAAAAAGGCTACACTATAATATAAGTGAGACCTAAAGAGAGAAGTCATAGCTACCAGGTGCCGGAGTTCGATTCAGAGAAGGATCCAAAAGATCCATCCTTTTTACGATGATGATCGCGTGACCTGACATAACCTATTGGGGAAGTGAGGACAGAGTATGTTATGGAATGGATGCTACAGTAGATACAACATGAAGATCGGCCTCCTAGAAGTGACCCGAGGAAACGGCATAATGTCACCTGTGTTGATATTTTGAATGGCCTCATCCCTGCGATTCACTCCTATTCGGTGCCACTGGTTAGTTTTGTCAAGATAATGTGTAGCAATGAGAACTCGAGTCAAACCTTCCATGGTTTGTTCTACACAGCCGGATGGTACAACGATGAGACGGCTTAGACTAGCGCCATCTATGGCATCTTCAAGAAATTGTGCAATTGGAATTCCTAAGGAAAGGAGATGGAAACAGTCACTTGTTCGGACACCATCTGACATTAAATACCCACAATGCTGGTCATTTCTCGGCACCTCACCTTGCACATTGATGATAATTGTAGTTGTTGAGTCTGGAACAAGGTTCTTGTTGGCAAGAGCCGGCACCCTCACTATGTGTTCTCCACCTGAAAGAAAGGCATATGAAAACAAAGAATGACCATGACAATGCAGCGGGTCACTTCTGTTGGAAATTAGGGATGACATGGGATCCTAATCGAATGACCACCCAACATCAGTTCACAACATCATTAATGGTCTTACAGCTGAAGTCTTTCCAGAAGAGTGATGATGCCTATGGGGGTAAAGAGAGGACCAACTCCATATTAAATAGAAGTGCACATTGAAGGTTCCCCAGATTCTGAGACTGATTAGGGGAGTCTAAAAGATAATTATACTATACACTGATACATTACAACAAACCCATTACTTGTGTGAGTATAACATAACAGTGCTGTGACAAATCACTTAAAGGGGTTCTCCAGGACCTTTACTATTGATGACCTATTGTCAGCGAGTTGGAGAGGTGGGTATGAACTGGTTTATTATATTTCAGTTTGGGAAACATGATTGTAGAAGAAAAATTTGGACAAATACAAAAAGTCAGACAACTGCTTTAAATTGCCCACATAAAACTGCTACCTGCATTAGTTCTGGTGTCTGCTGCTACCTAGTGACTACTTTATAATTCATCTACTAGAATGGAACTACAAGGACACCACATTTCACAGCCCTACTTTATCCTCTCCCAGAGGAGACTTCTGAGAATGTATGTGCCCTCTCTACTTCACCTAACAGGCAGGGTTTGGATTATCATTGCTGTACTTGGAGCACTCGCTCCAGGCCCCACTCTCCAGTAAAGCTTTAGTATTTTGCCATTTAGTAATGATTTGTGCAAAAATTGTGGCAACAGTGCCACAAAGTCACATCAATTTACACAAAATCATGTACACAAGTTTCATGTAAACTGCAGGAAAAAAAGGGGTGTTTTTGTTGCAATTTCTCACAAATCTGCAATCTAAATGAGTACAGGACCTTTGTGACATCAGTCACGTGATTAAGGTCCTTAAGGCCCCCTTTCCATGGGCGTTGCGGTATCCCTTGGCGGATCTCAGCCACGGGAGCAGGAGCCGCAGACGGTTCTCCGCAGGTCAGCCTAATCTGATAGATAAGATGACCGCGGAGAATCAGGGCAATTCACAGCATGCTGCGAATTGCCCGCCGCGAGCGGAGAATCGCAATGGTTCTCCGCTCGTGGACAGGGGCCAGCGCTTTACATAGCAACGCTATGGAAAGCTTCAGACAGTGTGATTCGCCGGCGGTAAACCGACGGCAAAATCACGTCCGTGGGCAGGGGGCCTTACCAAATCCAGACAACTTCTCCACCTTCCCCCACTCCTGCCTCTATGTAGTGATGTACAGCAGCCTCTGTGTGCAGTGAGGGAGGGGGAGGATGCCTGCAGGTGTCTTAGCGGGTGTCCTCTCTTCTGGATGTTACAACATTTGGACTTCTCCACTACTGTGATCTGTCAATTTATGCTGCACGTTTTCAGTGTGGATTCCTCCTCTTAAAATCGGGAGGGGTGAAATTCACGCAACTGGTGCAGATTTGCTGTAGATTATATAATCCACTATGTAAGAACATACTGTAGCTGATTTGTTGCTTATTTTGTCACAGGTTTTGTTGCAGATCTGTTGCTGATTTTACTCCTTCAATTTGAATTGATTTGAGAGGTTGAAATGTGCTAGAGATCCGCAGTGCACCGTGTATGTCTATTCCATTTAAGCCTGAGGAAGAACCCTGGGTAGGTTTGAAAGCTCGCAGTAACATAACGTATTTGTGTTACTCATTAAATCTACAGGATTACTTGGTTTCTCTTATTGAGAACAATCACATTTTGCTGTACTGGCTAACACAGTGTCAACATTTTTTCAGTGCACCGTGCGCTGGAGGAAACTGTGCTAAGACCAGTGTGGGAAATGATGGTTAGTAAATTTTCCCCACAGCTGATACCAGGTCAGTTACCTTCAAGTTCTTTCCATCGCTGTCTGTGTTTTTAGGTGGATAGAGAAGTGCTGTCCTTGGTACTATTCTATCGAGCGGTACTGGTGTATCTTGTCTCCACCGAAACTATGGGTGGAGACAACGGTTTATCCCGCTGGAGTAAAATGAAACACCCACTGCTGCCGATTGGCTAACTGACATTCCTCCTCATACGCAAGGTAAGATCTGTAGAGAAGTGCTCAGCTGATCGGCTGTTTCCTTCACTGCTCAAAGCAGTTTGCAGGCTCTATACAAAGTCTTTTGAGACCTACACTCCTTAAAATGACTGCCGAACGGACACAACGCTGAGATGAGCAATTCTGCCCATTCATTGTAGTGATGAGTGATGGGGTCTCAGCACCCCGGCCCCTAGCAATCAAAACTTTGACATTTCACTATTACATGTGAGTAGTTTTTAAAATGCAAATAAGGAAGATGGAATAATACCTCTGCAGTGCCTCCTACTGGATGGTAACATTCCTACAAATCAATGCTTTAACCCTTTATACATATTTGTAGAGCCATGATTGGGAATTAAAAAACAAGCCAGAATCAAGACACAGACAGCTGTTTTGGGATTTTTGCCCCTCATTAGTGTGCAGTAGATTTCTCGCTTGGCTGGTGAGAGGCCTGTGATGTGGGTCGGGAGAGGTATGATCCTTAGGGAGAGCACCCAGAAGGTGATTGAGGAGTCTTATAAAGCCATCTATGCTCCAAAGAACTGGCAACGATTTCTGGTGTACTTTCAGCCCTTCTGGTGGTGTACAGCTTACAAAGTCACAAAGTTTGTGTGCCAGTGGGGTTTGCTCCAAATTATGCAATTTTTTTTTTCAACCAAAAGGGTTAAGAAATCTCTCCCATGGGCCTTATTTATGAAAACTGTCTTAAGCAAAACCTGTCTTTGTTCCTAAAAGCAACCAATCACAGTGCAGCTTTCATTTTACTACCTCAGTTTAAGAAGTTACAGATGAGCACTGATTGGTTGCTGTGGACAGGGAAAAAATGTGTTACAGATTTATGGAACTGACTGCAATAGATATACGGCAGCATAGATGGTAGAAGAAATTATTTCAAACCTTTTATTGTTCCATATTTAAAAAGGGCCGGCTGGTCCTTTTAAATATAGAACAGTAAAGGTTTGAAATAATTTCTTCTACCATCTATGCTGCCGTATATCCATCACTATTGCATTTATCTTGGGGCTTTTTTGGTTAATTTTCCCCATTCACAGCTTTGCATTCTTTCCTCCCCACCTTGATTGGATTTAAATGGATAAGTGAGTGCTGCTGGACTCCACATCTACAGATTGAAACCTTATGAGACTGACTGCACACAGAATGTCTTTTTTACTTGTAACATTAATATAGATGCAAATTTGGCTCCTAAATTTTTCAGATTACAAGGCAAAAGTATCTAGATTAGTTTTTTTTGGAGACCTGAGAGGTCTATGCTCTGAATTTACTTCCATATCTTAAATTTGAGGTCTAATCAGGGATCAGAATTAGGCCTCTTTCACACGGGCTACAAAATCTCGCTACAAAACGCATGTATGTGAAGCCTATGGCTTCCAATGGGTTCTTTCACATGAGCGATGTTTTGTAGGCTGAAAGAACCAATTGGAAACCATGTAGTGGTGATTTTGTAGCCCGTGTGAAAGAGGTCTAAATGTTGTTGTTTGTCTGAGATTCTTTATGCCTGAAGTGTAGTATTTTGGGAAATTGGGCAGCACAGTAGGTAGGGTCAAATGTTGGGTGGGGGGTTGTGTTGCTATAGGGCCATGGCAGTGAACCTACGGCACGCAGAGCCTTCTCTGCTGGTATGCGGGCGATAGCTGCTCACCATGGTAGTGATTACCAACCGAGTTGCCGTGGCTGCCCGGACAGTAATCATGCAGCGGCACTAATCCCGGTGCACACTCAGATGTCAATGTGCATCCAGGATCCTCCTCACCTTAATCGCCTCCTTTAGTTCCGCAGGAGAGGAGAAAGAAGGAAACGCTGTGGGCTCACACACTGATGTCAGTATGTGGCCCTGCAGCAGCACCGAGCAGAGGAGGTGTGGCGCTGACTTCAAGGAGGAGGTAAGTATATGGGTTAGGGGGGGTGGGTTAATATTACTACTGGGGCTACTGTGGGGAATCCTATTACTACTGGGGATACTGAGGGGAATATTAATACTAATAGGGGCTACTGTGGGGTTATTACTGGGGCATCTGAGGAGGATAATATTACTACTGGGGATACTGTGGGATTAATATTGCTACTACGGGGGTTGTTACTGAGGCTACTGTGGGGTTGTTATTACTCTGGCTACTGCGGGGTTAATATTCCTGGGGCTACTGTGGGGTCAGTATTATAACTGAGTGGGTTATTATTATTATTGCAGCTACTGTGAAGTTAATACTACTACTGAGGAGGCTATTATTGTTACTGCATCTAATGTTGGGTTAATTTTACTACTGGGACTACTTTGGGGTTAATATTGCTACTGAGAGGATTATTATTACTGGGGCGACTGTGGGGTTATTATTGGTACTGGGAGGGTTATTACTGGGGCTAATGTTGGGTTAATACTACTAGGGCTACTATGGGGTTAATACTGCTACTAAGGGGGTTATTATTATTACTGGGGCTACTCCTACTGAGGGCCAATATAGTATTACTACTGGGGCTACTGTGGGGGTTAATATTACTACTGAGGGGGGGTTATATTACTACTGGGGCTACTGTGGGGGATACTACTACTGGGGCTACTGTGGGGGATAATATTACTACTGGGGCTACTGTGGGGGATAATATTACTACTGGGGCTACTGTGGGGGATAATATTACTACTGGGGCTACTGTGGGGGATAATATTACTACTGGGGCTACTGTGGGGGATAATACTACTGGGGCTACTGTGGGGGATAATATTACTACTGGGGCTACTGTGGGGAATAATAGTACTACTGGGGCTACTGTGGGGGATAATATTACTACTGGGGCTACTGTGGGGAATAATAGTACTACTGGGGCTACTGTGGGGGATAATATTACTATTGGGGCTACTGTGGGGGATAATATTACTACTGGGGCTACTGTGGGGAATAATAGTACTACTGGGGCTACTGTGGGGGATAATATTACTACTGAGTCTACTGTGAGGTTGTTATTACTGGGGCTACTGAGGAGGTTAATATTACTAGGGCTACTGTGGGGTTATTACTGGGGCTACTGAGGGGGTTAGTATTACTACTGGAGCTACTGCAGGATTAATGCTACTGCAAGGGGTTGTTACTGGGGCTACTGGGGGGTTATTATTACTCTGGCTACTGCTGGGTTAATATTACTACTGAGGTGGTTATTATTGCTGCAGCTACTATGGGGTTAATATTGCTACTGAGGGGGGTTATCACTGGGACTACTGTGGGGGATAATATTACTACTGGGGCTACTGTGGGGAATAATAGTACTACCGGGGCTACTGTGGGGGATAATATTACTACTGAGTCTACTGTGAGGTTGTTATTACTGGGGCGAGTAAGGAGGTTAATATTATTACTAGGGCTACTGTGGGGTTATTACTGGGGCTACTGAGGGGGTTAGTATTACTACTGTGGGATTAATGCTACTGCAGGAGTTGTTACTGAGGCTACCGTGGGGTTATTATTACTCTAGCTACTGCTGGGTTAATATTACTACTGAGGTGGAGGTGGTTATTATTACTGCAGCTACTGTGGGGTTAATATTGCTACTGAGGGGGTTATTACTGGGGCTACTGTGGGGTTAATATTGCTACTGAGGGGGGTTATTATAATTACTGGGGCTACTGTGGGGTTAATATTGCTACTGAGGAGGTTATTACTGAGGCTACTGTGGGGTTAATATTACTGAGGCTACTGTGGGGTTATTATTGCTACTGAAGGGGCTATTACTGGGGCTACTGTGGGGTTAATATTGCTACTGAGGGGGTCATTACTGGGGCTACTGTGGGGTTGTTATTGCTACTGAGGGGGTCATTACTGGGGCTACTGTGGGGTTAATATTGCTACTGAGGGAGTTATTACTGGGGCTACTGTGGGGTTAATATTGCTACTGAGGGGGTTATTATTACTGGGGCTACTGTGGGGTTAATATTACTGAGGCTACTATGGGGTTAATATTGCTACTGAAGGGGTCATTACTGGGGCTACTGTGGGGTTAATATTGCTACTGAGGGCCTAAATAGAGGACACTTACTACTGAGGCCACTGTGGGGAAGTCACTATTACTACTGAAGCCATTCGGGGGGAGTCACTAATACTACTGAAGCCACTGTCCGGGAGTCACTATTTCTACTGAAGCCACTATGGGGGGAGTCACTATTACTACTGAAGCCACTGTGGGGGTCACTATAACCGCAGGAGCCACTGTGGGGGTCACTATTACTACTGGAGCCAGTGTGAGGGACATTTACTACTGGGACTAATATAGGGGATACTATTACTAGTGGTATTGATATAGGGGACACTATTACTATAGAAGCCACTCTGCGCGTGGCAACATATCTCAAGCTGACTTAGGGTATGTTAACACATGGTGGAAATGCTGCAGAATATCCTCCGTAGAACTTCCGTGACAAACTCTGCAGCATTTCCGCATTAAAAAAAGTCAAAATCTGCACTATTCTTACGGATTTTGACAGAAAAATCAGTTGCGTATCCGCAGCTGATTTCATATTATGCGGTGCTCCCCTCACCTCGAAGGCTTCCCGCAGTCAGTGCTGCCCCGCTTCCGGTCTCTGCTGCCTGGTCAGGTGATGCTGGTCAGTTGAGGCCACTACAGGCCACTGAGAACCGGAAGCCGAGGTGCACTGACAGCGGGTAGCCTACGGAGGAAGTGAGAGGAGCGCCACATAGTATAAAACCAGCTGTGGGTACGCAACTGATTTCCAGTCAAAATCTGCACCAATGGTACTACAGAGCTCCAGCTAGGAAAAAAAACAGGACATTCCTCCCTGTCTATTTTGAAGCTGCCCTATCCTTTATATAATAACTGAGGTAAAAAAAAAAAATCATACGTCGTGATAAGCCCCGCTCCCTGAAGTGTCACCCCTTTGCTATAAATAAGTGGGTTTTGAGTTGCAGTTTGGGCACTCAGTCTCTAAAAGGTTCGCCATAACTGCTATAGGAGGTGGTGATGGCTGCAGATGTGAAGGGATATCTTGGCAGCAGACCTTGTAGGCAGAGACATGGTAATAAACATCAGCATTAGATATGGATAAGATAGATCAAGTGCTGGAGAAAGAAGCAGCATGCAGCAGGTTAATAATGGTGTTTTATGGTGCAAGGTTAGGGTGTGAGAGAAGAGTCACTTAGCATTTCAAGCTTTATGTTGTTTGTCATACAGCTTAAACTGTGTAAGTAATGCCTCGATCTTTCTTTGGAGTTAATAGAGGACAAGTGGCTTGTAAGTAAAAGCGATAACAGTGCAACGTCCATATATAGCTGTACTCTGGGTGACATCATATACAGCATAAATATACTGTATATCAGAGTTACTTCTTTATAAATTAAGTGCTTCATATCTTAAAGACCCTTAATCTGGCACTGCTAATGGGGTCTTCTTGCTCTTTCCTCTAGAACTGTATCTTTTTTTATAACTTACATTTGACCGCAGCTGTATATTTATGACGGAAGTAGCTTGCCCATGTATCCATGCAAAAAGTGGCAGCATACATGGTGTAATATAAAATCACCAATCCTTTATTGACTCCATGTAGAGAAGAGACAACGTTTCAACCCTTACAGGTCTTTGTCAAGTCTAGAAGTAGCTTGCCCATGACAGAGTGACCCGACTCTTCAAATGGGTCCACAACTCACCAACTATATGATCTCACATAATCTCTTAGTTGACAAAACATTGAAAATGGACAAGGGAGGGAAACCCATCTATTACACCCCACCAGTAACACCTGAAGCTGGAAGCATTGCACAGTATTTTGGTTCAACAACTTCTATAGATCCTAATAATGCTTCGCAACTGACAGAAGGTGCCACTTCCTCGCCCTCCTCTAACAGCCCACAACTTACTCTGGCCCAGTCACCTGCTACAGGCACCGCCAATATGGATTTGGACGAGGAATAGGATATAAAAGTTCACTTGAGATATTAAACAATACGAATCTTGATTAGAAGCTCAATATATCACAGAGGGGCAGAGAAGAACCAATTTATACACCAGAATTCATTGAAGGTCCTTTAAAACCAGCATTTTCCCAGATGAAATCGTGCAGCATGCTGGGATATTTTATTTGGGATTATATGCCAGATCTGCACCAGAGGCTCCCAATGTAGAGTCCAGTGCAGATGTGAACAAAGCATTAGTAACACCAAATGGCTATAGTTTGGGGTCTCTATCTATGGGGATAATTGTCCAGTTTGCCACCATTATAGTCAGTGGGATCTGTTGGGTGCCGTTCTTCTAGGGTTGCCACATTTGTCAAGAAAAATAAACGGCCATGGTTAAAAGGGGGCGTGGCTTATTACAGCATTTTTTTTCCTCCTTTATCTCCTGGATCCCGTCCAGCGTTTGTGCGCATGTGCGGGATCCCGTTCTCGCGAGTAGATGACATTTAGCGTGAGTCACACGTCATCTACTCACGAGTACACGCTGCAGACTCTCGCATCACATACAATCTACATAGTTATAATTATATACATGAAATACCCAGGTTACCTCAGCATGGTCCATATTACTATATATAGCAGATATACATCTCCTGTATATAGTGATGCTAATGTAAGGTAGATATGTTCTGTATGTAATTATATGTACAGTTGGTATAACGTATACCATCTAAACATACAAGATTACATGCAGTACATGGTACATACTTTGTATCGCATGTACTGCTCCTCCGCTCTCCTTCTCGGATCCCAACACTGTCACTGCAGTGCCGGCCGGCCATCCATCCTTACCCACACACCTCGCACACACACAACTCCACTACATCCATGCTGACCCCCACACATCTCCACTACATGCATCCTGATCCCCAGACATTGCGCATACACAGCTCAACTACATTCATCCTGACCCCCACACACATCACACACACAGCTCTGCTACATTCATCCTGACCCCCACACACATCACACACACAGCTCTGCTACATTCATCCTGACCCCCACACACATCACACACAGCTCCCTACATCCATCCTGAACCCCAGACATTGCACACACAGCTCCGCTCCATCCATACTGACCCCCAGAGATCACACACTCAACTCTGCTACATCCTTCCTGATCCCTAGACATCACACATGCACCTCCGCTACATCCATTCTGACCCCCACGCACATCACACACAGCTCCACTACATCCATTCTGACACTCACACACATCGCACACACAGCTCCACTACATCCATTCTGACCCCCACGCACATCACACACAGCTCCACTACATCCATTCTGACACTCACACACATCGCACAAACAGCTCCACTACATCCATTCTGACCCGCACACACAGCTCCACTACATCCATTCTGACCCGCACACACAGCTCCACTACATCCATTCTAACCCACACACACATCGCGCACACAGCTCCACTACATCCATTCTGACCCGCGCACACAGCTCCACTACATCCATTCTGACCCCCACGCACATCACACACAGCTCCACTACATCCATTCTGACACACACACACATCGCACACACAGCTCCACTACATCCATTCTGACCCCCACACACATCGCGCACACAGCTCCACTACATCCATTCTGACCCGCATACAGAGCTCCACTACATCCATTCTGACCCACACACACATCGCGCACACAACTCCACTACATCCATTCTGACCCGCACACAGCTCCACTACATCCATTCTGACGCGCACACACATCGCACACACAGCTTCGCTACATCCATCCTGATCCCTAGACATCACAGATGCACCTCCGCTACATCCATCCTGACCCCCCACGCACATCGCACACACAGCTCCACTACATACATCCTGCCCCCCCACAGCTCTGCTACATCCATTCTGACCCCCACACACATCGCGCACACAGCTCTGCTACATCCATTCTGACCCCCACACAAATTGCACACACAGCTCTGTTATATCCATTCTGACCCCCACACACATCGCACACACAGCTCTGCTACAGCTATCCTTCCCCCACAGACATTGCACACACAGCTCTGCTACAGCTATCCTTCCCCCACACACATCGCAAACACAACTCTGCTACATCCATTCTGACCCGCACACACAGCTCTGCTAAATCCATCCTGCCCCCCCCACACATATCGCGCACACAGCTCCGCTACATCCATTCTGGCCCCTACACGCATCACACACACACAGCTCTGCTACATCTATCCTCCCCCCCCCCCACACACACATCGCACACACAGCCCTGCTACATTCATTCTGACCCACACACACATCGCACACAGCTCAGCTACATCCATTCTGACCCCCACACACATCACACACACAGCTCTGCTACATCCATCCTGCCCTCCACACACATCACACACACAGTTCAGCTACATCCATTTTGACCCCCACACACATCGCACACACACAGCCCTGCTACATCCTGACCCCTACACGCATCACACACACACACAGCTCTCCTACATCTATTCTTCCCCCACACACAGCTCTGCTACATCCATTCTGACCCCCACACGCATCACACACACAGCTCTGCTACATCCATCCTGCCCCCCACACATATCACACACACAGCTCACCTACATCCATTTTGACCCCCACACACATCGCGCACACAGCTCCACTACATCCATTCTGACCCCTACACGCATCACACACACACAGGTCTGCTACATCCATCCTGCCCCGCACACACATCACACACACAGCTCACCTACATCCATTTTGACCCCCACACACATCGCACACACAACTCCACTACAACTATCCTCATCACCAGACATCACACACACCAAGTTCAGCTACATCCATTTTGACCCCCACACACATCGCACACACAGCTCTGTTACATCCATTCTGCCCCCCACACACATCGCACACACAGCTCCGCTACATCCATTCTGACCCCCACACACATTGCACACAGCTCCGCTACATCCATCCTGACCCCCACACACATCGCGCACACACAGCTCTGCTACATCCATCCTGACCCCCACACACATCGCGCACACAACTCCACTACATTGATTCTGAACCCCACACACATCGCACAGACAGCTCCGCTACATCCATTCTGACCCCTACACACATCGCACACACAGCTCTGCTACATCCATTCTGACCCCCACACACATCACACACACAACTCTACTACATCTATCCTGACCCCTATACGCATCGCACACACAGCTCTGCTACATCCATTCTGACCCCCACACACATCGCACAGACAACTCCACTACAACTATCCTGATCACCAGACATCACACACACCAAGTTCAGCTACATCCATTTTGACCCCCCACACACATCGCACACACAGCTCCGCTACATCCATTCTGCCCCCCCCACACATCGCACACACAGCTCCGCTGCATCCATCCTGACCCCCACACACATCGCACACACAGCTCTGCTACATCCATTCTGACCCACGCACACATCGCACACACAACTCCGCTACATTGATTCTGAACCCCACACACATCGCACACACAGCTCTGCTACATCCATTTTGACCCCCACACACATCGCACACACAGCTCCGCTACATCCATTCTGACCCCTACACACAGCTCCGCTACATCCATTCTGACCCCTACACACATCGCACACACAGCTCTGCTACATCCATTCTGACCCCCACACATCGCACACACAGCTCCGCTACATCCATTCTGACCCCTACACACAGCTCCGCTACATCCATTCTGACCCCTACACACATCGCACACACAGCTCTGCTACATCCATTCTGACCCCCACACATCGCGCACACAACTCCACTACATTGATTCTGAACCCCACACACATCGCACACACAGCTCCGCTACATCCATTCTGACCCCCACACACATCGCACAGACAACTCCACTACAACTATCCTGATCACCAGACATCACACACACCAAGTTCAGCTACATCCATTTTGACCCCCCACACACATCGCACACACAGCTCCGCTACATCCATTCTGCCCCCCCCACACATCGCACACACAGCTCCGCTGCATCCATCCTGACCCCCACACACATCGCACACACAGCTCTGCTACATCCATTCTGACCCACGCACACATCGCACACACAACTCCGCTACATTGATTCTGAACCCCACACACATCGCACACACAGCTCTGCTACATCCATTCTGACCTGCACACACATCGCACACACAGCTCTGCTACATCCATTTTGACCCCCACACACATCGCACACACAGCTCCGCTACATCCATTCTGACCCCTACACACAGCTCCGCTACATCCATTCTGACCCCTACACACATCGCACACACAGCTCTGCTACATCCATTCTGACCCCCACACATCGCACACACAGCTCCGCTACATCCATTCTGACCCCTACACACAGCTCCGCTACATCCATTCTGACCCCTACACACATCGCACACACAGCTCTGCTACATCCATTCTGACCCCCACACATCGCACACACAACTCTACTACATCTATCCTGACCCCTATACGCATCGCACACACAGCTCTGCTACATCCATTCTGACCCCAACACACATCACACACAGCTCCGCTACATCCATTCTGACCCCCACACACATCGCACACAGCTCTGCTACATCTATCCTTCTCCCACACACATCGCACACACAGCTCTGTTGCATCCATTTTGACCCCCACACACATCGCACACACAGTTCAGCTACATCCATTTTGACCCCCACACACATCGCACACACAGCTCCGCTATATCCATCCTGCCCCCCCCACACATATCGCACACACAGCTGTGCTACATCCATTCTGACCCCCACACACATCGCAAACACAGCTCCGCTACATCTATCCTGACCCTTACACGCATCACACACACACAGCTCTGCTACATCTATCCTTCCCCCCCCCCACACACACATCGCACACACAGCTCTGCTACATTCATTCTGACCCACACACACATCGCACACACAGCTCAGCTACATCCTTTCTGACCCCCACACACATCGCACACACAGCTCTGCTACATCCATCCTGCCCCCCACACACATCACACACACAGTTCAGCTACATCCATTTTGACCCCCACACACATCGCACACACACAGCCCTGCTACATCCATCCTGACCGCTACACGCATCACACACACACAGCTCTGCTACATCTATTCTTCCCCCACACACAGCTCTGCTACATCCATTCTGACCCCCACACACATCACACACACAGCTTTGCTACATCCATCCTGCCCCCCACACACATCACACACAGCTCACCTACATCCATTTTGACCCCCACACACATCGCGCACACAGCTCTGTTACATCCATTCTGCCCCCCACACACATCGCACATACAGCTCCGCTACATCCATCCTGACCCCCACACACATCGCACACACAGCTCTGCTACATCCATTCTGACCCACACACACATCGCACACACAGCTCCGCTACATTGATTCTGAACCCCACACACATCGCACACACAGCTCCGCTACATCCATTCTGACCCCCCCACACATCGCACACACAGCTCCGCTACATCCATTCTGACCCACACACACATCGCACACACAGCTCCGCTACATTGATTCTGAACCCCACACACATCGCACAGACAGCTCCGCTACATCCATTCTGAACCCCACACACATCGCACACACAACTCTACTACATCTATCCTGACCCCTATACGCATCGCACACACACCTCTGCTACATCCATCCTGGCCCCCACACACATAACACACACAGCTCACCTAAATCCATTTTGCCCCCCACACACATCGCGCACACAGCTCCGCTACATCCATTCTGCCCCCCACACACATCACACACACAGCTCTACTACATCCATCCTGACCCCCACACACATCGCACACACAGCTCTGCTACATCCATTCTGACCCCCACACGCATCGCACAAACAGCTCCGCTACATCGATTCTGAACCCCACACACATCGCACACACAGCTCTGCTACATCCATTCTGACCGGCACACACATCGCACACACAGCTCCGCTACATCCATTCTGACCCCCACACACCAGCTCCGCTACATCCATTCTGACGTGTACACACATCGCACACACAGCTCTACTACATCCATTCTGACCCCCACACACATCGCACACACAACTCTACTACATCTATCCTGACCCCTATACGCATCGCACACACAGCTCTGCTACATCCATTCTGACCCGCACACACAGCTCCGCTACATCCATTCTGACCCCCACACACATCGCACACACAGCTCCGCTACATCCATCCTGCCTCCCACACGCATCACACATACAGCTCTACTACATCCATTCTGACCCCCACACACATCGCACACACAGCTCTACTACATCTATCCTGACCCCTATACATATCGCGCACACAGCTCCGCTACATCCATCCTGCCTCCAACACGCATCACACATACAGCTCTGCTACATCCATTCTGACCAGCACACACATCGCACACACAGTACTGCTACATCCATCCTGACCCCTACACGCATCACACACAGCTCTGCTACATCCATCCTGACTCCTACACGCATCACACACAGCTCTGCTACATCCATTCTGACCCCCACACACATCGCACACACAGCTCTGCTACATCCATCCTGACCCCCACACAAATTGCACACACAGCTCTGTTACATCCATTCTGACCCCCACACACATCGCACACACAGCCCTACTACATCAATCCTGACCCCTACACGCATCATACACACACAGCTCTGCTACATCTATCCTTCCCCCACACACATCGCACACACTGCTCTGCTACATTCATTCTGACTGCCACATACATCGCGCACACAGCTCTGCTACATCCATTCTGACCCCCACACACATCGCACACACAGCTCTGCTACATCCATTCTGACACGTACACACATCGCACACACAGCTCCGCTACATCCATTCTGACACGTACACACATTGCACACACAGCTCCGCTACATCCATTCTGACCCCCACACACATCGCACACAGCTCTGCTACATCTATCCTGACCCCTATACGCATCGCACACACAGCTCTGCTACATCCATTCTGACCCCCACACACAGCTCCGCTACATCCATTCTGACCCCCACACACAGCTCCGCTACATCCATTCTGACCCCTATACGCATCGCACACACACCTCTGCTACATCCATCCTGACCCCTACACGCATCACACACAGCTCTGCTACATCCATCCTGACCCCTACACGCATCACACACAGCTCTGCTACATCCATCCTGACCCCCACACAAATTGCACACACAGCTCTGTTACATCCATTCTGACCCCCACACACATCGCACACACAGTTCCGCTACATCCATTCTGACTCCCACACACAGCTCCGCTACATCCATTCTGACGCGTACACACATCGCACACACAACTCTACTACATCTATCCTGACCCCTATACGCATCGCACACACAGCTCTGCTACATCCATTCTGACCCGCACACACATCGCACACACAGCTCCGCTACATCCATTCTGACCCCCACACACATCGCACACAGCTCTGCTACATCTATCCTTCCCCCACACACAGCTCTGTTGCATCCATTTTGACCCCCACACACATCGCACACACAGCTCTACTACATCCATTCTGACCCCCACACACATCGCACACGCAGCTCTACTACATCTATCCTGACCCCTATACACATCGCACACACAGCTTCGCTACATCCATCCTGCCTCCCACACGCATCACACATACAGCTCTGCTACATCCATCCTGACCCCTACACGCATCACACACAGCTCTGCTACATCCATCCTGACCCCTACACGCATCACACACAGCTCTGCTACATCCATTCTGACCCCCACACACATCGCACACACAGCTCTGCTACATCCATCCTGACCCCCACACAAATTGCACACACAGCTCTGTTACATCCATTCTGACCCCCACACACATTGCACACACAGCTCTACTACATCAATCCTGACCCCTACACGCATCATACACACACAGCTCTGCTACATCTATCCTTCCCCCACACACATCGCACACACAGCTCTGCTACATTCATTCTGACCCCCACATACATCGCGCACACAGCTCTGCTACATCCATTCTGCCCCCCACACACATCGCACACACAGCTCTGCTACATCCATTCTGACACGTACACACATCGCACACACAGCTCCGCTACATCCATTCTGACCCCCACACACATCGCACACAGCTCTGCTACATCTATCCTGACCCCTATACGCATCGCACACACAGCTCTGCTACATCCATTCTGACCCCCACACACAGCTCCGCTACATCCATCCTGGCCCCCACACACATCACACACACAGCTCACCTACATCCATTTTGCCCCCCACACATATCGCGCACACAGCTCCGCTACATCCATTCTGCCCCCCACACACATCGCACACACAGCTCTACTACATCCATCCTGACCCCCACACACATCGCACACACAGCTCTGCTACATCCATTCTGACCCCCACACGCATCGCACAAACAGCTCCGCTACATCGATTCTGAACCCCACACACATCGCACACACAGCTCACCTACATCCATTTTGCCCCCCCACACATATCGCGCACACAGCTCCGCTACATCCATTCTGCCCCCCACACACATCGCACACACAGCTCTACTACATCCATTCTGACCCCCACACACATCGCACACAGCTCTGCTACATCTATCCTTCCCCCACACACAGCTCTGTTGCATCCATTTTGACCCCCACACACATCGCACACACAGCTCTACTACATCCATTCTGACCCCCACACACATCGCACACGCAGCTCTACTACATCTATCCTGACCCCTATACACATCGCACACACAGCTTCGCTACATCCATCCTGCCTCCCACACGCATCACACATACAGCTCTGCTACATCCATCCTGACCCTACACGCATCACACACAGCTCTGCTACATCCATCCTGACCCCTACACGCATCACACACAGCTCTGCTACATCCATTCTGACCCCCACACACATCGCACACACAGCTCTGCTACATCCATCCTGACCCCCACACAAATTGCACACACAGCTCTGTTACATCCATTCTGACCCCCACACACATTGCACACACAGCTCTACTACATCAATCCTGACCCCTACACGCATCATACACACACAGCTCTGCTACATCTATCCTTCCCCCACACACATCGCACACACAGCTCTGCTACATTCATTCTGACCCCCACATACATCGCGCACACAGCTCTGCTACATCCATTCTGGCCCCCACACACATCGCACACACAGCTCTGCTACATCCATTCTGACACGTACACACATCGCACACACAGCTCCGCTACATCCATTCTGACACGTACACACATTGCACACACAGCTCCGCTACATCCATTCTGACCCCCACACACATCGCACACACAGCTCTGCTACATCTATCCTGACCCCTATACGCATCGCACACACAGCTCTGCTACATCCATTCTGACCCCCACACACAGCTCCGCTACATCCATTCTGACCCCCACACACAGCTCCGCTACATCCATTCTGACCCCTATACGCATCGCACACACACCTCTGCTACATCCATCCTGACCCCTACACGCATCACACACAGCTCTGCTACATCCATCCTGACCCCTACACGCATCACACACAGCTCTGCTACATCCATCCTGACCCCCACACAAATTGCACACACAGCTCTGTTACATCCATTCTGACCCCCACACACATCGCACACACAGTTCCGCTACATCCATTCTGACTCCCACACACAGCTCCGCTACATCCATTCTGACGCGTACACACATCGCACACACAACTCTACTACATCTATCCTGACCCCTATACGCATCGCACACACAGCTCTGCTACATCCATTCTGACCCGCACACACATCGCACACACAGCTCCGCTACATCCATTCTGACCCCCACACACATCGCACACAGCTCTGCTACATCTATCCTTCCCCCACACACAGCTCTGTTGCATCCATTTTGACCCCCACACACATCGCACACACAGCTCTACTACATCCATTCTGACCCCCACACACATCGCACACGCAGCTCTACTACATCTATCCTGACCCCTATACACATCGCACACACAGCTTCGCTACATCCATCCTGCCTCCCACACGCATCACACATACAGCTCTGCTACATCCATCCTGACCCCTACACGCATCACACACAGCTCTGCTACATCCATCCTGACCCCTACACGCATCACACACAGCTCTGCTACATCCATTCTGACCCCCACACACATCGCACACACAGCTCTGCTACATCCATCCTGACCCCCACACAAATTGCACACACAGCTCTGTTACATCCATTCTGACCCCCACACACATTGCACACACAGCTCTACTACATCAATCCTGACCCCTACACGCATCATACACACACAGCTCTGCTACATCTATCCTTCCCCCACACACATCGCACACACAGCTCTGCTACATTCATTCTGACCCCCACATACATCGCGCACACAGCTCTGCTACATCCATTCTGCCCCCCACACACATCGCACACACAGCTCTGCTACATCCATTCTGACACGTACACACATCGCACACACAGCTCCGCTACATCCATTCTGACCCCCACACACATCGCACACAGCTCTGCTACATCTATCCTGACCCCTATACGCATCGCACACACAGCTCTGCTACATCCATTCTGACCCCCACACACAGCTCCGCTACATCCATCCTGGCCCCCACACACATCACACACACAGCTCACCTACATCCATTTTGCCCCCCACACATATCGCGCACACAGCTCCGCTACATCCATTCTGCCCCCCACACACATCGCACACACAGCTCTACTACATCCATCCTGACCCCCACACACATCGCACACACAGCTCTGCTACATCCATTCTGACCCCCACACGCATCGCACAAACAGCTCCGCTACATCGATTCTGAACCCCACACACATCGCACACACAGCTCACCTACATCCATTTTGCCCCCCACACATATCGCGCACACAGCTCCGCTACATCCATTCTGCCCCCCACACACATCGCACACACAGCTCTACTACATCCATTCTGACCCCCACACACATCGCACACAGCTCTGCTACATCTATCCTTCCCCCACACACAGCTCTGTTGCATCCATTTTGACCCCCACACACATCGCACACACAGCTCTACTACATCCATTCTGACCCCCACACACATCGCACACGCAGCTCTACTACATCTATCCTGACCCCTATACACATCGCACACACAGCTTCGCTACATCCATCCTGCCTCCCACACGCATCACACATACAGCTCTGCTACATCCATCCTGACCCCTACACGCATCACACACAGCTCTGCTACATCCATCCTGACCCCTACACGCATCACACACAGCTCTGCTACATCCATTCTGACCCCCACACACATCGCACACACAGCTCTGCTACATCCATCCTGACCCCCACACAAATTGCACACACAGCTCTGTTACATCCATTCTGACCCCCACACACATTGCACACACAGCTCTACTACATCAATCCTGACCCCTACACGCATCATACACACACAGCTCTGCTACATCTATCCTTCCCCCACACACATCGCACACACAGCTCTGCTACATTCATTCTGACCCCCACATACATCGCGCACACAGCTCTGCTACATCCATTCTGGCCCCCACACACATCGCACACACAGCTCTGCTACATCCATTCTGACACGTACACACATCGCACACACAGCTCCGCTACATCCATTCTGACCCCCACACACATCGCACACAGCTCTGCTACATCTATCCTGACCCCTATACGCATCGCACACACAGCTCTGCTACATCCATTCTGACCCCCACACACAGCTCCGCTACATCCATCCTGGCCCCCACACACATCACACACACAGCTCACCTACATCCATTTTGCCCCCCACACATATCGCGCACACAGCTCCGCTACATCCATTCTGCCCCCCACACACATCGCACACACAGCTCTACTACATCCATCCTGACCCCCACACACATCGCACACACAGCTCTGCTACATCCATTCTGACCCCCACACGCATCGCACAAACAGCTCCGCTACATCGATTCTGAACCCCACACACATCGCACACACAGCTCTGCCACAACCATTCTGACCTGCACACACATCGCACACACAGTTCCGCTACATCCATTCTGACTCCCACACACAGCTCCGCTACATCCATTCTGACGCGTACACACATCGCACACACAACTCTACTACATCTATCCTGACCCCTATACGCATCGCACACACAGCTCTGCTACATCCATTCTGACCCGCACACACATCGCACACACAGCTCCGCTACATCCATTCTGACCCCCACACACATCGCACACAGCTCTGCTACATCTATCCTGACCCCTATACGCATCGCACACACAGCTCTGCTACATCCATTCTGACCCCCACACACAGCTCCGCTACATCCATTCTGACCCCCACACACATCGCACACAGCTCTGCTACATCTATCCTTCCCCCACACACAGCTCTGTTGCATCCATTCTGACCCCCACACACATCGCACACACAGTTCAGCTACATCCATTTTGACCCACACACATCGCACACACAGCTCTGCTACATCCATTCTGCCCCCCACACACATCACACACACAGCTCTACTACATCCATTCTGACCCCCACACACATCGCACACACAGCTCTACTACATCTATCCTGACCCCTATACACATCGCACACACAGCTCCGCTACATCCATCCTGCCTTCCACACGCATCACACATACAGCTCTGCTACATCCATTCTGCCCCCCACACACATCGCACACACAGCTCTGCTACATCCATTCTGACACGTACACACATCGCACACACAGCTCCGCTACATCCATTCTGACCCCCACACACATCGCACACAGCTCTGCTACATCTATCCTGACCCCTATACGCATCGCACACACAGCTCTGCTACATCCATTCTGACCCCCACACACAGCTCCGCTACATCCATCCTGGCCCCCACACACATCACACACACAGCTCACCTACATCCATTTTGCCCCCCACACATATCGCGCACACAGCTCCGCTACATCCATTCTGCCCCCCACACACATCGCACACACAGCTCTACTACATCCATCCTGACCCCCACACACATCGCACACACAGCTCTGCTACATCCATTCTGACCCCCACACGCATCGCACAAACAGCTCCGCTACATCGATTCTGAACCCCACACACATCGCACACACAGCTCACCTACATCCATTTTGCCCCCCACACATATCGCGCACACAGCTCCGCTACATCGATTCTGCCCCCCACACACATCGCACACACAGCTCTACTACATCCATTCTGACCCCCACACACATCGCACACAGCTCTGCTACATCTATCCTTCCCCCACACACAGCTCTGTTGCATCCATTTTGACCCCCACACACATCGCACACACAGCTCTACTACATCCATTCTGACCCCCACACACATCGCACACGCAGCTCTACTACATCTATCCTGACCCCTATACACATCGCACACACAGCTTCGCTACATCCATCCTGCCTCCCACACGCATCACACATACAGCTCTGCTACATCCATCCTGACCCCTACACGCATCACACACAGCTCTGCTACATCCATCCTGACCCCTACACGCATCACACACAGCTCTGCTACATCCATTCTGACCCCCACACACATCGCACACACAGCTCTGCTACATCCATCCTGACCCCCACACAAATTGCACACACAGCTCTGTTACATCCATTCTGACCCCCACACACATTGCACACACAGCTCTACTACATCAATCCTGACCCCTACACGCATCATACACACACAGCTCTGCTACATCTATCCTTCCCCCACACACATCGCACACACAGCTCTGCTACATTCATTCTGACCCCCACATACATCGCGCACACAGCTCTGCTACATCCATTCTGCCCCCCACACACATCGCACACACAGCTCTGCTACATCCATTCTGACACGTACACACATCGCACACACAGCTCCGCTACATCCATTCTGACCCCCACACACATCGCACACAGCTCTGCTACATCTATCCTGACCCCTATACGCATCGCACACACAGCTCTGCTACATCCATTCTGACCCCCACACACAGCTCCGCTACATCCATCCTGGCCCCCACACACATCACACACACAGCTCACCTACATCCATTTTGCCCCCCACACATATCGCGCACACAGCTCCGCTACATCCATTCTGCCCCCCACACACATCGCACACACAGCTCTACTACATCCATCCTGACCCCCACACACATCGCACACACAGCTCTGCTACATCCATTCTGACCCCCACACGCATCGCACAAACAGCTCCGCTACATCGATTCTGAACCCCACACACATCGCACACACAGCTCTGCCACAACCATTCTGACCTGCACACACATCGCACACACAGTTCCGCTACATCCATTCTGACTCCCACACACAGCTCCGCTACATCCATTCTGACGCGTACACACATCGCACACACAACTCTACTACATCTATCCTGACCCCTATACGCATCGCACACACAGCTCTGCTACATCCATTCTGACCCGCACACACATCGCACACACAGCTCCGCTACATCCATTCTGACCCCCACACACATCGCACACAGCTCTGCTACATCTATCCTGACCCCTATACGCATCGCACACACAGCTCTGCTACATCCATTCTGACCCCCACACACAGCTCCGCTACATCCATTCTGACCCCCACACACATCGCACACAGCTCTGCTACATCTATCCTTCCCCCACACACAGCTCTGTTGCATCCATTCTGACCCCCACACACATCGCACACACAGTTCAGCTACATCCATTTTGACCCACACACATCGCACACACAGCTCTGCTACATCCATTCTGCCCCCCACACACATCACACACACAGCTCTACTACATCCATTCTGACCCCCACACACATCGCACACACAGCTCTACTACATCTATCCTGACCCCTATACACATCGCACACACAGCTCCGCTACATCCATCCTGCCTTCCACACGCATCACACATACAGCTCTGCTACATCCATTCTGACCTGCACACACATCGCACACACAGCTCTGCTACATCCATCCTGACCCCTACACGCATCACACACAGCTCTGCTACATCCATCCTGACCCCTACACGCATCACACACAGCTCTGCTACATCCATCCTGACCCCCACACAAATTGCACACACAGCTCTGTTACATCCATTCTGACCCCCACACACATTGCACACACAGCCCTACTACATCAATCCTGACCCCTACACGGATCATACACACACAGCTCTGCTACATCTATCCTTCCCCCACACACATCGCACACACAGCTCTGCTACATTCATTCTGACCCCCACACACATCGCACACACAGCTCTTCTACATCCATTCTGACCCCCACACACATTGCACACACAGCTCTGCTACATCCATTCTGACCCCCACACACATCGCACACAGAGCTCTACTACACCCATCCTGCCCTCCACACATCACACACACAGCTCAGCTACATCCATTTTGACCCCCACACACATCGCACACACACAGCTCCGCTACATCTATCCTGACCTCCACACACATCACACACACTGCTCAGCTACATCCATTTTGACCCCCACACACATCGCGCACACACAACTCCACTACATCTATCCTGATCACCAGACATCACACACACCCAGCTCAGCTACATCCATTTTGACCCCCACACACAGCTCCACTCACTCAATCCATCCAGAACCCTACAGCTCTCGCAGACACACACACACACACACACACACACACCTGCAGAGTCCTACATTTACCTAGCCCCCGTGGTCATGTGATCCCTGACTCCTCCCAGACAGGATATCACATTACATGACATCATTGGAGGTGTCGGCTCTGCAGGTCTGTGTTTCCTCTGATGTCAGGAGGGTTTACCCTGCCGGAGGAGTGTTAACTGGTGCTAGGGGGCAGTTCAGGCTCTGAAAATACCGGCCTATAATAGGGCCGGTAAAAAAAAGTACAGGCACCGGACTGACAGAAAAAATACCGGCCAGGCCGGTGGTTTACTGGCCGGGTGGCAACCCTATTCTCTTCCCGTCAGTCATAGGATGGACCAAGCACTTCAGTTTTTTCCGTTCTGTGACTCCTGTCAAGTAGCCAAACAGTCGAAAACCGAATACAAGTGTGAATGAAGCCTTCATCAAATAGAGAAAAGAGAAGGACTTACTTCTTGCTTCTGGCTCCAGTATTACTGATGATATAATTTCCGTCTTACGGGTACCTTCTGGCTGAAATGAAAAACAGAAATTCTAGTTGGGGCTAAGACAGCCATCAGTCAATGTCATGAAAAATTTCAGTCAGCTGCGAATTATAATGACAGTTTGATGTTGAGGCTGAGACACAGGGGTATTGTAGGATATTACTATTATATTCATTGACATAAGACCAACATATGCCGCAGAGCTGTACAGAGATTGTCATCACTTTTACTTTCTCATTAAAGTCAATTCTCATAATGAAGCAAATATTCAGTAGCACATGGTCCTGAGTGTAATGTGCCTGTAAATCATTGACCGATGCTGAACAGTGAAGGAAGTGTTATCATAAGAACAAATGCAGAATCTTGACTCATTTTCAGGGTCACTTGACAAGACGTGTTGTAGCCAGAAGCATGCAGCCGGTACCCTGGAATCTGCACATCATATTATATGCAAAATGGTGATGTATAAAATGTGAAGATGTTTTTTTAAATCTATTTTATTGCTGCATATTGTATTTCTAGGTAGTGAGTTTTCATTATTGTGCTGCAGCAGCTAGAGGGTTAACAAGCCAGTTTGCAGAACAGACATAACAAAGTCTAGCAAGGTACAGTAGTTCTCTAGTTCTATGCTAATCTGGTGGGAGGAGTTAGTTATAAAAAGGGTCCCCACCATGGAGTGGCAGAGTAGAAGAGACTGTAGCAGAACCTACATGTCTCATTCCTGGGAATGCAAAGAAGACTGAAGACCACTGAAGGACAAAGCTGACGGTGCAGGATAGCTAGCCTAAGAGAATAGATACCCCAGAGACTGCAGTATGGTGTCAGTGAGAGACCACCAGGACAGAAAGGACCCCAGAGTTTGTACCAGCAAGAATGGTCAGAGAGGAAAATATAGTAACCCTCAGTCCCGGGGAAAAGTGAACACTGGGGAGAGAAGCAGGAGTACAGAGGCTTGTAGTGTGAGCCTAAGGCTACCTTCATGCAGGCGAGTGCGTTATCGGGCTGAGAAACCCGGGCCGATATCGTGCTTGAGAACGTGCGTCTGGGGAATTGCAATCCTCCGGCGCTTGTTTCACGCACGTCAAGGAGTGCAAGTGTTTCACATTGATTTCAACACATTGCACTTGCTTGTAAATCGCGTGGCATGTGATGTGTTTAACTGCCCCGTTGAAAACAATGGGTGATGTGTTTCGAGGGACACCAAAAAATAAGAGATGCAGCAATTTCTTTTACCTTGCAGCATCACTGTGAGGAAAAAAAATTATCGTGTATGACTCCTTTAAAAAAAAAAAAAACGGAGTTCATACTTGGGTTAGCTTTGTGCATCTCGCAACGCACAAAACATGCGTGACTTTTGCACTCCTGTGCATGTAGTCTGTCAGAGGTAATCTCATACAATGGGACATCCAACCACTCCACTGTGTTTGTGTAGATTGAAACTACCACCAACACTAAGAAAGCCTCTGCTGCTAAATGTTGTACCTCTGATACAGAATGTAACTGCTAAGTCTTGATGACAAGTAAATTATTATACTGCACTAGGTCTTCTGTTTGCCAGATCTTATTACATTTGGGATCTGCACCGCTGTTCCAACAATACATTTTCCCAGGTGTCAGTACAGCTCAGTGTACCCAAATGAACCTCTGTGTGGAGCTACTTTGGGGAGCAACTAGATACCACCATTGTAGAGAGGAAAACCGCCTATAGTGTGACACTACTATTACCACATAGTAAAAAAGACGTCAGGCAGCAGGTTTGGTGCGATTGTATTTTATGCATTCATGAGAATACACAGATAATAATGCCTCCTCAACACACAAGATGGCGACGTTTCGACTCTAAAGAATGAGTCTTTGTCATGTGTGTTGAGGAGGCATTATTATCTGTGTATTCTCATGAATGCATAAAATACAATCGCACCAAACCTGCTGCCTGACGTCTTTTTTACTATATGCATATCTTTGGGAATTTGGACTCGTTCCCGGTCTGGGCGTGCAGACAAGGCTGAAGGATACAGCTTAGGATTTTTTTTCCCCCCCGAACTGGTAGTGGTGAGTGCTGCTGTTCAACTTTATTTACTTCAAACTACTATTACCACAACATCCCTCATTCATCATCCTCATTCCCGGCCACCACTGAAGTCAGACGCATCAAAGGATTGTGGGAGTGAACGATTTTCGGCTATAAGGAAAGTAATTGAATTAGTGCCATAGAGCATACAGTAGCCGCATTCTCTTACCACGACTCTCAGTGTCTTCCTGACACCATCACCTACAAAGTCTCCATAGACGGCAGCTTTCACCTCAATCTCATGTTCTCCTCTAGAAAGTGGCACAATGACAAACGGAACCACAAAGGATGAGTTTTCCTTCACTTTCACCATAACTGTGTGCGGCTTTTTGGCTGTAGAAAGACTGCACAACTGAGGGTTGTGAGAAAGGGTCACTCGCACCTAAAATGAGATTGTATCAGTGTTAGTAAGTCACACATTATATGGTACTAACTTGAGAGAAGGCCCACCAAACGTTTTTGCTTCCACCAACCTTAATATGGCCAGTGGTTAGGTCAGGGACCACAAACCAAGATAAAGGTACTGTAAATTTCTCTTTTTGGTGAGGTCTATATTGACATATTAGAATTTTTAAAGGGAATCGGTCATCACCCATAAGCACCATGAACTTAGTTATGGATCTTCTAATTTAGGTGATGTGGAGTACGGGGAATTGTGTCTCATACTCATCTGATCCCGTTTCCTGCGGTGTCCTCTGGGAAAGTCGCACAACTGCTTGACTCTTACCAGAAGACACTGCACGCGCACCACCCGTAGAGATGAATGAGAATGCACGCGCACATTTGTCTGCATAGTGTCAAGCTGCTGTGCACACACTGACTTTCTAGAGGACACCACAGGAACAGAGGACCGGTTGATTATGAGACACAAACTCCATATAATCTAAACTATAAGCATGATAACTTAGTGTATGGTGCTCACAGTTGATGGCAGGTTCCCTTTAAAGTGATTCTTAGCTTTGGACTATCCCTACTTGTTAGAAAGTTCTCTTTCCCCCCCCTTCTAAAATCCCAACTGATCAGCTGTATTCTGTGGGGAAACCTGGCAGTAATTTTTAAATATCCTGTAGTGCCCCCACAGGAGAAATGATGAATTACACAGTGTTCATTCATATCATTGAGTGGTCTGTATCATATAGGGCCTCAAGAGCAGGAAGGTTCTCTGTAACCAATTTCTGCTCTATCCAAAACATGAGGATCCTCAACAGCAGGTGTCTCTCTATTAAAAAGGATTTCCCCAAAGGGATGCACGTTGTCTAAATTGGACAACCCCTTTTTAAAAAGTCGTCTCTTGACCCGTCCTTTTGTGCAACCAAAGCCACATCTCACTATTCTTCTTTGCCTAAGAACTCATTAACAATATGTCCACCTTGAACTGTCTTTCCAACTTTCTATCTAAAGTTGGACTACTTACAACTGTGTAGTACTGAATTCAGATTGTATTTGAACAACCAAAGTCAGTAATGATTTGTTAACTACTTCTCTACACTGATCTCTGTTCCTCCTTCTATACCTGCCGTCTGCCTTTGACACAGTCAGCTACATCCTTCTGTTACAAATCCTCTGGCACTTCGCCATCACACAATTCGCCCTCCCAGGATCTCCTCATACCTTGCCAATCGAACATTTATTGTCTCCACTCGCACAACACATCCTCACCTTGCCCTGTCTTTTGAGGTCCCTTTAAGGCTCTGTCCTAGGACTCCTCTTCACAGTCTATACCTATGATCTGGGACAGCTCTTAAAATCTCTTGACTGTCCCTTACCACTTTTACGTTGACTACTTAAATTTATCTCTCTGGCTTGATGTTGCTATATGCTTCTATCTTCTTTTTCTGCTTTCTAAAACTCAACATGGACAAAACAGAATTTATCATCATTTCCCCATCTCCTACCCAAACTATCCGTTATTGACTCTACACTTTCCCCAATGTCACAAGCCCATTTCTTTGGGATAACCTTTGAGTCTGCCCTCCTTTCCTCCCTCCAATACGTTGAGCTGCAATAGCGAACACAACCCATGGACAAGTGTGGCATTGTTTTGGGAACAAAGCAGCCATAGTTTTCTAAGCCTGTACAGCTCCCTAATGATGATGTGATGCACAATGTAAAACAGTTCAATGGGAAATAAAAAAAAAACTAGTTAGTGTGAAATCATTTACCTGTATGCCTTTGGCTTGATAATTGTAAATGATGGTTCGAATTTCGACCTGCTCATTCCTAACTGCAGAATACGGGAGTTTTAAATCTATAAACATGGACTGGAAGGCCTGGATTTCATATGGTTCAGCCACACAGATGCCTGTATTGAAGGAATAGGACAGTTAGTTATCTTGCTTGGACGACGAGGGTCCGTAGTACTGATCTAGAATGACCACGACCGAGAGCATCGTTCCATTCGGTGTTGATGTCGGAGGAGGTACTGTTGCCTATCTGTTGTACCCATGAGCGCCGCGGACGACCAGGAGGCCTCCGCCATCCGGCACGGGGTTGTCTCTCGATTTTTTTTCTTCTAACAATTGCTGCGGTTAGAGCACCGTGGGCCGGGACTGCTTCTGGCAAGCGTGCAACATGACCAAAAAGTGCCAGTCGTCTCCTTGTTATTGTTTTTGTTATTGACTCAAGCCCCGTGCAAGCCTGTATCTCGCTGGTTCTGAATAGGACAGATGGTGAGTATTATCATCTCACAGCTCATTATTTAGCGCCCAAGACTATACACTTATGTCTTATTTGCCGCGGGAATGTGCGCAGCCGGCTTCCATTGCAGTCAATGGAAGCTGGCTGTCACGCTATACTTCCGCTGTAGCACAGCGAAAGTATAGCGTGAATACGCGCCCTGCCGACCGCATCATATCACACTGCCGTCGCGTGATAAGCTGTACTGCGCAGGTGCCGGCGCATAATGTGAGATTCGCACTGCGGATCCATGAGATAAGTATGGGGTCTTTGGGGGAGTGCCATGACGGAGGTTATCAATATCAAATCGGCAGGGGGTGGCTCAGCTGATGAGAAGATGCTGTGGACCACCAGAGTTCTCAGTCCATTTGGCAGTGGCTTGGTTTGGTATTGCAGCTCTCTTCCATTGAAGTCAATCGGAAAGAGTTGCAATGCCAAATTGGGCCTCTGTGATATGGACTGTATTCTGAGAATTCCAGTTCTATGCACCATCTTCTCATCAGCTGAACAGCAGGAGTATGGAGCGGTGGACCCTTGACGATCTGCTATTGATAACCTATCTTGGGGATGGATCATTAATAGTTTTTTGCATGGAAAACTCCTTTAAAATGATTTTGAATATGAAGTGATGTAAGGTGCTGCATAATATGCATTCACTATATAAATAAAGGTGAAATAAAAGGTTGTCCAAAATATTAAAATAATTGCCCCACAGTAATACGTAAGGGCATAAAATAATTATTACATACCCATTGAAGGGAACAGGTCAAAGTGAACATGCAGTCCATTCTGCGGGCAGCACGTCATAGAGCAGGAGGAGCAGAGCAGAACTTGCATTTTATTCATTTAAATCTCTGCTCATTCCCGGCTTGTGTGTCCAGTGTGCGGTCCTATCAGTGATTAACAGCCATATCTGTATGCCAATCACTGATAGAACGGCCCATGAGACTCCTAAACTTAGAGGAGCAGAGATGTAAATATGTTGGTAACACACTTAGATATCTTGATAATGTATGCCGTACTGTGCAGTCCTCAACCGGCAAAAGCTGATTTTTAGCCATAGTTGGTTGTAGCAGTATTTAGAGACAGTGGAGTTTGTTCAGGTTGGAAGTAAGGTGGTTCCATTTTGTCAGATCAGTAAAGAAGGAGAGGTCCAGATAGGCAGAGTCTAATTTCGAAATAATCCAGTTGCAAGAAGCATAAATCTTCATTGCAACCTCAGAAATCAGAAACGCCAAATCAAACAGTCAAATTGTCTCCAAAGGGTAGACTTATAGGAGATCAAGAAACCCTAGGATGAGATATCCCAGGGCCACCAGAGTCTTCAAGGAAGCCAGATCCTCACATCAAACATACAGCAGAAAAAAACTATTATTATTTTTACATACTAAATTTTACCTTTATTCTCTGATAGACTCACAGCCAGAAGTTCCCATGTTGTGATGGAGTCTTTAAGGTAGATGTTCTTTAAGACTTTTGTAGAGATGCTGATGAAAGATAAATATCATGTTAAGGGTTTTTCCTTTTCAGTCTATCCCTATATATTTATTAGAAGGGTTTCTGGACAATAAACAGGTGAAAAAGTATCCTCTAGCTGGGATCTCCAGTGATCAACTGTAATCTGTGGGGAAAACCTAGCAGCGAGTGTTCAATTTCCCTACAGCGCCTCTACAGGGGAGATTAAGCATTACACAGAAGCTATGCTTAACAGTTTAAACAGCCGGGATTGGAGTTATCTCTGATCTTAGTCATTAGAGTGACGTATTAACAGTATAATACCGTTGGCACCTACAAGTGATGGTGTAGGCAAAGCTCCTGTATCTGCACAATCACTGAGCTGTAATAATACTGCGATACAAAACAAATTGCTCATAACGAAGTATTATCGCGACACAGGGTGGGAAGGAGTTAAGGATAAGAAATCATATCTAAATTGAAGAAGTGAAAGCAGAAAAATTCTTATGAGGCATGAATTTTGCATAGTGGGTCTAAAATAGTGCCTAATGATTTACAGATGGTATTTCCAAAGTGAGGTACCTGAGTCAATGAACATAAGAGTGGTGATACAAATCCAAGGATGGGAACAGTAGAGTTTATGAGACACAACAGATATACAATAGGTCGGGGCAGTTAGAGAAGTCAGGAAACAGCTTTACAAATAATAAAAACCAAGGAATCTTGTTGCTTATGGGAAGTTTTGGCAGTTGTGAGCATCAGATTCAGAGGTAATCAACCATAGGCCGAGCACCACACCAACCAACTGACATGTCTTTCCCTTTAAGATGTTTCTAATGGAATCACCCTTTGAAGAGAAACACTTACTGATTTGGCTAAGAGTCAAATAGTGGAATCATTATAAAACTCACTTCTGTGCGTTAGGCTTTTCTTCCATTTGTACAATTTTCCACAACCAGCTCTCTGGAAAGTCACTCCGAACCAAAATGTCACCGTCTGGAATATAATCATCCTCAGAAAAGCCTGTAGGAAACAACCGGTTCAGAAAGTCAATGAAGTATTTCCATCCCACATATATATGACATCTCTGCAGGATATGCCAAACATGTCTGATTGATGCAGGTCCCGCCACCCGTGACTCGCACTTATATTGAGACTAGGGTTCCCTAACCCTGCATGAATGGGTGGCCGCTGGCAGATAAAGAGTTGGGGGCTGTTTGCACATGTACACTGCTTTCTACATTCTGTTCTACAGAAGTTACACAAGCAATATAGCAAATGTGGTTGGCTGTTCCCATTACTTCCATAGACATGGACTCTGTGTTCATAACCTTTTTAAGAAATATCTCAGAAGTTCTCACAATTCGAGAATGTGCTCCAATTAAAGGAGATCATACAGGATTAGAGGAACGTAGCTGCTTTCTTCTAGTAGTGCCACACTTGTCCATGGATTGTGGCTAGTATTGCAGCTCCGCTACATGGAAGTGAATGGGTCTGAGTATGCAATACCAAATACAATCTATAGATGAGTAGGGCAGGTTGTTTTTATGAAAAGAAGCATGTTTTCCAACCCTGTATAACCCGGCTCAGTTCCTTGCCCCTCGCCTGCTCACTTCTGTCCAGGTCATCATTGTCCTTCAGATACTTTTCAATCTCCACTTTCATTTTAATGAATCTGCAGCAGTCCAGGAAAGCTTCCACACACTTATCTCCATCTTGAATGAGACGAGCGCGCCGTTCACAGCTGTGACCCATCGGGTTGCTGACCATACCATCATGGCAGCATTGCTTCTCCTGACTCGTGTAATTAGAGGCTAAGCAATAGAAGAAAGAAGTTATTTCTACAACCCACATCAATGTGAATAAGGCAGAAATGTATCTATCATAGAAAGGACCAGGACAGTATGACTAGGACCAAACAGTGGTGCTCATATCAGACATTTCCAATACCGCCTGACCCTTCAATGGCCAGACTGGTTACAGTGTTTCTGGGGATCCATTATTGGCTTAGGAACCATTTTTATGTGGTAAGTAACTAATTAACCCCATGGCAAAAAAGTATAATGAATTTTATAACACAGCAGGCTTACAGTCTCTGCACACTCTTCCCCTCCTCCTGCTGCTCTCACTGCTATGCTCAATCCTCTCTAATGGTATTAGTGCCCCCTCTGTGGCCCAATAAAATAGTGCTATATCCTCTGTAACCCCACAAAGTACGCTAATCAATAGTACTAGCTTCCTCTCAGTAGCTCCATAAATTAATAATGCCCCTTCTGTGGACCTACCAATTAATAGTGCCCCCTCTTAATCCAAGAAAAATTATAGTGCTCCTTCTGTACTACTCAAATTATAGTGCCTCCTCTTCACCCATCAGTTTTAGTGCCCCTTTTGCACCACTCAAATGTATAGTGCCCCCTCTTCACCCTAAAAAGTTAGTGTCCCACTCTCTGCCCCTCAAAGTAAGTGTCCTTCTTTGCTCTTCAAAGTTTGGCCTTGGGGCCTTCTATCCCTCCATCCCTATTGCAGCTGATTGGTCTGTTATCATTGGCATCATTGTGGTAAGTGTTTCTCATAGAATGGTAGAGTTGAAAGGGACCTCCAGGGTCAACGGGTCCAACCCCCTGCTCAGTGCAGGATTCACCAAATCATCCCAGATGATTTATATTCACTAAATCGTCCCAGATGATTTATGTACCATTCTGTCATGAATGGACATCTCTTGCAAGGATATATCGTAACGTGCTACGTCCCTGGAAGAAAAAAGAGGCTATTTACTGTATGTAGCTACAAATAGATATCTGACAAATAAAATGTCTCCTACCCTTCTCAGTCTTGTATTCCAGCAGGGCTGCTGATGTACTTCTTTTACGTCTGTTAATTCCCTTACATGATGAATCTAAAAAATGAGAGCGGATATAGCATGGGATGAGAAATATCAAAAGATGGACAGCTATAAACTACTCAACCATGAATGGCTTTTTACAGGATCATTCTGGGAAAATCTTATACACAGAGACATGGATGCTCTTTTTGGTGACGTTTCAATGCCTATGTCATGTTCCACCATCTTGGGTTCTGTACAAGGCATAGTACACTGAATTATTTTTGCCTGTAGGGATTTTAGATGAAGTGCAACAAAGTTTATAGCCCAAAAGAAACTGCTGAAAATAAGGGATGGAACATACAAACTCCATGAAGATGTTGCTGCTGATTGCATTTGAACCCAGGATCTAAGGCCCATTTACACTGAGCGTTGATTGCTCAAAGCTATTTAGCTACTTAACAGCAATTTAGTGTGCAAATGAAGCCTTTAGCTAAATACAGTTAATAGCCTTAGGGCTCTTATCTGCTTTCAGATCTTTTGTTCTCCAACAGGAAACAATGCTATCAGCACTATCCGTGGAGAACTCCTGATAAGGCCAAAGGACAATTGTTAGATTATTAGGCCTAAATTTAACGATCAGCTAGCAGTGCACAAAAAGTGTGCAATGGCCGCGCGTTTAGACGCAACGATGATCGCTCAAACGATTGCTTTTTAGCGATTTTTGAAAGATCATCACTCCGTGTAAATGGGCCTTTAGTGTGCGAGGTAACTGTTAGGTCTGGTAGATATGGGTGTCGATTAGAGATGAGCGAACGTACTCGTTACGAGTACTTACGCACCCGAGTACCGCCATTTTCGAGTACTGCAGTACTCGCGCGTAAAGATTCGGGGGGCGCCGTGGCAGCACGGGGGGTAGCAGTGGGGAGTGGGGGGGAGAGGGAGAGAGAGAGGGCTCCCCCCTGTTCCCCGCTGCTCCCCCCTGCACCGCCGCGCCTCTCCCCGCCCTCCGGCTCCCCCCGAATCTTTACGCCCGAGTACTGAAGTACTCGAAAATGGCGGTACTCGGGTGCGTAAGTACTCGTTACGAGTACGTTCGCTCATCTCTAGTGTCGATCTTTGAATCTGGGATTGCCTTTTTTCCAGCACTGCCATGGTTAAATTGGTTCTGCCTCTTCCACCCAGCTACAGATTGTTGGTCATCTCTTCACCACTATATAGAAGCCTCAGACCTAACAGACCCTGCTGCATTGTTGGTGTATGAGCCTTCATATATGCACATGTCACAGCTGCTCCTGTTTGTTCCTGTGTTTGCAGTTTATGCTTGGTCTACAGTTTGCTCCAGTACTCCCAGCTTGGTCCTGAACTTGCTCACTCCTTGGTTCTGCAGACGGCGTGGTGTTATCCAACTTCCTGGTGATCAGTCCTGACAGGGTTAATCAGTGCCTAGGTTCCTGCGCAGGGCCACCCTTCTCAGGGCGAGCCTCTGGGTTTCTAGAGTCGGCTTTCTACCCTTCTGGGTTGTTCCATCTACTGGTTGGGCAACATAGCAGATCCACATCAAATCCTTAACAGTACACTGCAGCCATGGATCCCACTAGCTCTAAACCCGCTGGGATTCCAGGACTTTCCCAGGAGTTGTCGCAACAACGACAGACAGGATCAGATCCTGGCCTACTTACACAATGGGAGTACACATTTCGGCAGTAACTCTGCTGCTGTGACATCACCGCAAACCCCCGTTGTTGCAATTGCTGCCGCATCAGGTCCGCGATTAGCGGCACCAGTTTGTTTTGACGGAGACCCAAGGCAATATCAGGGTGTCTTAAATCAGTGCACCCTTCATTTTAATAACTTCCATACCTCTTTGTGTCCAATCGCACCAAAGTGGTATTTGTTGTGTGCCACCTCTCGGGCCAAGCTCTGGCTTGGAATAACCCTCTCTGGGAGAAGGATGATCCACTGTTAAACAACATCACCCTATTTATTGAGACCTTTCGCCAAGTTTTTGACGAGCCCGGTTGTCCGTTCTCAGCCACGTCCACTTTATGGCTTTGTGGCTTGCTCTTTGGCTTCTGAGTTAAGGTGAAATAACGAGGCTTTAGTCGCTGCGTTCTTGGAGAGACTGAATGGGCGGATCAAGGATGAGTTGGCAGGACGCGAGTTCACCACTTCTGTAGATGCTCTCATCTCATTAGCCACAAGGATAGATCTACGTTTTCAGGAGAGAGCTAGGGAGGTTAAGCAGCAAGAGTTCTATCTGTCCTGCTCCCCGATCGCAAGGGCCCCTTCCCCCTAGCACCACCTCCAGTCCTTCAGCCTAGCAATTCGGAACTCATGCAAGTGGATCAGCTAGCGTCATCTAGGAGAAAGCGTGAGCAGAGAATAGAGAGGGCTATGCTTATATTGTGGGTCTTCCAGCCATTTTGTGTGTGAATGCCTTTGCAAACCGGGAAACTCCAGCTGGGATCAGTTGGAGAGGCTGGCCTAGGCGAGGATCATTCCTCTCCTTAATTAAATCTTCCTAGTACTTTGGTTTTCTCTGACACCCAGGTATTGGTGGGAGCCATCGTCCATTCTGGCGCCGCCGAGAATTTTTGTATCCAACGAGCTTTTGTTGATCACCATCAGATTCCCGTTCAGCATCTCGACAGACCTCTTATGGTCGCCACCGTCAATGTTAGCGTCCTCCCTGAGGCCATCCAATTGATCACGGAGCTACTACAGTTAAAAGATAGGTGCCTTGCATTCAGAGAAGATATCTATGTCAGTATTTCCTGGGGCCACTAGTCCACTGCTGTTAGGTCTGCTGTGGCTCAGCGATCAGAACCCAGTGCTGGACTGGAATAAGGGCAAGGTGCTAAGTTGAAGTGGAACCTGCCACACTAGATGTATGCACGCCCTTCGTCTCGTGCGCCTGGCTTCCGTAACTCCTCGTATCCAGGGCCTGCCTGAGGCGTATCAGAGTTTCAGAGACGTATTTGACAAAAAAGAGGCCTAGAACCTCCCATCACATCGCCCCTACGATTGTCCAATTGAGCTCATGCATTGATGAGTTTATTCCTTGTCTCTTCCAGAGATGCAGGCGATGGCCAAATATGTGACAGATAATTTGGCCAAAGCGTTTAATCGAAAGTCCTCCTTCCCTGTAGGGGCCGGGTTTTTCTTTGTTAAGAAGAAAGGTCGTTCCTTGAGTCCCTGCATTGGCTACTGAGGGCTCAATGCTATCACGGTGAAAAACAAATACCCACTGCCATTGATTTCTAAGCTGTTCGATCGTCTGCGGGGCGCCTGGATTTTTACTAAAATCGGCTTGAGGGGAGCATACAATCTGATTTACATTTGCCAGGGCGACGAGTGGAACACTGCCTTCAATACTCAAGATAGCCACTATGAATATCTGGTAATTCCATTTGGTCTAGTCAATGCCCCGGCCGTCTTGCAGGACTTTGTCAACGACATTTTCCATGACTTTCTCCATGTATACATCATGGTGTATTTGGACGACATATTGATATTCTCTACAGATACACAATTGCATCGGAGGCAGGTGCGCACGGTTCTGCAACAATTGAGAGAATCACTTGTTAAGATTGATAAGTGTGAGTTTGAGCATAGTCTTTCACAATAGCACATAGCATAAAGTATCTCACCTCTGCTGTTGCCCGTTGATCTGTCTGATCTTGGACGTAAAGATATTATACTCACATTCCATATACCACTCGGTCCTGTGGTCTCTTTAAATGAATGATAATAGATGCAGGGAAGTCTGGACTCTCGGAGTATATTCTTTACTTTATTTCAATATATGCTTAATACAATCAGGCACGCAAACAGCGAAGAACGCATTTCAGCCTTACGGCCTTGTTCACCTCTGAGCGTGACTCACTTCCCTTTTTGGGATATATGGTCTCCAAACAGGGTTTGGAGATGGACCCTGAGAAGGTCTCTGCCATGTTGAATTGGCCCAGCTTTTTGGAACTCCATGCGATCCAACGATTCTTAGGCTTCACAAATTATTACAGGCAATTTAACATTTTTTCTCCCGTTCAGCTCCTATTTCCGCTTTCTCACGGAAGGGAGCAGATGCCAAACAATGGCCTCAGGAGGCAGAATCTGCCTTTCAGGCCCTTAAGTCAGCCTTCTTCTCAGCTTCTGTGTTGCACCGACCAGATGGCGAGAGGCAGTTTTTTCTGGAGGTCCATGCCTCTTCCTCTGGAGCAGGGGTGATTCTCTTGCAAAAAGGTGTGTCTGGTCACAAGAGAGCGTGCAGATTCTTTTCCAGGGTCTTTTTCCGCAGCAGAGCGAAATTACTCAATAGGGGACTGAGAGTTGCTGGCCATCAAGATGGTCTTGGAAATTTTGGCTATATCTGCTGGAGGGAGCCTCTCATCCCATTGTGATTTATACTGACCACAAGAATCTCACATATCTCCAGGCCGTTCAGCGGCTTAATCCTCACCAGGCTCGGTGGTTTTTTGCACGATTCGATTTTATTTTGTACTTTCACCCTGCCATCCAAAATATTAAAGCTGATGCATTGTCTAGGGCTTTTGATGATAACGACACGGAGGAGTCTCCGTAATTCCTAATTGATCCTGCTAAACTGGTGACCGTGAATCCTGTTTGAATTAGGCATATACCACAGGAGAAGACCTTTGTACCTTTGTCTTAGGGTCATTACTCCAAGTTAGCTGGACATTCCGGATTACAGAAGACCAGCAAACTCATTCGCTGACTTTATTGGTGGCCAGCCATTGGGAGGGATATCCGTGAATTTGTGTCATTTTGTACCTCATGCGCTCAGAATAAAGCCCTAAAGTCGAGACCCACAGGTCTCCTGTGTCCACTATGCATACCAGAGTCTCCATTGCAAGATATTGCAATGAACTTTATCACGAATCTGCCCACGTCCCATGGCTGTACCATCAATTGGGTGGTAGTTTTTCTAAAATGTCTCATTTTGTGCCTATGCCTGGCTTGCCTACCGCTGCCCGAGAGATTTATCGAACATATTTTTCGCCTTTATGGCTTCCCTAAGCACATCATGTTGGATAGGGGCATTCAATTTACCTCTAAATTTTGGCGAGCTCTCAGTAAGCTGGTAAACATAACTCTGGACTTCTCCTCAGTGTACCATCCACAGTCCAATGGGCAAGTGGATCAGGCCAATCAAATTCTCACTGGGTATCTTCGCCACTTTATCAACTCCCATCAGGACGATTGGGTGACCATTTTGCCTTGGACTGAGTTTTCACACAACCAGCACGTCAGTGACTCCATCAAAACCTCTAAATTTTTTTATTGTCTATGGGCAACAACCCAGGATTCCCTTACCAATCTCCACCATTGCGGAGGTGCTAGCCGCAGCGGCAGAGAGTTTTTCTGCGATATTGCAGGAGACCAAGATGAATCTTGAAAGATCAGTTGCTGCCATAAAAATGTTTGCTGATTGCAGGCATGGTTCTTCCCTGCAATTTGCATCAGGGGATAAAGTGTGGGTTTCCTCCATACACATCACATTAAGAATACCGTCTTATCTGCCCTCTTCACGCTTTTTGGGTCCTTTTGAGGTTCTAGGGAGGATAAATTTTGCTTGTTACAAACTAAAACCTCCCCCCTTCCTCCGCATCCCCAACTCCTTTGAGGTTAAAAATATTCTTGATTTAGAGAGGGTTAGGAATAAGACCTATTTTCTTGTGAATTGGACGGGGTTATGGGAACAGAGAACAAGCAGGAGGGAAAGAGGGCTTAGAGAGGAGGGTACTGTTAGGTCTGGCAGACATGGGCATCATTCTCTGAATCTGCTTTTTTCCAGCACTGCCATGGTTAAATTGGTTCTGCCTCTTCCGCGATGGCCGCGCGTTTAGACGCAGTGATGATCGCTCAAACGCTCGCTTTTTTTTAAAGTGATTTTTGAAAGATCATCACTCCGTGTAAATAGGCCTTTAGTGTGCGAGGTAACTGTTAGGTCTGGCAGATATGGGTGTCGATTTTTGAATCTGAGATCGCCTTTTTTCCAGCACTGCCATGGTTAAATTGGTTCTGCCTCTTCCACCCAGCTGCAGATTGTTGGTCATCTCTTCACCACTATATAGAGGCCTCAGACCTGACAGCCGCTGTTGCAGTGTTGGTGTATGAGCCTTCATATATGCACATGTCATAGCTGCTCCTGTTTGTTCCTGTGTTTGCAGTTTATGCTTGGTCTACAGTTTGCTCCAGTACTTCCCGTTTGGTCCTGAACTTGCTCACTCCTTGGTTCTGCAGACAGCGTGGTGTTATCCAACTTCCTGGTGATCAGTCCTGACAGGGTTAATCAGTGCCTAGGTTCCTGCGTAGGGCTACCCTTCTCAGGGCGAATTCTCTGCATTTCATAAGCAGGGACTTTCCATCTCCTGCTTCCAGCATGGGGCTAGATCCCCTGGTCATTTTGCATTCCAAGTCATGCCTTCCAGCGGTGAGCGTCCGGGTTTCCAGAGTCGGCTTTCTGCCCTGCCAGTCTGTTCCATCTACTGGTTGGGCGACACAGTGGATCCACATCAAATCCTCAACAGTTATGGTACAAACCACAGAGATACCATGAATAACCCTACAATGAGTTGCCAATTACCAGATCTCTCTGTAGTGGTTGTTCCTAAATTTGTCTTTACAGCAAGCCCGGCATCATAGAAAACTCCCATGTTATCAGCACCGCTCCCCGGGGTACATGCAATGTCAGATTTCTCCACAACGTCCCAAACCTAGGAGACAAATAATAGTCACATAAACCTGACATCCAGAATTTTCTTTATAATATCACTTAAAGCTTAATTTGCCCTTTATCATTCTTTTTTATAAACGTCAGTAACTCATTGAGAGAGATTTATCAAAACCAGTGCTAAGGGACAAAGGAGCCCATAACAACCAGTTATGTAAAAACAGGATTGGATGGGTTTGCTATAGTCAGCGACTATTTAAATGGGGGTTTCAAGACAAAAAAAAATTCTGGGGAGGAAATTATGTAAAATAAACAGTACTCACCTCTTATATGACCCCCCCCCCCCCAATCCAGCTCAGGCACCCCGCTTCCTACCGCTTCTGTTCTGGCAGCTGCTTCACCGATTTACATTTGTCTTTATACAAGGGGGTACCCAAAGGGAACAGAAGTGTTACGGGTACCGGCTTCTGTTGCTAGGAAATGTCTGGGAACCCTTCCGGGGTGGTATGTCAGGTGATGTTGTTGGGGAAGATTGCTTTCGACTTCAGTGCTTTTTTCTTTTTGAACAAGTTGTTCAGCTTTTTTTGCTATGTCTGGTTCATATGAACAACTAGCTGATATACCCGGCTTCGCCTGAGTTAATTTGGTACTGGTGTTTATCTGGTGTTCACACGGAAAGTCTTATGAAGTTGCTGTTACTTTAGAGGTACCGAGGAAAAAAATATGTTCACCATTTTGCATGGTTCTTTGCGTTACCCAGGAAACATCACCGGGAGGTAACCATGCGACAATTCCTTTATATAAAATGACATCAGGAAGTGAGAGAATTAGATTACGTACGTAAAGTTGGAACGCTAATTCTTTTGCGTTTAGAATTGAATAATCGAGTTGGGACCCATTAACTTTTCCTATTTATGACATAATCAATGCTCGTGCCAAATTTCAAGTTTCTATGACATCGGGAAGTGAGAGAATTAGATTACGTACGTAAAGTTTGGACGCTAATTCTTTTGCGCTTAGAATTGAATAATCCAGTTGGGACCCATTAGATTTTCCTATTTATGACATAAATCAATGCTTCTGCCAAATTTCATGTTTCTACGACATCGGGAAGTTGGAGAATTAGATTCCGTACGTAAAATTTCAACGCTAATTCTTTTGCGCTAGAATTGAATAATCAAGTTGGGACCTATTAACTTTTCCTATGTAGGACATAATCGATGCTCGTGCCAAATTTCAAGTTTCTATGACATCGGGAAGTGAATTAGATTACGTACGTAAAATTTGGATGCTAGTTCTTTTGCGCTAGAATTAAATAATCGAGTTGGGACCCATAAGCTTTTCCTATTTATGACATAATTAATGCTCGTGCCAAATTTTAAGTTTCTATGACATTGGGAAGTGAGAGAATTAGATTATGTACGTAAAATTTGGACGCTAGTTCTTTTGCGCTAGAATTAAATAATCGAGTTGGGACCCATTTACTTTTCCTATTTTGGACATAATCTATGCCAAATTTTATGTTTCTACGACATCGGGAAGTTGGAGAATTTGTGGCGAGTCAGTCAGTCAGTGAGGGCTTTTGTCTATATATATATATATATATATATATATATATATATATATATATATATATATATATATATATATATATAAATAGATTTGCAACCTGGAAATTTAGTTTTCTTTTCCACTGCAATCGTGTTGTGCCGTTTTTCGTCAAAAATTGCTTAATCCTCAGCGCTGTGTGGACAAATAGGTGACTAAATCTTCCATCATGAGAACACAGCTGGAGGAACCAGTCACCTGTTTACCCACACAGCACTGATTATTAAGCAATTTGTGATGACAAATGTCATGACACTCTTGCCTAACCCCCTCCGTATTTACACAATCTGGCTCTGTGCAACTTTTCCTAGCAACGGAAGCTTGCATTAGTATCACCCTGCCCACTACAAGAAGATTCCTATTTCGCTTGTGGACCCCGTTGTACATGTGGCCGATCAGCCAATCACAGACTTCAGTGGTGATACTGCCATGACCTGTGATTGGCAAAGTGGCCATGTGTACAATGAACGGCACATGACAGTTGCAGCTTTCAAGGACCAGAGCGGTGGGGGCCAGGGAGGCTGCACTGAACCAGGATGAAAACCGCTTTAACCCACTATTCCCTGGAGTGAGAATACACTGTATGCATACATTTGGGTGCATCCACAAAGTCATACATATTCAGTATCTGATCGCTTTTCTACCTTTTTGGCTCGGTGACAGTTTGCTATTGAAACAACAAGCAATTTTCACAGACTTGAAATTTGCAAGTGCAGCGTTAGAATGTGTTTTTCCTAGGAAAACGCATCGCAGTGGCATAAAAGATTGTGGGTTTGCAAGTGTGACTTTCTCGGACCAATATTGCACTCGCCTGTATAAATGCACCTATGTGTTACGGGCAGACTCTACTGTTATGAAATGCCACTTAGAAGTGGTGTGAATCAGCAGGATGTAGTGTGAGGGCACAGTGAGGGGCTGTGAAGGCCATTGCAAGGGCTGTGGTTGTACAAATGCTGAACAGAAGTTACACAGAACTACTTGATCTAATCTGCTGTGATTCCTGAGCTAAACGCTGAAACTGTTACCCAAGATTTATTACTGAAGTCATCTACTGGGTGTTTAAGCTGGAGTGTGTTCTGGTTTCCAATGAAAGTTGCAAGTATGTGACCCAAGACATGCCTGTACCTCTGCACTGCCTGAGATCCCAGAACTCTGGCTGCCGGGAGTTCTTCCGTCGCTTCCTGCAAACCGCACACCAACCTGAAATAGGCCCTGCCAGGCCCAGAACAACCGCAAACCAACCCCATGTAAGCTTATCCAATACCCTACTTCAGGGCTCTAGTTTTATTCTTCTTTTCCACTAAGTCTTTCAGCTACCGACATCATTTTTAGCAGCTAATGGGCTAACATTTTGCCACACAGTCACCCAGGTATTATAGAACTGCCTAAATCCCATGTTATTTCCTCATTTCTTACCTCATGCAATCAATGGTAGAAATGTTTTCTATATCCCATAGATGTTACTAATTCTTAAACTATGTGCAAGTTCTTACCTTACTCTGAGTCAGCTTATACTTGCTGTTTAGTGTGAAGACACCTTTATCCACTGCCACCAGTCCAATAGTGGAATGATAGTCCGCCTTCAAGGTCAGTTTTATGGGATCTTGAGGTTTTCCGATTGTTTTATCGGCTTCCAGTGTCAGCTATGGGTAAGAGGTTTAAATATACAAATAGCAATGATAATCAGAGACTGACTGGATGGGATCAAAGAATATTGTGATCATGATGCACTTTAAGGCCCATTTAGATGTAATGATTATTGCTCAAAATTCGCTCAAAGGAACGAATTTGAGCAATAATTTTTCAGTGTGAATGGGAAAAAGGTAAAAAAAATAAATCACTCACTTATTTTTTGCAGTTGTTTAAGCTGACAATTCAGTCAGTTTAAAAAACCTTGTTGGCTCACTCGCATCTTGTCCTGTTTAAACTCTCCCCGTTCAATGCTTCCCACAAGAGATGACATCTGCGCTTGTGCAGCTAATTTATACAATTCAGAACCTTGCTATTAGAAGTGGAAAGAAAGAACAAAGACCAAAAATTCAGAAGGAAAGGCAAGAGACACCGATTACAAACTAAAAGGTTTTTAAACAAATGTACAGAGCATGGGAAACAAACAAGGCGAATTGGAGCTCCTAACACTGGAAGAGAAATATGATGTCATAGACAACATGGAAACATAGTGGAATGATACATATGACTGGAATACAAGGCTTGAAGCATACAACTTATTTATAAGAAACAGACCTAAAAAAAAGGGAGGAGGTATTGTGTTGTATGTTAGGAAAACATTAATCTCCACAGAGATTCGAGCTTCAGAGCATGGTAGTTCTGTAGAAACTGTTTGGGTAAAAATACAAGGTTAGAACAACAGGTCGGACACCATTGTGGGCATTTACTATAGGCCACCTGGACAAGCAGAAGATATAGATGAACTCTTTCTACATCAGATGGCAAAGCTCTCAAAAAAGCACAACATAGTGATCATGGGAGATTTTACCTATCAGACATTTGTTGGGAATCTCTGTCAGGTAAAAGTAATGGATCCCACAAAGTATTGCTGACAACTTTATCTTCCAAAAGGTAGAAGAGAAAACAAAGGGATCTGCTATCTTGGACCGAATTCTTACCAACAGGGAGGGAATGGTGGAGGAAGTAAGGGTGGCTGGGACCTTAGGAGGCAGTGATCATGCTATCCTTGAATTTGGGATAAAAAGGGGAGGAAGATCTGAGAAAACTCAGATCTCAAGGTTGGATTTCAGAAAGACAGATTTTAATGAACTGAGAAAGAGGGTAGGTTGAATCCAATGGCTGGATGTTCTTAAGGACAGAAATGTCCAAGAAGGTTGGGAAATATTGGGAAATTAGATTCTCAAAGCACAATCAATAACCATCCCTAAAAGAAAGGAAGCATCTAAAGAGACCAGGATGGGATGAACACAGAACTTGTGCACATGTTAAAAAAAAAGAAATGTTTTTTAAATGGAAAGAGGGGGAAATATCTAAAGAAGACTGTAATGCGGTCTGCAGAAATTGTAGGGCAAGTGTCAGAAAAGCTAAAGCTAATAATGAATTGAGGCTTGTAACAGATGCCAAAAGCAATAAAAAAGGATTTTGGGGGTATGTCAAAAGCAAAAGAAAAGTCAAAAATGCTACTGGATGCTTACAAGATGAAAATGGTGAATTGGTTAAGAATGATGTTGAGGAGGCTGAACTTTTAACCCTTTCCAATTCACTGTCTGACCTCTGAAGACATTATGATTTAAGGCTGTACAGCTTTGTTGTTGGAAGACGTCCGTCAGGGTTCTCTTGTATATTGCCAGCCTCTCTGCTGTCGGAGCCTATCTAGCGTGTCACCTCATGCAGTACTGGCTTTAGCCAGCATATAGCTCTATTATATAACGGCAGGAAAAAGTAAGCCCCCCAGGAAAACCAGGATACAAATTGTATTGGAAAGGGTTAAATTCCTATTTTGTATCTATTTTCTCTCAGAAACTAGATGTAACCTCAACTGATCTTCCCAGTGCCATTGGGGGAATAAAATAATGCAGGCTATCTATAAGCAGAGAGATGGTGAGGGAACACTTGGCTAATTTAAATGAACTCAAGTCTCAGGTCCAGATAAACCTAGCATACTAAAGGAAGCAGGGGAAGTAATTGCTAAACCACTCGCCATAATCTTTGAAAATTCCTGGAGAACAGGAGAAGTCCCAGAAGAATCCCTGCCGCGATGGGAAAGGGTTAACAGCGGGGGGCGCATCTCCGATGCCCCCCCCCCCCCCCCCGCTGTTGCAGCGGGACGCCGGCTGTGACTGACAGCAGGCTCCGGCTGCGGGATAGTGCAGGATCATATGTGATCCCGCGCTATCCCCAGGACGTAAGTTTACTTCCTGTTGCAGGAAGTACTCCGCTCCCAGGACGTAAACTTACTCCCTGGAGCGGGAAGGGGTTAAACAGCAAGTATGCAAGTACTTGGATGAAGATGGAGTAATTAACCGGAGCCAGCATGGGTTTGTAACAAACAAGGCATGCCAGATGAATCTAATTTCCATCTATGACAGAATCGCCGACTGGGTTCATCTGGAAAATGTGGTGGATATAGTATATTTTGACTTTAGTAAAGCATTTGACAAAGTATCTCATATGATCCTTATTGGAAAAATGACCAAATATGGGATTGACAAGGCAACGGTTAGGTGGATTCACAACTGGCTGAGTAATCGTACTCAAAGAGTGGTCATAAATGGCTGCACATCCAAGTGGAAGAATGTATGAAGTGAGGTACCACAAGGCTTTGTCCTAGGCCCAGTGTTGTTCAACATTTTTAGAAATGATCTGGAGTAGGGAATTGATGGGAAACTGATCAAATTTGACGACACAAAGGTAGGAGGCATATTTAACCCTATAGCATAGAGAAGAGAGAGTATTCAAGAAGATCTAGAAAAGCTTGGACAGTTAGCGGTGACTAACATAATGGTATTTAACAAGGAGAAATGCACAGTCCTACATCTGGGCAAAAAAAATGAAAAAAGCACATACAGAATGGGAGGAACTGGGCAAAGCAGCATATGTGAAAAAGACTTGGGTATACTAATGGATCATAGACTGAACATCATTTAACAATAAGATGCAGCAACCAAAAAGGCAAACACAATTCTGGGATGTATTAAGAGAAGTATGGAGTCTAGTTCACGTGAGGTCATTATCCCCCTCTATGCTTCCTTAGTCAGAACTCATCTGGAATACTGTGTTCAGTTCCAGTCACCCAAATTTTAAAAAAACAAGCAAACGACAAACTGGAGAAGGTTCAGATAAGGGTTACCAAGATGGTGAGCGGTCTGCAAACCATGTCCTAAGAGGAATGGTTAAAGGATCTGGGAATGTTTAGCTTGCAAAAAAGAAGGCTAAGAGGAGACTTAATAGCGGTCTACAAATATCTGAAGGGCTGTCACAGTGCAGAGGGGTCAGCCCTATTCTCATCCGCACAAGGAAAGACTAGAAGCAATGGGTTGAAACTGAAAGGGAGGAGACTGATTAGATATTAGAAAATACTTTCTGACAGTGAGGGTGATCAATGAGTGGAACAGGTTACCACAGGAGGTGGTGAGTTCTTTTTCAATAGAAGTGTTCAAACAAAGGCTGGACAAATATCAGTCTGGGATGATTTAGTGATCCTGCATTGAGCAGACCAAATGATCATGGAGGTCCCTTCCAACTCTACCATTCTATGAAAAGTGGTCTCCCTCCCATTATCCGCACCATGGTCAACATTAATTGCAGTGCTTCTGTAGTATACAGTACTTACTGGCCTCTGGTCCCCATGGGTTGCAAACCAGAGTAGCAAGCACAAATCTGGATTGTGGCACTGTTGCTGGACAGGATATTCCTCCTTTGACAGCAAAGTCACAAAATAACTGTCCTATACCAAAACCATGGATCTATTTCTCAGAGCGCATTTGTTATCTGTACATATTCGGGGTCTGCCCAAACTAGTCCATGAATCTATTGAACGCTACTAAGCATTAGCGTCAAACTCAGAAATCCTTGTTCAGTTTTTGTTTTTTAAAGAGCTACACATGGTGGAAAGTGTGATATTGGGCCATGAATCACACCCCGATTTCGCCTCAACCAGTGTGAAACTAGCCTTAAGAGTGATTATGGGTTTTTTTAAGTATATAAAAGGTAGCATTCCATTCTGCAACTTATCCTACATCCTATATGCAAAACAGGAACTCCAACATCAGCACAAGTTTGCGATATTTTTAATATTGAGATATGTATGTTGAAACTTAATGATGCTTCATCTATTGAACTGCACCTTGCAGCACATGCCAAATTATTATCTATCATTATTATCCACCCACTAGGTGGTGAAGTATCATACAAAGAGCTTATTCACATAGGCGTAAATGTATTTGTGTTCCTCAATGTGCAGCGTAATCCAGAACCTAAAGATGCCTATTCCCTGTGCATCTTGGCCCTTCTATAGGTTTTGTTGCATAAATACGCAGTGTTTTTACGCATGGAAAAATACGCAGAATGGCCCATTGTTTTGATGCACAAATAGCGGTAAATACATGTTCCATGTGTATTTGCGTTAGCCCATTCATCACGTCTATCGCCTATTATGGTGGGTAATACACACATAAATAGGACTTGCTTCATATTTTTTAATGAGACTGAAAATTGTGTGAAAAATACGCTCGTCTGAATACCGCAATATAAATCAATGGGGATTCAGCACAGCATATTATGTATGAGAGATGAACCCTAGTGTTTGAACACCATCTTGTTCCCCACTCCATTTTCTAAGTTACATTACATGACATGGTAGTTTGTTCAGAAGTGTAGGACAATCAGAAGATTACAAGGCCTGAAGAAGAAAGCTGTGATAGACCTTCACTCACACGAATGTTTATCCAGGGAAACTTCCTTTTAGAAATGCACTCTGCTTAGCAAATCGTAAAACAGATAAAGAGTTCATTATTTGATCTTCTATACAAAATGTAAACCTTAGCGAAGCTTAGGAATGCTAATAGATTACAAATTAACGATCTCAGACAGTAAGCAAACAGCATGTGACTAGAGAAGAGTTTACCCATAGACCAATGTCACTGCACACGCTGAGTTCAAGTAATCAATGATAAAGAGGCGTAACAAGTTGTATATGTGTATAAATCAGGTGACTTTTAGTATCGCTTTCAATATATTCGTCTAAAAGGACTATAAATACTTTGGCTTGTTAACAAATAAATGGAATCATTTCCAATTTACACAAATGCTGTGTGACCTCCCAGCAGCTCGTCCTAACCCTGATTTGGAAAACAAGAAAATACCTAAAGAGCTCCATTGCGCTGACACGTGTGTAACTTGCGTGTTTGCAATCATGTTTGATTTTAACAGCACACTACATAGCTGGGAACGATATTGCAAGTAGTATTTTTAAAATTTAGAAATCAAAATTTAGATTTTGTCTGAAACATTAAGATACCTAGAAAAAATTGCAATTTATAAACAGAATCCAAAAGAATTTGACTCATGCACTATTCCTTTCATAATCTTACCGTTCCCATACACTTATCCACCACGTCCACCCATAGGGAGTCAGATACTATCTCGCCTCCAACTATGTAGTATGCAACAATACGGAAAGATGGTATGAAATCCTCAGTGATGAACAGTGGCATAGTGACCAGAGCTTGGCCCACCTTTCGGCTTTGCTTGCCCGCTTTCATTATCTGACCTTTGTTTAGGATCTAGAAAAATATGAAGTAATTTATTAGACTCACATACTGTATGGTGAACATATTTGTTCCTTATTGAAATTATCCAGCTGTTCTTATTTTGGATGGAGTCCTCTACGGTACTGTAGGTGCCATACTCTCATATTACAGCTAGGTTTCTCTTTAACTTGACAAAATGTGATATCACGATATGCCGCACTATCAGTGTTTTTTTTCTTTATAAATTCTTTATTTATATACGATTTTTGCTTTTTTCCAAAATATCAAGTTTAACATCGTCAGCTCATGCAAGAGTAATATCCAATCAAAGCAAACTTGGTAATGCACATTTCACATTGCCGATGGCTTAGAAAAGACTGCTATCCAGATGGGCCCATCTGGCTCTTTATTGCTGAACCAAGTGGGAAGAATATATATTAAGGTGTTGGTGGTGTAAGCTCCCCGTCGGAACTCGTCATCCCATTGCTCAAAGTGATGAAAGAGTCCACCTGCAGCTTCGTTATGCCCCATCTATCATTGACTGAAGAAAAACAAAAAAAGCCTTAGTCTAACTTTAAAGCAGAATTTTCCCTTTCTGCGGGACAATTGTCCCTATCCTGAGAACCGCTGATAGGAGGGGACGGGGGAGATGGGGAGGGAGAGTGAAGTGGAGTAAGGAAAGAAAGAGGAAGAGAGAGATAAGAAAGAAAAAGAAAGTGGGGAGGGGTAGAGAAGAAAACTAACCTATATGTGGTCTTCACTCTTGTTTTTAAGACCACTGACCCAGAACCCATCTTTGTGGGAATGGTACTAATCTACCTGCAACTCGCCCCCCCCCCCCCCCCCCCCCGGGATCTTGTGTAATTAGGATTTGTATATATTACGGTATTCCATCGAGTCTTGAAACTCAATCTAGTAAAACCACATTTTCAGGAACCTATCATGTGTACCTTTCATTGATGCAGAGTGTTTTATTTACACTTTGAATTGCTTTACAATGGGTTTTGTTGTCTTAAGATAAGAGAACAATAGCTTTTTTAATAGTTAAGATAAGATAACTTTCTGCACCATGCTATCACAATAAAGGTAAAGTTTGTTGCACCTGTATGTACTAGTATACAGTGTACAAAGAACCAACTATAAGAGTCATTGTCAGCCGTGGGCCATCGGGAGCTGACAGTGGCACCTTAAAGTTGTCGCTCAAAGTTAGTGTCTCATTTGTCTCTGGACTCCGCTGCCCCATGGGACCCATAGCAGTCATATGGTCTTCCCCCATTGGTGGCGCGCCACTGGGTGATTGTTGGAAGCCTATAGAGTAGTGCAGGAGCATGTAAAATGTAGGCGTTGTATTATAGGAGTATTGGAGGTTATTTACCTAGACCTGCATTTCACACAAGCGAGAAATGTGTTAAAAGGTAGAAGTCACTATATGGAGATTACTATTAGTGCTCTTGTCAGCCACTGGCCGTCAGGCGCCACTATGGAGTTTTCTCTGCTCAGCAATCAGCAAATTGGCCTGTCCTGAGCCATGACTTCATCATGACAACAGCAATCGATAGTTTGTTGCTTTTTGGAATGTTTAACTTAGCCGTAACATCCAAGACCCTGCATGATGTGTGACGTCACTCTTCCAGGACCTTTAAAGGGGCACCACCAGCTCCAATTTTTCAGCACTTGGTTATCATCTCTCTGGTGAGTTTCTTGGCTATTTTCCTGTTTGCATTTCTGTTATATCCTGTGTTTATTGTTCAATCATTTTTTATTGAAGGCAATTGTATAAACACATCATCACCAGATATGATCAATTATAACAAAAGGTACATGACTGACTGAAATTCTCTATAGAAAAAAATCTGATGTGATTTACATGTATGTAATCCATTTGCTATAAGGCTTCAATATTTACTTTAATTTGAGCAAACTTAAAATGACATGGAGGGAGGAATGAGATGAGGGAGGGGGGAGGGGGGATAGGAAAGAGAGGAAGAATACAGGTTATAGGATCAAACCAATACAAATTAAAAATTGGTAGCAGAGTGATCTCCAGAAATGGATAAGTGAGCTTCAGAGCAGTCTATTCCATAGAACCATCTTAAGACCTGGAATATTCTATTCAAAAATGATCCATTCCAGGGCTCCAAGTCTCCTCAACTGGTTCACTCTATCCTGCCTATAAGCAAACAGCCTTTCATAGAAGCAATGTTCTGAAAGTAATTGGCATATATGTGTTATAGATGGTATAACGTTAGATCTCCAGTTTCTAACAATTAGTAATTTGACAGCTACGAGGCCATGTATAATTAGTTTTCCGATCCCCACTATTTTCTGAAATAAGGTAAAAAGTAGCGATGAGCGAGCACCGAAATGCTTGGGTGCTCGAGTCGCACTTTTCGTAATGCTCGAGAGCTCGTTTACAGTAACGAACCCCATTGAAGTCAAAGGGGGACTTGAACATTTTTGTATAGGAACCGATGCTCCGCATAGGTGATGACTTGTGAAACACCAGAAAACATCAGAAAGTCCTGGAAGCAACACAGAAACGGATAGGGAAGGGCAGTATTATGCCAAAATGGGGGCAATAGCCAGGCGGTCACCCCCCTAACAAGTTACTTGGGACAAACCCTCATTAGCAAGGCATCCACAGCGCACACAAAAGTTTACCTGCACAGCATTCAGCTGCCCTTATGCAACACGGTCGCTTCCTAGCCACACTACCCTCATGTCTATTTATAGGTGCGTACTTGATGAGAAGGAACCGGAGGCACACACTGCAGAGGGTTGGCACGGCCAGGCGGCAACCCTCTTTGAAAGTGTGGGCGATAGCTCACAATGCTGTTGAGAATTGATGATAAATTGACGTACGATCATCATTCCAATCCCATGCCACCTCCGTCACAAATTTGTCAGGAGCCGCAAACGTGGGCATAAAGGGGGCTCAGGTGCCAGCACTTCTACACATCTCCACAATGCAGCAATACTCTGTGTGGGAAGCACGTGAGCGGGCCCAGGGTCAGGCTTGGTTCCAGCCTCCACCTTGTATGACCCAAGGTGCCGTGAGTTACATAGCAATGGGAAATCCATGTGTCCCCACACAATTTATTCTGTGTAGGAGTCAGATAGCTCAACACCGCAATGGGAAGTCTTTGAGTTCCTTGGGCTCACCTATGCTGACCGTGCACAAAGATGGTATTACGCAGGAAGAAATCAAAGTGTCCAAACACCCCGCCAAGGACCTCGGCCCACATTTCTGCCCTAGTCAGTCAGTGTATTTGTGCCAGACAGGTAAAACACCGCAATGGGAAGTCTTTGTGGACCCACAGCATAGGCAAGCTCTTGGAACTCAAGGAAAGTATTACACATGAAGAAATCAAAGCGCCCAAACATGGCAGTTTCACCCTGCCAAGGACCTCGGCCTCGGCTAACACTATCATTAATCGTAGGCATAAAGCGGACTCTGATGCTAGTGCAGCTGTGAATGTCTCTTTAATGCAGTAATGCTCCTTTGTTTGGTCCAAACCAGTGCTTTAGATAACTGTGGTAATACGAGAGAAAATACATGTTGCCCAGCGCTGATCCCCAGATCCCAAGCAGGAGGAGGAGGAGGTGGCATAATAAGGCCGAGAAACCATGACAGAGGTAGGACCCACAATACTCTGTGTGGGAAGTACGTGAGCGGGCCCTGGGTCAGGCTCGGTCCCAGCCTCCATCTTGTGTGACCCGAGGTGCCGTGATTTAAATAGCTATGGGAAAGCCATGGGTCCCCACACACTTCATTCTCTGTAGGTGTTAGATAGCTCAACACCGCAATGGGAAGTCTTTGAGTTCCTTGGGCTCGCCTATGCGGTCAGTGCACAAAGATGGTATTACAAAGGAAGAAATCAAAGTGCCCATACATGGCAAAGTTTCACCCCACCAAGGACCTCGGCCTTGGCCCACATTTCTGGCCAAGTCAGTGTATTTGTGCCGCGATGGCAGGTCTTTGTGCACCCACAGCATAGGCGACCCCTGTAACATTTCTCTAGCAAGAGTATAGGCGAACCCCTCAAACCATTCAGTAAAAACTGCATAGGCGGACCCCAATAACATTTCTGTAGCAAAGGTATAGGCAAACCCCTCAAACCATTCAGTAGAAACTGCATAGACAGACCTCAGTAACATTTTTTGTAGCAAACGTATAGGCAGACCCCAGTAACATTTCTGTAGCAAATGTATAGGCAGACCCCAGTAACATTTCTGTAGCAAGAGTATAGGCGGACCCCAGTAATATTTTTGTAGTAAAGGTATAGGGAGACCCCAGGAACATTTCTGTAGCAAGAGTATAGGCGAACCCCTCAAACCATTCAGTAGAAACTGCATAGGCAGACCCCAGTAACAGTTCTGTAGCAAAAGTATAGGCAGACCCCTGTAACATTTCTATAGCAAGAGTATAGGCGGACCTCAGTAACATTTCTGTAGCAAAAGTATAGGCGAACCCCTCAAACCATTCATTAGAAACTGCATAGGCGAACCCCTGTAACATTTCTGTAGCAAGAGTATAGGCGGACCCCAGTAACTTTTCTGTAGCAAGAGTATAGGCAGACCCCAGTAGCATTTCTATAGCAAGAGTATAGGCGGACCCCAATAACACTTCTGTTGCAAAAGTATAGGGAGACCCCAGTAACATTTCAGTAGCAAAAGTATAGGCAGACCCCTGTAACATTTCTGTAGCAAGAGTATAGGGAGACCGCAGTAACCTTTCTGTAGCAAAAGTATAGGCGAACCTCTCAAACCATTCAGTAGAAACTGCATAGGCAGACCCCCGTAACATTTCTGTAGCTAGAGTATAGGCTGACCCCGGTAACATTTCTGTAGCAAAAGTATAGGGAGACCCTAGTAGCATTTCTGTAGCAAGAGTGTAGGTGAACCCCTGAAACATTGGTGTACCAAGAGTATAGGCGAACACCTGAAAAAATTTGGTTACCAAGAGTGTAGGCAAAGGCCCGAAAAATTAGATACAGTATAGGCAAGGGCCAGAAAAATTGGTGTACCAAGAGTACAAGTGCACCACTGAAAAATTGCTAAACCGCGAGGGCAGGTGAAACCCATAAACATTTTTAAAGATACAGCTCGCTGTTGCTTAATTTGTAACAAAGCCTGGAGGCAGCCCTGTGAAAAAAATTGGTTTTTGTTCAAGTATCAATACTTTTGAAACTCTGAAAAATTGTAAAAAACTTTTAAACAGAGCCTTTTGGACCGCAGAAAAATTGGCAGTTCAGCATGATGACATGCTGTTTCAGGAGGAGGAGTAATAATATCCGAGAGTGATTGACAAAGCTAATTCCCCCTTTTTTTTGTGGTGAAAGAGGATGCATTTTTCCCCTGTTGTAGGGAAAAGAATCATTAGATTCCGCTTCTTTCCGCCGGAGAAGATAAGTCTGGGGAAATCCAGCCTTTGTTCATCTTTATGAGTATAAGTATGTCGGCACTGGTAGCTGACAGGCGGGTACGCTTATCCGTGATGATTCCCCCAGCTGCACTAAACACCCTCTCTGACAAGATGCTAGCGGCAGGGCAGGCCAGCACCTCCAGGGCGTATAGCGCAAGTTCGTGCCACGTGTCCAGCTTTGACACCCAATAGTTGAATGGAGCAGAGGCATCACGGAGGGCGGTGGTACGATCGGCTATGTACTCCCTAACCATCTTTTTACAGTGCTCCCTCCGACTCAGCCTTGACTGGGGAGTGGTGACACAGTCTTGTTGGGGAGCCATAAAGCTGGCAAAGGCCTTGGAGAGTGTTCCCCTGCCTGCGCTGGACATGCTGCCTGATCCCCGCTCCTTCCCTGCTAGTTGGCCCTCGGAACTGCGTCTTCTGCCACTAGCACTGTGAGATTGGAACTTTAGCATCACTTTTTCCACCAGGGCCCTGTGGTATTGCATTACTCTCGTACCCCTTTCCTCTTCGGGAATGAGAGCGGAAAGCGTGTACACCCAGTAATCCATGTTAGCCAGAATGCGTCTAACCCAAGGGTCACGGGAAAGGCAGCCTAACATGAAGTTAGCCATGTGTGCCAGGGTCCCAGTACGCAACACATTGCTGTCCTCACTAGGAAGATGACTTTCAGGATCCTCCTCCTCTTCAGCCCATACACGCTGAACAGATGAGAGGCAAGCAGCATGGGTACCCTCTGCAGTGTGGCCAGCTGTCTCTTCCCCCTCCTCCTCCTTCTCCAAAACACGCTGAGATATAGACATGAGGGTGGTCTGGCTATCAAGTGACATACTGTCATCCTCGGTCTCCTGTTCCAACCGCAAAATGTCTGCCTTTATGCTTAGCAACGAACTTCTCAGCAGGCAAAGCAGCGGGATGGTAACGCTAATGATTGCCGCATTGCCACTCACCATCTGGGTAGACTCCTCAAAGTTTCCGAGGACCTGGCAGAATTCTGCCATCCATGCCCACTCCTCAGTAAAGAATTGTGGAGGCTGACTACCACTCTGCTGCCCTTGTTGCAGCTGGTATTCCACTATTGCTCTATGCTGCTCTTACAGCCTGGCCAACATGTGCTGGGAGGAAGGAGAAGCAGCAGCCAGAGGATTCAGAGTTGCAGTCCCTAGGCCGGGAGTAGTGGACTGCGTAGAAGACTGGGTGTTCGATACATTGTTGGACGTATTTTCTGCCATCCACGACATGACCTGCTCACACTGCTCTGTTTGTAATAAAGGTCTAACATGTAGACCTGTAAAATTGTGATATGAAGCTGGGGAGCCCAGAAACTTGCCTCTCGCCTAACCCCTCAGCAGGCGGCTGTGATTCACCACGCCCAGGAACTCGGCCTGTGCCCACACCCTCACTTGGACGCCCACGTCCTCGACCCTTACCCCTACTCCTCATAATTGCAGATTAAGAGCAGGGTCCAAATAAATTACCCCACTGTACAGCACTGACAACTGTGGCTTAATTTACCGCACACAGAGATTTGTAGATAGCGGAGGCTTTTTGCTGTGACTTGAAAAAATTAACACGCTGTCTTGCGCTGATACCTAGGGGTAATTTACTGCTTGCAGAGACTTGTAGATAATAGGAGAGGCTGTATGGAGTGGGAGAAGACTCTAAAGCCAGTGGATAGTGCTGGTAACTGCGGCTATCTCAACCCCACCAAGGAAAGGGTATTGTGAGACGCTCTGCACAGCGGCAGAGCTGAAATACTTTGCAGTGGCCCAGGATATATTACAGTGCTGTTTAGCGGTGAGACCTCTGTCTAATGCACTGCAGACACAGAACGGTATAACTGAAGTAGTTTGCAGTAGGCTATGAAATGTTAGAGTGCAGTCTCACGGTGACAGCTGGGTTGTACGGCACTGCAGGCTGAGAACTCTATTACTGAAAGGCTGGGAACAGGCCTGGATGCGCAATACAAAAATTGATGCACTACTGCTTCCAGCCAGCCACAACAGTAATGCACACTATGAGGAGTAGCCCTAGGAAGGACCGTTGGGGTTCTTGAAGACAGGATCCTACGCTAACACTATGCCTGTATAAGCAGCAGCACTTTCCCTAACCTCTGCCAGCATGCATCTGAGGCAAGCCGCAGGCGGGACCAGTTTAAGTACTCGGCAGTCACCTGATCGGCGCAGTCACTCACTGCTGTGGGGTGGGATAGGGCTGGCACGTCACAGCAGGAAGTGGTACTGCCTTTCCCGCATGTCTATGGGCTAGAAAATGGTCCTCAACATGCGGGGAAGGAAATGCAATTGACTCGAGTACCGCGTGGTGTTTGACCCTAATACTCGAACGAGCATCAAGCTCGGACGAGTGTGCTCGCTAATCTCTAGTGAAAAGTTCTCCCCAAACCCCTCGTATATGGGGGCAACTCCAAAAAATGTGCAGAAGAGAACCATGTCTACTACAGCCCCTCCAACATTTATCAGATAGTTCCGGGAAAAAATCTGAAAGTTTGGCCGGGAACCTATACCATCTCGTAATCACTTTGCTGTGAACCTCCATTAACCCCTTGAGTGGCACGCCCGGAAATTTTCCGGGACGAGCTCCACTGCTCATAGCTACATAGCCCGGAAGATTTCCGGGCTATGTATCACTATGGGAGCTGCAGAGCACTATGCCACAAGCTGTGACATTGTGCTCTGCCTGAACAGACCCACAGAGAACAAAGCAAGGGCTTTGAAAAACCAGCAGAAGGTATTGCCGATATGCCGTAATCTCCTGCTTTGTTTACAGGTTGCCATAGAGACCATCGGCTTATCAGAAGCAAGCCGATGGTCTCTGTGGCAGGGAGAGCTTGGTGCTTGGCTGTCAGAGGACAGCTAGGTACCTGCTCTTACAGCAGAGATCAGAGAAAACCTCCGATCTCTGCTGTGTTAACCCTTTACATGCGGCAGTCTATGTGACTGCAGCATGTAAAGGGCTGTCACTGCAGCATGTAAAGGGCTGTCACCATCGGACCCCCGGAATGTGATTAGGGGGTCCTGATGGGTCCCTGTGGAAGTCCCCTAAAGAGGTAAAATAAATAAATAAATAAAAAGGTTAAAAAATATTTAAAAAATTATAAAAACACTTGTCTCCCTTTACTTTGTAAAAAATCAAAAATACAATCACACATGTGGTATCCCTGCGTCGTAATGACCCAGAGAAGGAAGTTAATACATTATTTAACCCCTTAATGACATGCCCCCTTTTTTTCTTTTTTCCCCATTTCTTTTTTTCCTCCCCCCTGTTTAAAAAAATCACAACTTGTCCCGCAAAAAACAAGCCCTCATATGGCCATGTCAATGGAAAAATGAAAAAGTTATGGCTCTTGAGACGCAACTGCAAAATTAGTTGAAATTCAATGATTAGACCATTTAAAAAAACTTGCCCTGGTGGGCACGACAGGGTGGTAGGAAACCCGCCACTCAAGGGGTTAAAGTTGCACATGAGGAGGCCTTATTTGACCATCTGTGCGCCATGTTCCATTGGTCTAATGAAAAGGGTCGTCCTAGTTCCCTCTCCCAATTTAGAATGTGGGCTTTTTTATTAGCGTTGGGGTCATAGTCTCCTTCACCACAGAATGTTTCGTAGATGGCCTTGAGTTTTAGTTTATAAGGGGAAGGGTCAGATATGAATCAAATAAATAAACCGGTAGAGAAAGTTTTAAGGTTGGGAGAGTCGTCCAGATACTACCTATTTGAGAGTAAAGGAGAAATTTGCTGTCTAGGAGACCATATCTGCACTGTAAATCAGCAGAAGGTTTCATCTTATTTCCATCTGCTATATCCGATACTTAAACAATACCCTTGATTTTCCATCTTTGTATATATAAATTGTCTGACCAGAATTCTAAAATATCTATGGGGAGTGAGATCGATCTCCTGGGAGAGTGCTGTTTAGAGGCTTGTAACAAATGCCACCAAGTAGTTATTGCTGCTTTAATCGTAGGATTAAACACCGGAGTCTAAGCTGGCTGCTAATAACAGATTGCAAAGCGATTTCTTGCCTAGCGTAGACTGATCAATGTTTGGCCAGCTATTTCTCTCCCGTGGAACGCACCAAGCTCTAATTTGGGAAATAATGTTTGCTTTGTAATAGACTGCTATGTTGGGAACTCCCATTCCTCCATGCCTTCTGGGGCTATACAATATAGATGCAGCTACTCTCGGTTTCTTATCTCCCCAGATAAAAGCCATCAATTGTTTTTGTAGAACTTTTAATAGCTTGATGGGGTAACAGATTGCGATAGTACGAAATCTATATAGAATCCTCAGGAGGATCATCATTTTATATATGATGATTCTCCCTATCTAGGTGAACTCCACCTTGTTGTAATTGTTGAGACACTCCCGTATTTCTTCCGTCAGTAAGGTGATATTGTGATTCGTTATATTTTCTGAGGGGGACGAGATTGTTATGCCCCAATATTGGATATCTCTGGACTCCCACCCGTAAAGGAATTCTTTTTTAATTTGGGACTGATGTTTTGCGGAAATATAATAGCCAATATTTTGGATTTTGTTGAGATGATTTTGTAGAATAAAATCTTCCCAAAATATGATAATGGCTCAGATGCCACCCTGAGGGATTCTAGGGGAGAAGTTAGCATTAATATTGTGTCGTCGGCAAAGAGGCTAACTTTGTGTTGCCTGGATGCTATAGGAACACCACTGATATTACCACACATGCAAATTGCTTCATCAAGGGGTTCTATGGTTAAAATAAACAAAGTGGGGGATAAAGGGTACCCCTGTCTGGTCCCATTTGTTATTTTGAATAGGTTAGATATAACTCCATTTATTATGATTCTAGCAGTGGGGGAACCGTATAGAGCCCGAATTACACCCAGAATTGTACCTTCGAATCCCATGTTCTCCACTGCCGAGAAGGCTTATCCCTAGTGGATCCTGTCGAAAGCCTTCTCCGTGTCCAAAGTTAGAAGCAGACAAGGCGTTCGAGAGGCCTCCGCTCCTCCCAACACATCCAACAATCTCCTAGTAGTATCTGCTGTTTGTCTTCCCTTTACAAATTCTGTCTGGTCACTATGAACAAGGTCAGGGGCTATCTCTAGAAGTCTTTTGGCTAATATCTTTGCAAAATATTTAGTATCATTGTTAAGAAGCAAAATTGGTCTGAAGTCAGCTGGAGAAGATGTTCTTTTGCCAGGTTTTGGGTATTGCGACTATGTTTGCCTGAAGCATTTCCGGAGGAAGGAAGCCATTCAGCATGGCGTATTTGAATACGTTTAACATATGAGTAGCTAGTTGTAATTTGAAATTTTATAATATTTATTAGTAAAACTGTCTGGGCCAGGAACCTTGTTTTTCTTGGAATTGTTAATAACATGCAGAATTTCTTTTAAGGGATTTAGATCCTCTAGCTGTTTTCCATTTGATTTTGGGAGTTGGATAGAGGACAGAAAGCGATCTTTTTTGCTTTTAAAAGGCTGTGACAGGGAGGGTTCTTTGTTAAGGTTATACAAGGATCGGTAGAAGTTTCTAAAAACATCAGCTATTTCTAACGAGTTCGAGATTTTATTGCCTGAAGTTGGATCCACTATAAAAAGAAGCTTTGTCTTAGTTTTTTTTGTTTTACTCTATTAGCCATTAGTGAGTAAATCTATTATTATTAATATAATAGGAGGACCTCAAGCTTTTTAGATTTTTCTCGTGTTTATCTGTAGGGATATTTCGTGCTCTAAGTCTTGTGTCTCTAAGTTTGTTATGCAGATCAGTCGATGTAGCATTTTGTAGGTCTTTTTCTAATCCCACTAGTTCCATCAGGGTATTTTGAAAAATCTTATCTCTCTTTATTTTGTAAATGGAGCCCTGATGGATCATCACAGATTTATGAGCATTCCACAGAGTGAATTGACATGTTTCAGGAGAGTCATTGAACCTGAAATACTCCTCAAGAGCTTCCCGAACCACCTTCTGGAATTTATGTTTTTTTATTAGGAACGCATTATTCCTCCAGTTTCCAAAAGATGGAACCTGAGGGCCCAACTTGAATCTAAGTGTAATCAGGGCATGATCTGACCATGAGGTCACGCCAACTTTAGCTTCTTGGACTCTCTTTAGAACTAGAAAATCTACCAGGAATATGTCGATCCTAGAAAAGGAATTATGACGAAATGAATAAAAGGTGTACTCTCTGGAGCTAACATTCAGACATCTAAAGGGGTTGAACAAGTTTGCTCTATGGATCCAGGGAGATAGAGCTGGGCCTCCCCTTTTACCTGTAGAGCTAGTATGCAAAGTGGCATCTGCTATGAGGTTAACCCCTTAATGACATGGCCTATTTTGGCGTTGAGGACCAAGCGATTTTTTTGGTATTTTTCCATCTCCATTTTTCAAAAGCCATAACTTTTTTATTTTTCCGTGGACGCGGCCGTATAAGGGCTTGTTTTTTGCGTGGCGAGCTGTAGTTTTTATCGGTGCCACTTTTGGGTACATAGACAATATCGTAAAATTTTTTTATTTTTTTTTATGATAACAGGGAGAGAAAACGCATCAATTCTGCCATAGATTTCTTTTTCTTTTTTTTACAGCGTTAATCATGCAGCATAAATGACACACTAAATTTTTTCTGCGGGTCGGTACGGTAACAACGATACCAAAATTGTTATATTTTTTTTAGGTTTTTACACTTTTTTGCAATAAAACCCCCTTTTTTTGGAAATCTTTTTTTTCCTCTATAGCTGCATTAAAAGTCCTGTAACTTTTTAATTTGTCTATGTACGGAGCTCTATGAGGGCTTATTTTTTGCGAGACGAGCTGTAGTTTTTATTGGTACCATTTTGGGGAATGTACGGCTTTTTTGGTCACTTTTATTGCATTTTTTGGGAGGCAAAATGCTAAAAATTAGCATTTTGCCTCTGTTTTTTAGCGTTGTTTTTTACGCTTTTTATCGTACAAAATAAAAAGTGTTTTCAACTTTTTGTACACGTCGTTACGGACGTGTCAATACCAAATATGTGTGGTTTTAATTTTTTTTCCCTTTTTTTATGCTAATATTAGAAAAAGCATAAAAAAAGGGGTTTTTTTTACATTTTTTTTAACATTTTTCTTTTTTTTACACTTTTCTTTTCTTTTTTTATACTATTTGAGTCCCTCTGAGGGACTTACAACACTGTGCCTATGATCGCTGTTATAAGGCCTGGCAGAGCTACTGCTCTGCCATGCCTTATCGCTTATACAGCGATTATAGGCACAGGCAATACAGGACGCCAGTGTCTGTGACTGACAGCCGGCTCCCGCTGCGGGATAGCGCTGGATCTTATGTGATCCTGCGCTATCTCCAGGACGTACCGGTACGTCCTGTTGCGGGAAGTACCAGGCTGCCAGGACGTACCGGTACGTCCTGGAGCGGGAAGGGGTTAAAGTCTCCGCACAGTATTAAGTCGCCTTGTTGGGCTTTCTTTAGTCTCCTCATCATCCTGTCCAAGAATTTGATTTGCTTTGAATTTGGAGCATAGATGTTTGATATGGTCCCAAGGAGGCTCTCAATTTTGCAGATAAGAATCAGCAACCTTCCCTCAGGATCTGCGATCTCCTCAACATGTTGGAAGTCCAATGAGTCCCTTATAGCTATTAGCACTCCGACCTTCTTCTTGGGAGAATTAGCTAAAAAGACTTTAGGAAACTTGGGATGAAGTAGAGCAGGGGCCTTGTTCTGGGCAAAATGGGTCTCCTGGATGCAGATAATGTCTGCCTTAGAAGAGAGAGCTTCTCTCCATGAAGCCGATCTCTTGTGCGGTGAGTTAAGGCCTTTGACGTTTAATGATAGATTTAGCTCCATTTGGATTTCATGGGGAGGAGCCTATGATGACCAATTTTGCTCTCAGCAATAGGTTTCGTTCGCATATGATTGCTCTGTTGAAAGGTCAGGATGTACACAAAAAGAATCTGAAAGGTGATCCTATTTTGAAGTGGAAAGGGTAGGGTGAGATAACTTCCAATAGGAAAAAAAAACAATTGGTTTTAACACTTTGAGAAACCAACTTGTAAAAAATTTAAGAAAATTAGCCTTTTCGGAGCTTAAGGCAAATCCAAGCCCACGCGTAAAAGGCCATGGTAGGGGGCGCTAATAGTTCAGCCTACCATCGGATGACACCCCATTGTGTGGACTGAGGACCTCAGCTCTGAGCGCTGCTTGCCGCATCTCCCTCCATGCTGCGAGTCGAGAAGAAGTCGGTCTGGCGCTTGGGACCCGCTTTCAGCAGCCGCCTTCTTGACATCGCTGGGTGCAGCGGCTCCTCCGACACCTCCTGAAGGTAATCAGGGTCCTTTCTGTTGCTTAGGGTGGATTCAAGGTACGGAGTTCACAGACTAGCGTCCACCATCAGAGCCCTCCAGGCTACGCCCCTGTTATTTCCTGTGTTTGACCCAATTTGCATGACTGTTCTTGGATATCCTGTATACTGACACCATCCTTACCTTCGGACTGTCTTCTAAAATCACTTTTGAACCTGACATTCACCTGCCTGTTTGCAACCGGCATTTGGGGACTATGCTGTGGACCATGATTCTAGTTCTTATTCAGCAATATCCACACCTCTTTGCATGGTCTTCGGGTCTCTGTTGCTCAGCTTAGCCTCTGCCAACATGTCTTCTTGTTAACCACCTTCCAACACCCTCAACTCCATCTTGATCTCACTTTCCATTTGTGCAACTCTCTGTCCTAGTCTAGAACACTTGCTATTGGCATACCTGCTGCCAGCCCACCAGTTACCAGCATCCAGGTAGACCCTTGGACTAGAATACGTAGGGAATTTAGCAACCATACAGGACAGCAGCCAAATAACATTGCTGTAGCTTGGCCAAACAACTCAACAGAACTAAACAATACAGTGCTTACATTAGACCAACAAATACAGTACTACATAATCATTGTGGTTACTATTTTACGTGGATTAGCAGTAATTGTTTGCAAGTGTACTTACCAAGTAGGTGAAGTGTTTGATCTGATTCTGTACTCCAACGTTACTATTTAAGATATTAAAGTTTATAAAAATCTGTGTTCTGGGTTCCAGGATGGTATTGGTGACGCCAATGTGCAGGTAATTGTACTGTGTACTCGGTGTCTTGTATGCTGTCACTGTCGTTTCTCCAGATGCCTGCAAGTTGTCGGGTAAACCGGGCACAGCTGTCCTTACCTGTGAGTAATGAATACATGAGAATGAGACAAAGTCTGCATTGTGGATGGAGAATCTGCCTTGAACTATTATTTTAAGGGGTTTTCCCATTAGTCCAAGTTGCTTCACAACCCCTCTGTCCTTCGAGGTCGCTGCTGACCAGGACATGTGATTGCTGCAGCCAATCACTGACTTTAGAAGGTCACTGCTGTGACCAGAGATTGGCTGCAGCAGTCACAGTTTCTGGTAAGCAGCAACCAGGAAGGACAGAGGGGTTGTGAAGCAAGTGTAAGACATGAGAAAACCCTTTAAATCTCATTCTGTCCATTTGTGTTTCAAACCTTTGCAGATATTAGGGATTAATATTTGCAGAAACCAAATGTAATTGATATTTGCTTTAATTTCAAATAAGTCCTGTGTGTCCCAACAAAAAAGGCAAAAAAACTTTTGGGTTAACTAAGAAATAATAATATAACTAGAGATGAGCGAGCACCAAAATGCTCGGGTGCTCGTTACTCGGGACGAAATTATCGCGATGCTCGAGGGTTCGTTTCGAATAACGAACCCCATTGAAGTCAATGGGCGACCCGAGCCTTTTTGTATTTCGCCGATGCTCGCTAAGGTTTTCATGTGTGAAAATCTGGGCAATTCAAGAAAGTGATGGGAACGACACAGCAACGGATAGGGCAGGCGAGAGGCTACATGTTGGGCTGCATCTCAAGTTCACAGGTCCCACTATTAAGCCACAATACCGGCAAGAGTGCACCCCCTCCCAACAACTTTTACTTCTGAAAAGCCCTCATTAGCAATGCATACCTTAGCTAAGCACCACACTACCTCCAACAAAGCACAATCACTGCCTGCATGACACTCCGCTGCCACTTCTCCTGGGTTACATGCTGCCCAACCCCCCCGCACGACCCAGTGTCCACAGCGCACACAAAAGTGTCCCTGCGCAGCCTCCAGCTGCCCTCATGCCACACCACCCTCATGTCTATTTATAAGTGCGTCTGCCATGAGGAGAAACCGCAGGCACACACTGCAGAGGGTTGGCACGGCTATGCAGCGACCCTCTTTAAAAGGGGCGGGGCGATAGCCCACAATGCTGTACAGAAGCAATGAGAAATATAATCCTGTGCCACCGCCATCAGGAGCTGCACACGTGGGCATAGCAATGGGGAACCTATGTGCCACACACTATTCATTCTGTCAAGGTGTCTGCATGCCCCTGTCAGACCGCAGTTTTTAATTCATAGACACAGGCAGGTACAACTCCCTATTGTGAAGTCCCTGTGGACCCACAGCATGGGTGGCTCCCTGGAACCCACCGGCGGTACATAAAAATATCCCATTGCATTGCCCAACACAGCTGAGGTAGTAATGTCGTGCTTAATGCAGGTGGGCTTCGGCCCACACTGCATGCCCCAGTCTGACTGGGGTTCTTTAGAAGTGGAAACAGATGCATTTATAATTCTCTGTGGACCCACAGCATGGGTGGGTGCCAGGAAGCCACTGGCGGTACATAAAAATATCCCATTGCATTGCCCAACACAGCTGAGGTAGTAATGTTGTGCTTAATGCAGGTGGGCTTTGGCCCACACTGCATGCCCCAGTCAGACTGGGGTTCTTTAGAAGTGGAAACACATGCATTTATAATTCCCTGTGGACCCACAGCATGGGTGGCTCCCTGGAACCCACCGGCGGTACATAAAAATATCCCATTGCATTGCCCAACACAGCTGAGGTAGTAATATCGTGCTTAATGCAGGTGGCATGCCCCAGTCTGACTGGGGTTCTTTAGAAGTGGAAACAGATGCATTTATAATTCTCTGTGGACCCACAGCATGGGTGGGTGCCAGGAAGCCACCGGCGGTACATAAAAATATCCCATTGCATTGCCCAACACAGCTGAGGTAGTAATGTCGTGCTTAATGCAGGTGGGCTTCGGCCCACACTGCATGCCCCAGTCTGACTGGGGTTCTTTAGAAGTGGAAACAGATGCATTTATAATTCTCTGTGGACCCACAGCATGGGTGGGTGCCAGGAAGCCACCGTCGGTACATAAAAATATCCCATTGCATTGCCCAACACAGCTGAGGTAGTAATGTCGTGCTTAATGCAGGTGGGCTTCGGCCCACACTGCATGCCCCAGTCTGACTGGGGCTCTTTAGAAGTGGAAACAGATGCATTTATAATTCTCTGTGGACCCACAGCATGGGTGGGTGCCAGGAAGCCACCGGCGGTACATAAAAATATCCCATTGCATTGCCGAACACAGCTGAGGTAGTAATGTTGTGCTTAATGCAGGTGGGCTTCGGCCCACACTGCATGCCCCAGTCTGACTGGGGTTCTTTAGAAGTGGAAACAGATGCATTTATAATTCCCTGTGGACCCACAGCATGGGTGGCTCCCTGGAACCCACCGGCGGTACATAAAAATATCCCATTGCATTGCCCAACACAGCGGCTGTAACGTCAGCTGTAATGCAGGTGGGCTAAAAATTAATTTGATTACACTGTAGGCGAGGGCCCACAAAAATTGCTGTATCAACAGTACTAATGTACATCAGAAAAATTGGCCCTGGCCAACCAAGAGGGCAGGTGAAACCCATTAATCGCTTTGGTTAATGTGGCTGAAGTGGTAACTAGGCCTGGAGGCAGCCCAGTTTAACGAAAAATTGGTTCAAGTTAAAGTTTCAACGCTTTTAAGAGCATTGAAACGTATAAAAATGTTTAAGAAAAATTATATGACTGAGCCTTGTGGCCCTAAGAAAAATTGCCCTTTCGGCGTCATTACGTGAGGTTTCAGGAGGAGGAGGAGGAGGAATATTATACACAGATTTATGAAGCAGAAATGTCCCCGTTTTGGATGGTGAGAGAGAACGATGCTTCCATCCGCGGGTGCAGCCTACGTATTGCTTAGGTATCGCTGCTGTCCGCTGGTGGAGAAGAGAAGTCTGGGGAAATCCAGGCTTTGTTCATCTTGATGAGTGTAAGCCTGTCGGCACTGTCGGTTGACAGGCGGGTACGCTTATCTGTGATGATTCCCCCAGCCGCACTAAACACCCTCTCTGACAAGACGCTAGCCGCAGGACAAGCAAGCACCTCCAGGGCATACAGCGCGAGTTCAGGCCACGTGTCCAGCTTCGACACCCAGTAGTTGTAGGTGGCAGAGGCGTCAGGGAGGACGGTCGTGCGATCGGCTACGTACTCCCTCACCATCCTTTTACAGTGCTCCCGCCGACTCAGCCTTGACTGGGGAGCGGTGACACAGTCTTGCTGGGGAGCCATAAAGCTGTCCAGGGCCTTAAAGACTGTTGTATTGCCTGTGCTGTACATGCTGCTCGATCTCCGCACCTCCCCTGCTACCTGGCCCTCGGAACTGCGCCTTCTGCCACTAGCGCTGTCGGATGGGAATTTTACCATCAGTTTGTCCGCCAGGGTCCTGTGGTATAGCAACACTCTCGAACCCCTTTCCTCTTCGGGAATGAGAGTGGAAAGGTTCTCCTTATACCGTGGGTCGAGCAGTGTGTACACCCAGTAATCCGTAGTGGCCAGAATGCGTGCAACGCGAGGGTCACGAGAAAGGCATCCTAACATGAAGTCAGCCATGTGTGCCAGGGTACCTGTACGCAACACATGGCTGTCTTCACTAGGAAGATCACTTTCAGGATCCTCCTCTTCCTCCTCCTCCTCCTCAGGCCATACACGCTGAAATGATGACAGGCAAGCAGCATGGGTACCGTCAGCAGTGGGCCAAGCTGTCTCTTCCCCCTCCTCCTCATCCTCCTCATGCTCCTCCTCCTCCTCCTGAACGCGCTGAGATATAGACAGGAGGGTGCTCTGACTATCCAGCGACATACTGTCTTCCCCCGGCTCTGTTTCCGAGCGCAAAGCGGCTGCCTTTATGCTTTGCAGGGAACTTCTCAAGATGCATAGCAGAGGAATGGTGACGCTAATGATTGCAGCATCGCCGCTCACCACCTGGGTAGACTGCTCAAAGTTTCGAAGGACCTGGCAGATGTCTGCCAACCAGGCCCACTCTTCTGAAAATAATTGAGGAGGCTGACTCCCACTGCGCCGCCCATGTTGGAGTTGGTATTCCACTATAGCTCTACGCTGCTCATAGAGCCTGGCCAACATGTGGAGCGTAGAGTTCCACCGTGTGGGCACGTCGCACAGCAGTCGGTGCACTGGCAGATTAAACCGATGTTGCAGGGTGCGCAGGGTGGCTGCGTCCGTGTGGGACTTGCGGAAATGTGCGCAGAGCCGGCGCACCTTTCCGAGCAGGTCTGACAAGCGTGGGTAGCTTTTCCGAAAGCGCTGAACCACCAAATTAAAGACGTGGGCCAGGCATGGCACGTGCGTGAGGCTGCCGAGCTGCAGAGCCGCCACCAGGTTACGGCCGTTGTCACACACGACCATGCCCGGTTGGAGGCTCAGCGGCGCAAGCCAGCGGTCGGTCTGCTCTGTCAGACCCTGCAGCAGTTCGTGGGCCGTGTGCCTCTTATCTCCTAAGCTGAGTAGTTTCAGCACGGCCTGCTGACGCTTGCCCACCGCTGTGCTGCCACGACGCGCGACACCGACTGCTGGCGACGTGCTGCTGCTGCTGACACATCTTGATTGCGAGACAGAGGTTGCGTTGGAGGAGGAGGAGGAGGGTGGTTTAGTGGAGGAAGCATACACCGCTGCAGATACCACCACCGAGCTGGGGCCCGCAATTCTGAGGGTGGGTAGGACGTGAGCGGTCCCAGGCTCTGACTCGGTCCCAGCCTCCACTAAATTCACCCAATGTGCCGTCAGGGAGATGTAGTGGCCCTGCCCGCCTGTGCTTGTCCACGTGTCCGTTGTTAAGTGGACCTTGGCAGTAACCGCGTTGGTGAGGGTGCGTACAATGTTGCGGGAGACGTGGTCGTGCAGGGCTGGGACGGCACATCGGGAAAAGTAGTGGCGACTGGGAACTGAGTAGCGCGGGGCCGCCGCCGCCATCATACTTTTGAAGGACTCCGTTTCCACAACCCTATACGGCAGCATCTGAAGGCTGATAAATTTGGCTATGTGGACGGTTAACGCTTGAGCGTGCGGGTGCGTGGAGGCGTACTTGCGCTTGCGCTCAAACACTTGCGCTAGCGACGGCTGGATGGTGCGGTGCGAGACATTGCTGGATTGGGCCGAGGACAGCGGAGGTGAGGGTGTGGGTGCAGGCCAGGAGACGGTAGTGCCTGTGTCCTCAGAGCGGGGTTGGATCTCAGTGGCAGGTTGGGGCACAGGGGGAGAGGCAGCGGTGCAAACCGGAGGCGGTGAACGGCCTTCGTCCCACCTTGTGGGGTGCTTGGCCATCATATGTCTGCGCATGCTGGTGGTGGTGAGGCTGTTGGTGGTGGCTCCCCGGCTGATCTTGGCGCGACACAGGTTGCACACCACTGTTCGTCGGTCGTCAGGCGTCTCTGTGAAAAACTGCCAGACCTTAGAGCACCTTGGCCTCTGCAGGGTGGCATGGCGCGAGGGTGCGCTTTGGGAAACAGTTGGTGGATTATTCGGTCTGGCCCTGCCTCTACCCCTGGCCACCGCACTGCCTCTTGCAACCTGCCCTGCTGCTGCCCTTGCCTCCCCCTCTGAAGACCTGTCCTGAGTAGGCGTTGCAAACCAGGTGGGGTCAGTCACCTCATCGTCCTGCTGCTCTTCCTCAGAATCCTCTGTGTGCTCCTCCCTCGGACTTACTGCCCTTACTACTACCTCACCGATAGACAACTGTGTCTCATCGTCATCGTCGTCCTCACCCACTGAAAGGTCTTGAGACAGTTGCCGGCTGTCCCCAGCCTCATCCCCCGGATCCCGGGAACTTTCCAATGGTTGGGCATCAGTGACGATAAACTCCTCTGGTGGGAGAGGAACCACTGCTGCCCAATCTGAGCAGGGGCCCGAGAACAGTTCCTGGGAGTCTTCCCGCTCCTGAGCATGTGTCATTGTAGTGGAGTGAGGGGGCTGGGAGGAAGGAGGAGCAGCAGCCAGAGGATTTGGATTTGCAGCACTGGACGGCGCAGAACTGTGGGTGGATGATGGCTTGCTCGAAGCACTTTCTGCCATCCACGACAGGACCTGCTCACACTGCTCATTTTCTAATAAAGGTCTCCCGCGTGGACCCATTAATTGGACGATGAATGTGGGGACGCCAGAAACGTGCCTCTCTCCTAATCGCGCAGCAGTCGGCTGCGATACACCTGGATCAGGAGCTCGGCCTGTGCCCACACCCTCACTTGGGCCTACGCGTCCTCGGCCACGTCCACGTCCTCTAGGCCTACCCCTACCCCTCAGCATGCTGTATTACCAGTGATTTCCCAGGCAGGAAATAAATTGGTGCAAGCCTGCAGGACAAATAGAATTGTTCCCTTTTTTTTTAAAGGGAAGGCCGGCCCACTGACTATATTCAATCAGATAAGAAATCTGTTCCACAGAAATGCAGTTATATGAAGTGCAGCAAGAGCGGTGATTTTTCCCAGGAAGGCAGGAAAGAAATTGGCGCAAGCCTGCTGTTAAACGTAGCTGGCTGCGTATGAATTTTTTACTATCTCCACCCACCACACACGTATACAGAACGCTGAGGACTGACAGAGGCAGGGCACATAGAATTTTTCCCTTTTTTTAAAAAGAAAAGGCCCACTGACTATATTCAATCAGATAAGAAATCTGTTCCACAGAAATGCAGTTATATGAAGTGCAGCAGAGCGGTGATTTTTCCCAGGAAGGCAGGAAAGAAATTGGCGCAAGACTGCTGTTAAACGTAGCTGGCTGCGTATGAATTTTTTACTATCTCCACCCACCACACACGTACACAGAACGGTGAGGACTGACAGAGGCAGGGCACATAGAATTTTTCCCTTTTTTTAAAAGAAAAGGCCCACTGACTATATTCAATCAATAATATATGTCTTCTGTCCCTGCCTACACAATTCTCTCCCTGTAGTATTACTGCAGGGCGCAATGCTCTGCACAGCCGATTTTGAAAAAAAAAATGCAACACTGCTAACAGCAGCCTGCACAGTACTGCACATGGTTAAATGTGGCCCTAAGAAGGACCGTTGGGGTTCTTGAAGCCTACACTCACTCCTAACACTCTCCCTGCCTAACCACCACTTCTGTCCCTGGACTATTACTGCAGGGCGCAATGCTCTGCACAGCCGATTTTGAAAAAAAAAAAATTGTGCAACACTGCTAACAGCACCCTCCACAGTACTGCACACGGATAGATGTGGCCCTGAGAAGGACCGTTGGGGTTCTTGAAGCCTACACTCACTCCTAACACTCTCCCTACAGCAGCTCCAGCACGATAGCACTTTCCCTCAGCTAACTCACAAGGCATCTGAGGCGAGCCGCGGGAGGGGCCGACTTTTATACTCGGGTGACATCTGATCTCCCCAGCCACTCACTGCAGGGGGGTGGTATAGGGCTTGAACGTCACAGGGGGAAGTTGTAATGCCTTCCCTGTCTTTCAATTGGCCAGAAAAGCGCGCTAACGTCTCAGAGAGGAAACTGAAAGTAACCCGAACATCGCGTGGTACTCGTTAAGAGTAACGCGCATCCCGAACACCCTAATATTCGCCCGAGCATCAAGCTCGGACGAGTACGTTCGCTCATCTCTAAATATAACGCTTTACAATGCAGCATTTGAAAAAGAGACATTTTACTTTGATAATGAAGACACAAAACCCCCCATGTATAGGTAAAACCGTGTCAGCTCACCGCCACTTGTACGAGAGGATACACACTCTACAAGTCCAGCGATCGATGCAAGGAGGCATAAACGCTGAGCTGGTTCCCAGGTAAAAAAAAATGCCAGTGCCGAAAGCAAAATTAAAACCATGCATTATTGGTAAACTGGTTTAAGATCTCATGGTTTGCAGACCATATAACACCAAATAGACACATTTCCAACTCAATTCGGATTTACGCATTTGTTTTTTGTTTTTTTTTACTTTTGGAGCTGGAGTCTACCATTGTTACAGTACAAAACACCCAGTCATGAAGGTCTGTGCTGTGTTTGTGTGAGGAGGGGTTGATTGTTTCTCCAGATAGAGAGCGCCGGGTTGGTGTAAAGCGTCTAAGGCTGGGTTCACACGGGACGGATTTGACGAGGAAATTCTGCGCGGCAAATCTGCCTATGGCTCTTACTTCCAGGATTAGCCAGCTATGTGGATGAGATTTAACAAAAATCTCGTCCCCATGGGGTGGCCAATCCGTCACGGCAAAGCCGGACGAACCACCAATGCGGCACGGAATTGACATCCGCAGCATGCCAACTTTTTTTTCCGTTGCGGCCTCACTTCTCTCTACGGGGAAAGAAAGCTGCAACGGAATGCCGGCGGCCGGACCGCTCCAAAAGCTGCGTCAGAACGCCGTGCGTTTTGAAACTGCGGCTCTCCCTCAGAAATCTCGCGGCTTTTTGGTGCGGCCAAGCCACGTGGGATTTCCGTCCCGTGGGAACCCAGCCTTAGGCTGAACGTACATTTAAGGTATCAATTGGACAATGATAATCCGTATGAACGATCCCATCAGCAACACTGTACATGAAGATGGATGATCGGGGAGTCGTTTCTAAAATAAAATTGGCTGCATGGGGCTTGAACATTATGGCAAAGGATCGTCTGGATTTGGCCAATTATTGAATAAATGTACAATCTCATCTGTGGCCAAGAGGAATTTTTCAACATGATGGAACGTATCTATCAATTTTGCAGCTGATGGTCAGCCAAAATGGCCAAAATCATTCCATTTCAGAGAACTTGTTTTTCCATGTATATGGTCAGCTTAATAGAATATGTAATCCTTGTTGGAAAAAAAATGCAAATTAACTTGAGACCAAAGGAAATCTGTCACTTTTGTGCCACCCAATTTGTATACCAGAAATATCTATAAAGGGGGAAAACATGGAAACATATGAAAAAACCTCCATAGAGAGAATGGTTATATTAGGACGTAGGAATGCCATAGAGCGGGGTCCCCTGCTCAGGATTGCTTTCTATGACCCATAATGGGGTAGCAAAAGATGCACCAGTTTTGGTGGCTCTTCTGTTGTCCAAGTATTACCAATTTTGTCCCAGGACGAGAGAGTTATTTTAAAGGGGTTGTCCCGCGAAAGCAAGTGGGGTTATATAGTTCTGTATGGCCATATTAATGCACTTTGTAATGTACATCATGCATTAAATATGAGCCATACAGAAGTTATTCACTTACCTGTTCCGTTGCTAGCGTCCTCGTCTCCATGGTGCCGTCTAATTTCAGCGTCTAATCGCCCGATTAGACGCGCTTGCGCAGTCCGGTCTTCTTTCTTCTGAATGGGGCCGCTCGTGCCGGAGAGCGGCTCCTCGTAGCTCCGCCCCGTCACGTGTGCCGATTCCAGCCAATCAGGAGGCTGGAATCAGCAATGGACCGCACAGAGCCCACGGTGCACCATGGGAGAAGACCCGCGGTGCATCGTGGGTGAAGATCCCGGCAGCCATCTTACTAAGGTAAGTAAGAAGTCGCAGCAGCGCCGGGATTCGGGTAAGTACCGGACGGTTTTTTTTTTAACCCCTGCATCGGGTTTGTCTCGCGCCGAACGGGGGGGCTATTGAATAAAAAAAAAACCCGTTTCGGCGCGGGACAACCCCTTTAACTGTTATGGTTGACATCGTCCATTTTCATAAACTTTAGTCTAATATGGGCAGCTTAATGGAGAATGAACTAAGAGAAAGAAAGAGATTGGAATAACCACAATAGCAGATAGAAAATTGAAGTTGTAGGACTAAGGCTTATTTCACACGGGCAAGCGTGATATTGGGCTATGTAACTCAGCCTGATATCAAGCTTGGCAACCTGCAAGATATCTGAGGATGTATGCAAGGCATTTTGAGGCCAAAAATGCCTACTATTGCTTCAGGGAAGTGGCGATCCTCCGGCACATTTCAGCCAAGGGGAAGGATTGGCAAGTGTTTCCCATTGTTTTCAATGAGAAACATCGCATTGCATGAACATCGCATACTGTGCAATATGTTTTCCGGTCACATTGAAGACCATGGGCGAGGCGTTCCAAGAGAATAGCCAAAGATAGGACCTACCGCGATTTTTCCCACATCTCAATAGAATAGGGTTGATATTTGTGCGCCTCACATTGCACTAATCTCACACGATTTTCTCGGCCATGTGAAAACTGCTAAATACATTCTTACAATCAATTGGAAAAATTTGGTCTTGAGATGAAACTATTTTACATTAAACTCAGATTACAAAAACTTTAAAAATGGGGGGAGATTTGAGCAAGATTGCTGGGTCTAATCAAACTAAATGTAGCTCTCTGGTAAGGTCTAGTAGTGTCAAGTCCATCAGAAAAGCAATAAAGTAAGACTTACAGTTATATGTAAAGATTTCAGATTTACGGCCGTGTTCAGCCTCAATCTTGCCAATCCATCTTGATGAGTTGTACCTGTGTTACCACCTGGGTTTGCCACCAACAAGATGTCATTTGCAGGAGAACCATCTGGGTTGGTTACCATCACCTGCATGGAAGCAAAATGCAAAATAACTCCTTATAAATGCAGGGAGGGAATGCCACATTGAATGTACAGAAAGTCATGGCATGGAAGAGTTCTATACCTGTTATAAGTTATGAGCTATAGACTTGTGCTATATTGTATGCCAGTTACTAGTTTAAATTCTAGTAAGTCTCTGAGGGTCATGACCCTTCCACATTTTTGGAAAGTGACAAAAGTGGCAGAATCCCCCCCCCCCCCCCCCCACACACACAAAAAAGTTACAAATTTTTGTGCAAATTTGTGACATTTTTACCCCAGAAAACTGGTTGTTTTTTCCCTGTAGTTCTTGTTCACTGCTTTCAACTTTTATGTTCACTGCTTCGTTATAGGGTTGTGCTGATATGCACAACCTCATACCTGAATACAGGGCCTGGGATGATGAGCTGATAACCCAGGGTTCTGCTGTAAGCAATAAGCTGATTATGCTGGGGAAAGCTGCGGTCATCCAAGCATTTTTTTTCTGCTGTGGTTACTGTGGGGGAAATGTAGTATTATATAGCATGAATGGTCTTTCTGTAATAGGACCATACAAGGTCTGCCTGAAGGAAAGCCACCCATCCCCTTCTTATTGACCCTTGCTCTGTTTTGGTCATTGATGGGGAACCCTGACAAGGACCCCGTTCATATGCCTAATAGGGGATACCAACAGGGAATGCCATCTTGGCACAACATGTTTTATTTCACTATAGAGATCCCCGAATTTCCTCTAATAGGCAGCAGTTGAAGCTTGTGCTGAACTTGGCACCTAAACAGCAGCATGAGCTCCCTGGCGGGCTACCTATTAAATACTCCAATTCACAGCCACATCCATTGGCTTTTGTAGAATTTACTTTTCTACATGCCAGGCTTCTCAGCAGTTTCATGTTATCATGGATAGCCCAATCTTTGGCTGCAGCACCAATAGATAGTCTGTAAAATAGCAGCATTCAGATAAGTATATCTTTGGACGGCTCTATGGGACAATTCCAACCTTGATTTGAAAATGGCATACTGTACTGTAAATAGAATGTAGATAGAAAATACAAACCATGAGGTCAAATGGCATTCCGGGCTTAAAATATTTGGATGTTTTGGTGAACAGAATTTTATATGGAGAATTCACGATGTAAATGTCATCCAACTCGGCTTCTACGAAGTCACTGCCTGTAACAGAAAGAATCACATTCATTGCATGTAGTAATGCTTCACATTTAGAAATGGAAAAGAATTGTCTTTTGGCAATAAGTGGATCACAAAGTGTCTCCAGCTGGGACCCCCAGGGATTTGCAGCAATCTGTTGTAAACTTAACAGTAAGCGTTTGATTTCCTACAGCACCACCACAGGGGAAATTAAAGGGGTTGTCCCGCGAAACAAAGTGGGAGTATACACTTCTGTATGGCCATATTAATGCACTTTGTAATGTAGATTGTGCATTAATTATGAGCCATACAGAAGTTATTCACTTACCTGTTCCGTTGCTAGCGTCCCCGTCTCCATGGTGCCGTCTAATTTTCAGCGTCTAATCGCCCGATTAGACGCGCTTGCGCAGTCCGGTCTTCTTCTTTTCTGAATGGGGCCACTCGTGCCGGAGAGCGGCTCCTCGTAGCTCCACCCCGTCACGTGTGCCGATTCCAACCAATCAGGAGGCTGGAATCGGCAATGGACCGCACAGAAGACCTGCGGTCCACCGAGGGTGAAGATCCCGGCGGCCATCTTCGCAAGGTAAGTAAGAAGTCATCGGAGCGCGGGGATTCGGGTAAGCACTATCCGTTTTGTTTTTTTTTTAACCCCTGCATCGGGTTTGTCTCGCGCCGAACGGGGGGGCTATTGAAAAAAAAAAAAAACGTTTCGGCACGGGACAACCCCTTTAAGTATTACACAGCGTCCATACAAATCAGTGGGCTTTCTCTGTAAGTCAGGACAAGACAAGTCCTCCAGAGTCAGAGATGTTCTTTTTAACTGTTCTCTTTCTGGCCAGGAAAAGAGGATCTCAAGCAGAAATTCATAAACTCAACTCAAAATTCAAGATGGTTTTCTCTTCATTCACCCCAGAAATAGTTAATAAAAGGTAATCAATAAGTTATATATACCCTAACATGGTACTATTGAAAAATACTACGCATTGCACAAAAAACGAACCCTCATACAAGTATGCTAATCTAAAAATACAAAAGTCATGGCACTGGGAAAGTAATGAACAAATAATTGCCAGCTCATTAAAGTGACCCTCTGGTTTTGGGACAAAATTTTGGCCAAGACAGGAAGGAGGTTATATTAATTGTAATTATTTTTTGCTGCCTCTCCGAAGCACTGGTTCCGGGCCCCATTTTCAGCCATTTAAGTTGGCAGGAGCAATTTTCTCACTACCATATACACACTCTGCTCCAATTGGCCAAGGTTGATCATGTGAGCAGCACTGGCCAATCAGAGAACAGGAATAGTGCATTAGTAGTCTAACCCTACCAATACACTGTGGGAATTAGGTAGTCTAAAGATTTTGTTAGCTTTAACAGCAAAAAATGGGATCTGGAAGTAGTGGACTGAAGGGATGAGAGAAAGAACAACTGCAGGTAATATATCTCTTCCCCTGGTTCTGTGACAGAATTTTGTCCTAAGATGGAAAGAAAAACCAAAAAGATTTGGATCCTTAAGGGGGTTAGAGGATCGAGCGCCAGCCAATCACAGCCGTCACTCGATCATTCACAGCCACTCAGTGAATGACATCACTGAATGGCTGTGATTGGCTCATCACAGCGCTTGCTTTGCTGGAGGCGGGGTATTCAAATCCCCATCACCAGAAAGAAGCTGAGATGTCATAGCGGAGGATACTGCAACTTGCTGCAGTGCTGCCGAGGACCATCGTGAGGCATTGGAATGCCTCGGACCAGGTTAGTGTAAGGACGCCCCCCACCCCCACCCCCGTAAATAGGACACTGTGCCTCTTTTGATGCAAACATTAATATAAGACTGTCTTATTTTGGGGTAAACACGGTATATGATCTCAGCACCGACCATCTTACTGTCCAGCTTTCACATCCATGAAGCGTTTTCATTCCATTTGCAGATTTTGTTTCTTTAATTATCAATTTTCTAACCTAAGTCAGTGATGACCGTCACCGAAACGTAGAGCTTGTACTGCAGCAGTTCTTTGGGATTCTTGAAAGGTTTTATGAGGTCTTTTCGCAGTAGGTGTACAGGTCCAGTAGTTCCTTCAACAAACTAGACAATTAGAGAACACTCAAGAAAAGGAAATAACTGAGATGTGAAGTAAAGACAGCGGTGGCAGGAATCAATCGGTTATTGAGAACCCTTAATATTATAATCCATAATCATCACAAAATGATGATGAAATCAGCACTTATTTCATTTGCAATGCCATGGCTAACCACACGGATTGCTGTAATTAAATAATATGCCTATTCAGAATGTGACACGTACTCCGCCTAGTGGTAAACATATGTATTGCACGTTTTATGTTCCCTTCTCTGCAAAAACATACACATTGGATATTTCTACAATAAGTGACAGGGTTTGTATTTTATCACCAAGGTTTCCATTTGATATATTTAAATGTGTTGTTAATATTTATATCTCTCTAACTCAGAAAAACCAACATCCTATTTGACACATTTTACCATTTGTGACACTACTTGTACCTCTGATATCTGATAACACCACTGGCTACATTTTACCATCCCAAATAAATTCTGCAGACAATAAATTTACATATAAACCATCGAGCCGAGAGGAAAGTGTTCTAGATAAACTTACTGAAGGTATTTTAAATTTCTAGGGCATTCAGCTAAGCTCTAACCTCCAGCACCCAATGAATTACATCACAAATATTGATGACTACATAGGATTTCATGAGCACTATAACTATTCACTGAATGGTCACTTTATTAGAGACCATCTAGTAGCACGTTGGACCTCCTTTGGCCTTCAGAACCGCAGCAATTCATCATGGTGTAGATTGCTCTAGGCAAGGAAATTGCTCTGCAGGCATATTGACCCCTGTGGACAGGAAGCTCCTTGCAGTTGCCGCAGGTCATCTTCTAAACAGTTGACCGGAAGGGGTCATCAATTCATTTGACCATGTGATGTTTTTGCACTGCTCAGTGATTCAATTTTTGCACTCTTTTCATATCTAATGTGGATTTACACTGAAACTGATCCTGGAAAACTTTTCACGTTATTTTATGCTGCACTGCGGGGTCGCTGCTCTAATTTCCATACAGGAAAGCTTCAATTATGAGAGACTGATGGCTCTAATAAAGTACCCATTCAGTGAATAACATCTTCCACTTTTCATATTAATCGGTCTCAGCCATCACTAAAAGTTGAACGTGGCTCACAAGATGCAAAAGATTGGGAGCATCTGATCTAGTCGGTCAGTCGCATTACATACAATGGGTAATGGGTTTTCTCAGTTCCTTTCATAGTTGCCTTTTCCCTAAAACTGATCTATCTTACCTCAATTCTCCTCAGTGAGTCTGTGAGACTTTTCTTTTCATCGCCTTTCTTCACCCCAAAGATAACAAAGGCTACACCGTCAACGGGCTTCTTGTAAAGGTACCTGAGTGTTGGAGAAATATCAGGTCTATGTAGGCTGAAAACCACATACACTTGTAACTCAGAAAGCAGTTTGTGGTGAAGCAGTGCTCAAATGGACAAGTTTTTGCTGTCACATTAAACAAATTGATTTGTACGGACATCTGCTATAAATGTCTGATAGATGTAGGTCCTTCCTTTGGGAAAAGGGGTCCCCAACCCTGAACAGACTCGGCTATTTCTGTAACTCTCATGGAAGTGAATGAACAGAGCCAATCACATGTGTGGCCGCCTCTTCATTCATTCTCCATATGAATGTGGTGGCTGGTGGAGTTGAAGAACCCCCATTCACCAAATAGTTGCTGGACCTGGAGGTGGGACCTGCATCTACCAGACATTTATGACATTTTCTGAGGATATGCCATAAGTTTACTAGGTGGAAATTGGAATACTTTTTTACGTAGCTCAGCGTGGACATTCTTATAGAAGTTTGTTAACTTGGGTTGGTTCTGATAAAGTAGTCAATGCATTTGGAAAGTCTTCAAACACTTTCATTTCTTTTTTTACATTTTGTCATGTTGTGGCCTTGTGCAAATTTTTTAAAAATCAAGTTTTTCCTTATTCTGTACTCAGTACCCCATAATGACACCTTTGGCAGTGATTACAGCCTCCAGTCTTCTTGGTTATGTTGCCACAAGGTTTGCACACCTGGATTTGGGGATTTTCTGGAAATCTTCTAAAGCTCTGTCAGGTTGGATGGGAGCCAGCTGTGGACAGGCCTTTTCAGGCCTCTTGTGTTCAAGTCTTGGCTCTGGCTGGGCCACTCAAGGACATTCACCAAGTTGTACCTAAAGTACTCCTGTGTTGTCTTGGCCGTGTACTTAAGGTCATTGTCTTGTTGGAAGGTGAATCTTCTGCTCACTCTGAGGTCCCTTTTTGCTGCAGATCATGTTTTCAATAAGAATATATCCGTACTTTGCTCCATTTAGATTTCCATCAACGCTGACCAGTCATCTTATCACAGCCGCTGAAAAACACCCTAACAGCGTGATGTTCCACCAACAGGCTTCACAATAGGGATGGTATTGAGCAGGTGATGAGCGGCGCTTGGTTTCCTCCAGGTAAAATGCTTAGTATTGAGATCAAAAAGCTCAATCTTGGTTTCATCAGATGAGAAAATCTTATTTCTCACAGTTTAAGAATCCTATAGTTTCTTTTTTAGCAAATTCCAAGCAGCTTTCATGTATTTTTTTTACTGAGGAGAGGCTTCTTTCTGGCCCCTCTGCCTTAAAGCCCAGATTGGTGGAGTGCTGAGGTGATGGTTGATCTTCTTGAAGCATTTCGCACCTGCACACAGGATCTTTGCAGCTCAGCCAGAGTGACCATTTGGTTCTTGGTCTGCTCTGTTATTAAGGCCCTACTCCCTCGATTACTTAATTTGGTGTGTCGGCAGCTCCTGGAAGAGTCCTTGTTGTTCCAAACTTCCATGTAAGAATTATGGAGGTCGCTGGGCTTTTGGGAACTTTCAGGGCAGCAGAAATCTTTTTGTAGCCTTCTCCAGATTTATGCCTCCACACAATCCTGTCTCTGAGCTCTGCAGACAGCTTTTTCCTCCTCATGGCCTGGTTTTGGCTCTGATATGGATTGTGAACTCTGAGACCTTATATAGATAGGGGTGTGTCTTTTAAAATTATGTCCAATCAACTGAATTGACCACAGGTGACTCCAATCAAAGTGTAGAAGCATCTCAACGATGATCAAGAGAAATGGGTGGCCCCCAGAGCTAAGTTTCAAGTGTCATATCAAAGGTGTGAATAATTACATAAATGTGAAATGTTAGTTTTTCTTTCTTTTTAAATTTACAAAGATTTCTAGTTTTTGCTTTATCTTTATGGGGTATTGAGTCCAGAATGATGGAGGAAAAACTTTGTTTTTTAATTTGCACAAGGCTACAACATAACAAAAGGTAAACAAAAGTGAAGGGATCTGAAGACTTCCCAAATGCAGTCTGCATCAGCCGAGTTCTCCAATCCATAATGTTGGTCTTTGTTACTACAATCACACATTTACTTACTGGCTTTTAATTGTTACAGAAAATGTTTTATCATCCAGGTACATGAAACTTTTCTCCGCCTTTATGGTAACTTCAAAACTTGGTAACACTGGGGGGAAAATACAGATGCATAAATAATTGACTCTTATTATATGTTACCGGATCCCACCGCCCTTTGTAATGCTCTAAATGACAAAATGCAATTCACAATATCTATTTAGCTGAAAGTCCGGTAACATTATAGCCACCATTAGGCTGGGTTCACACAGGGCGGATTTGCCGCTGGAATTTCGCCGCGGCAAATCAGCCTGCAGCCGCTAATCCCGGTATCAGCCAGCCATGTGGACGAGATTTCCCAGAAACGCGGATTCGCCGGACGCAACATGTTCATTTTTTTTCTTTTTCCACTGCGGACGCGCTCTCCTCTATGGGAAGAGCGAGCGGCCAGGCCGCTTCAAAACCCGCCGCTAAGTGCCGCGGGTTTTGAAGCAGCGCTTCTCCCGGCGGAAATCTCGCGTTTTTTCACTGTGGCCAAACCACGAGTTTTCCGCCGGGATTCCGCTGTATGTGTACCCAGGCTTAGAGTGTGATCACACATCGCAATTTGACATTAGTATCTGTATGCAGATTTTGTTGTGGAGTTTTGTGCAGATTTCACTTGTTGCATTGCAATGAAGGAAATCCACAGTGAAGATCTGTAACCTTCTGTTGTGAGAGAAGTCACAATGTCTCCTGTACTCCATCTTGTCTTTTTATTCTATTTTGTCTTTCCTCCTCCTCCTTTGTGTATCTTGACACCATCTTGTCTTTTATACTTTTTTGTGTGTTTTTCCATTACTATGTATCTCCTTAGCATGTATCCAGGCAGTCAGAGGAATTCAAGGTCATTTTAGAAGGCCTCCTGATGTACGCCCAATTAATTTTCTCCTTCACTAGATTAAAACTACATGCAACCCCCAGGAAAAAGGGTGGAAGAAAACTGCGAGGGATTAAAAGCTGGGCTTTGCTTAGAAACATATATTCATCTGTTTAGTAAAACAGATAACAAATAATTCTCTATATTTATATGTAAACTTCTCTATATACATAAATAGATATATCACCGTATAATCCTTAAAATGAATGTACTTATCCATCTAATTATCTATCTATGGATATACACACACACACATATATATATATATACTAGCTGATATACCTGGCTTCGCCTGAGTTAATTTGATTCAGGTATTTAGGTGTTGTTCGCACAAAAAATGTTGTGGCGTCAAGGTTACTTTAGAGTGACCAGGGAATAAAATATGTATGCGCATAGAGGAACGTTAGATTCTCCTCAGGCTGCATGTACTGATGTCCCTCTGCATAATGTGCCACCTCTTCCACTCTCCTCATTGATGACCTAGAGTTGTGACCCCTTTACCTTTCCTATTTAGGACCTAAAGAATGCGCCTGCCAAATTTCATGTTTGTACGACATCGGGAAGTTAGAGAATTAGTGGCGAGTTAGTGAGGGCTTTCACCATATATATATGAATTTAACTTTGTAAGCCGGAATAATGAATTTTTTGCTAACGACTGCCTGAAATGCCTATACATAAATGAATGGAGCATGTCTATTTTCCGCTGCGGATTGTCTCCGCTGTAAGTGAATGTGGTTCTGTAAAGCCTTCACCCACTTCATACTGCGCATTGTTGCTGAATTGAGCAAACATTCCACAGTCAAAATTCTGCAACAATTCCGCTGTGTGTGAACTCGCTCTTGAAGATCTTGCAGAAGAATTCTCCAAGTTTTTTCTAAACATATTAAGACTACTTTAGCTTATTTTTGACCATGGTATAACCCAATATCCAGATGCAGATGTAGCAATCATTAACATGACTGCCACATAGCATTGGCTCAATTTGCAGCATTGCTGTTAAGTTAGCACAACGTGTTAAATGTCAAGTTAACATTTGCTACATCTGTATACCATCACAACTGGACATACTTACCAAATTGAACTATAGAAAAACTAGTTTAAAATCCCTGTACAAACTGGGGCCAGATTGCTAATCATCAAATTGACCTACAAAATCTCCTTACCATATTCTTTCACTTCAAAGTGTGCAGAGAACCGCTCATGTGAGTTGTCATAATGGGCTGTGATGTTCCAGGTGCCAAGCCTGCAGGGAAAGGAAACTCCATCAGCATTTAGACTCTACTGAGCGTTACAGCTTATTTTTCTGCATGGTCTCAATATAGAGATAATCTGGTGCCCAAATGACAATTATCCCTATTGTTAAACACTGGCTAATTTATTAGAGTCCTGTCCCTTTCACATCTGGAGCTTCCCAGTATGGAAATTAGACCCACAACCATTGAGTGCAATTTAAATCAAGTGACAAGTTTTTGTTCATCAGTTTCAGTGTAAATTAACATTGTATCAGAAAATCCAGCGATCTGAGTCACTTCTAAGAAGGTCTGGTGATCGGTGCTAGACTAGCCGGGGACAGGATTTCTCTGCCAACCTTGTGGAGTTTTCTCACACATCTATGTAGAGAATATATTGAGAATTGTGATCAAGGGAAACATTCAGCAAAAGGGGATCCTGCAGATGGAAACAACTTTTTGCAAAAATGTGTCAGAAGAGAATGTTAAGAATTTCTCTGACCATCAGGTGCTCCACAGTCAAGAGAAGCCAAATACAATGCTGGTGTTCTAGCTAACGTGTCATTGTTCCCAGCAAGAGAAACCTTGTAGATATGATACCTTTTAATGGCTAACAAAAATACATGCTGTAATAGCGAGCTTGCGAACCTCTCGGACTCTTCGTCAGGCTAAAAATGCAATAGACCTGAAGAGGCATGCATATTTATACACACTTATAATAGCTAACATGTCTGCATGCACAATTTGCCATCCATAGCATGGATCGGCTAAAACAGCAGCTGGCCAGTTCTGGTGCCATTGTGTATAAAGAGAAACAGAAAAACGAGACTCCAGTGGACAAAAGAGCAAAAATTGGATCACTGGGCAATGCATAAATATTAGGAAAGCAGAATGAGTCAATGAACCCTTCCCGTAAGGCTGGTGGAGATGGACTAATGATGTGGGAAGGTTCTCTTGGCGCACCGTGTGTCCTCTGATACCCGTGGATGGACGCCACAATGATTGTTCTGAAGGCCAACAGAAGAAGGTACAATGTGTTACTAATAAAGTGACCTTTCGGTATTTGTGCCTGCAGCGGATCAGCAGATGTTCTAGCATGAATGATATCTAATGTATGAAGACTGGTGAGGCTCAGGTGACAAAATAAAGAGGAAAACATAGTAAAAGTACTGTTTATCAGGTGCCCAGAATGAAAGAGAGTGGGAAAACAATTTGACATTGACCTTTCCTGTTTCATTAATTGGAGATAGACCTCTGTCATTAAGGTTCTTTAGGTATTTGGATATGTCTTGGATGTAGACCTCTATTCATCTGTGAAACCCGCTGTGGATCGAGATTGTTAATCAACCCTCATCCCAACGTTTTATACTACACTGTGGACTTGAGCATTTGACCGAGTAGCATATATAAAGACCCAGTATCTCCAGTTCCTCCCACACGATAGTGCAAATGTAGTTTGGACAACCGTTTTGTACATTGTGTCCCTAATGTGACTTTGTGGTTGTTCCACTCCCTGTCCCAACCATCAGCTTCTATAATGCTGGACATGGACCTGGTGATAGGTGAAGGTCCCAAATATGGAAACAACTCACATTAATTTAGCATGCTCCAGCAGAAAATATGCAGCATTCTTGAGATATTGACCTCCCTTCTCTTAAAACTAGCTGAAAATTGTAAAAATCTCTATAGGCCACACAGGAGTGTAAGAGAATGAAGATGTATTGGTCACATGATACAAGTTTATATTACTTAGGAACATAAGATCACATAAATGGATTTTCTGGGATTGAAAAAAATTTTATGGGCATGGAGAGATTGAATATAGAAAAATGAAGCATACTTACCTCTCTTGTGGCCACCCTGCTCAAGCACAGGCATCCCCTACTATTCTGATTCTGGAAAAAGCTGATGTGCTCGTATGCCAATTCAGAGGCCTCCGCAGTTATTCTGCCATCAACGGCATGTTACTGCTGAAACTTGTGATTGGCTAGCTGGTCGTGTACACAATAAACGGTATGTAGCTTCCTCGATTTCTTGTGACATTAAAGCAATCGGGGTTGTTGTGCTGAAACGGGGAGGCCACAGAAAAAGTAGGACTTGTTTTTCTATTTTTTGCCTTTCCTTGCCTGGAAAGAGGAACTGTCAGTTCTTCTACATGTCTGTTTTAGTAAATACTTGTATTTTTCATGAAACAATTCTAGAGCATCTTATCTTAGAGCTTTATGTTGTTCCATTCCTGTGTTATTGTTAGATTTATGAATACACTGACAGCTGGGTGTTACCAGTTGGAGGTGTGTCCTAGCACACTGAGACTGTCCAATCAGTGCTACAAGTGTCGGACTATGTAGGGACACACCCCTTACAGAAGTTGGGTGGTAACACCTAATTGTTAATTTATTTATAAACATTCAGGAGGAATAACCGAGAAACGGCCCAATGCAGAGTCCTGAGGAAAGATGATGTAGAATTATTATCTCACAGCAGATACAGGTATTTAATAAAATATTCATGTCAGGATGGATGACAGCTTCTCTTTAATATCCTTCAAGCTTCCTGTTGTAATATAAAGAAAATCTCTGCAGCGCAAAGTAGTCTTGTGTCACTATTTTTCATACTTTGCTAGTTCAGACAGTTCGTAGGTCTTTGAGATGATGCCGGATTTATCAGGGGACCGTGGATCTTGTAATGTAACCATCCCATCTGGGTTCTGAGAATGAAGCAAAAAAACATTAAAAAAAAATGAAAGGAGTCACATAGATTAAGTAACAAGTCGAATGTAATGGAGAGCTCACAGAAAAGACTTACCCTAATCTCCAGGATTATTGTTTGTTTTGCCTGTTGCATTAGGTAGTTCCGAGGGTAAATACGGCAGAGAACTGATAAAAAACAAAGCCTCCTATTACTGCAAGAATTTGGTCACACAGAAATACATGCTGCAAGCTATCTTTATGGATTTCTGACTCCTAGATCTGTAATCATTACCTATGTCCTTTAATCAGTGTCAGCTATAGGCTAGATGTGGAATCTCCCGCCATCATAAGAAAAAAAACTATTTATTTTGCACTGCTAGGCAGTCTGTATTCTGCAGAACCGCAGCCATATGTCAGCATACCCACACCAGAACAGATCAGTGAAGAAATACAGTAACAGAACCCAGCTCATAACATAAATACAGCCCTGGAACCAAGTTCATAGCATAAATACAGCACCAAAACCAAGTTCATAGCATAGATCCAGCACCAGAACCAAGTTCATAACATGCATACAGCCCCAAAAGCAAGCTCTGTATATAAATATATCACTAGAACCAAGCTCAATACATAAATACAGCCCCAGAACTAAGCTAATAAATAGTAGCAGAACTAAGTGATTGTGTTGTGGGATGCTGATAGGCTGACAGCAGTGCCTCAGAACATCAGAAGAATCGGAAGAGGCAAAAGAACCAGGATGAGGAGGATTCATGTAGCTCCATTAGATGCTGCCACACTGAGAAAGAAGATCATCTGGCCGAGCGGATCTAAGGGGAACATTCACCCTCCACCTACATTTACTTGGTGCCCCCAATATAAGCTGGTTGACGGCATTCTTTGTGACCGCATGGGTCACACGCAGCTAAGGCACACCATAGAATTAATAGTTCATGGCATTTTGTTCCTCTTGATTTTTTAACGAGTCACCAGTGAATTTTGGTGAACCTACTTACTGGAGGCTCCCAGCCACACTGCATGCTCCGTCTCTATAGGGGTCGATGCTCTGATTTTCAAACACAAATCCCCTGATTTCCATCATTAAATGGAGTTCTGGGTCAACTTAGTAACATAATATGTAAGGCCGAAAAAAGACATATTTCAATCCGCTTTAGCCTATTACCCCCTCCCCCCCCCCCCCCACTCCCAATGTTGATCCAGAGGGACCCAAAAAAATCCAATGAGGTAGAAGCCAATTTTCCCCATTTACCTCTTCAGTGGCGGGTTTCTTACCCCCCTGTCAGACCCACCAGGGCAGGTTTTTTAAATGGTCTAATTTAATTTCAACTAATTTTCCAGTCGCGTTCCAAGAGCCATAACCTTTTCATTTTTCCATTGGCACAGCCATATAAGGGCTTGTTTTTTGCAGGACAAATTGTTCTATTTTTGGGTATATATAATGTATTGCATAACTTTTGTAAAAAAATTTGTAGGGAGATTGGGAAAAAAAGAAATTCTGCCATTTATTTTTTGGATTTCATTTTTACGGCGTTCAGCGTGCAGAATAAATAGTGTGATAACGTTATTCTCTGAGTCAGCAAGATTCCAGCGATACCAAGTTTATACAGTTTTTTTATAATTTGCCACTTTTGTACATTTGAAACATTTTTTTTCTTAAAGGTTTGCTTTTGTGTCGCCACATTCCAAGAGCCGTATTAATGTTATTTTCCATTGCCAGAGCTCTAGAAGGGCTTGTTTTTTGCGGGATGAGCTCCAGTCTTCATTTATCTAATTTTTAAGAACATGTAAAATTTTGATCGCTTTTCATCCCATTTTTTCTAGGGGCAAAATTAATAAAATCTGTAATTCTGGCATGTTTTTTATTTTTATTTTTCACTGCATTCTCTGAGCAGTATAAATAATGTATTAAATAGAGATGAGCGAGCACCAAAATGCTCGGGTGCTCGTTACTCCTGGGTTACATGCTGCCCCCCCCCCCCCCCCCCCCCTGCACGACCCAGTGTCCACAGCGCACACCAAATTGTCCCTGCGCAGCCTTCAGCTGCCCTCATGCCACGCCACACTCATGTCTATTTATAAGTGCGTCTGCCATTAAGGGAGGAACCGCAGGCACACACTGCAGAGGGTTGGCACGGCTAGGCAGCGACCCTCTTTAAAAGGGGTGGGGCGATAGCCCACAATGCTGTACAGAAGCAATGAGAAATATAATCCTGTGCCACCGCCATCAGGAGCTGCACACGTGGGCATAGCAATGGGGAACCTATGTGCCACACACTATTCATTCTGTCAAGGTGTCTGCATGCCCCAGTCAGACCGCGGTTTTTTATAAATAGTCACAGGCAGGTACAACTGGGAATCCCCAACTCTGCAATGGGAATTCCGTGTGCACCCACAGCATGGGTGGCTCCCTGGAACCCACCGGCTGTACATAAATGTATCCCATTGCAGTGCCCTGGACAGCAGAGCTAACGTCAGATTAAATGCAGGTGGGCTTCGGCCCACACTGCATGCCCCAACCTGACCGGGCTTTTTAATTCATAGACACAGGCAGGTACAACTCCCTATTGTGAAGTCCCTGTGGACCGACAGCATGGGTGGGTGCCAGGAAGCCACCGGCGGCACATAAATATATCCCATAGCATTGCCCATCACAGCTGAGGTAATGTCATGTTTAATGCAGGTGGGCTTCGGCCCACACTGCATGCCCCAGTCAGACTGGGGTTCTTTAGAAGTGGACACATGCAGTTACAACTCCCTGTGGACCCACAGCATGGGTGGCTCCCTGGAACCCACCGGCGGTGCATAAATATATCCCATTGCAGTGCCCAACACAGCTGATGTAACGTCAGCTTTAATGCAGGTGGGCAAAAAATTAATTGGATTACACTGTAGGCGAGGGCCCCAAAAATTGGTGTACCAACAGTACTAATGTACCTCAGAAAAATTGCCCATGCCCAACCAAGAGGGCAGGTGAAACCCATTAATCGCCTTGGTTAATGTGGCTTAATTGGTAACTAGGCCTGGAGGCAGCCCAGTTAAAATAAAAATTGGTTCAGGTGCAAGTTTCAACGCTTTAATGAGCATTGAAACGTATAAAAATTGTTTACAAAAATTATATGACTGAGCCTTGTGGGCCTACGAAAAATTGCCCGTTCGGCGTGATTACGTAAAGTTTCAGGAGGAGGAGCAGGAGGAGGAGGAGGAGGAATATTATACACAGATTGATGAAGCTAAAAGGTCCACGTTTTTGATGGTGATAGAGAACGATGCTTCCATCCGCGGGTGCAGCCTACGTATTGCTTAGGTATCGCTGCTGTCCGCTGGTGAAAAAGAGAAGTCTGGGGAAATCCAGGCTTTGTTCATCTTGATGAGTGTAAGCCTGTCGGTTGACAGGCGTTTACGCTTATCTGTGATGATTCCCCCAGCCGCACTAAACACCCTCTCTGACAAGACGCTAGCCGCAGGACAAGCAAGCACCTCCAGGGCATACAGCGCGAGTTCAGGCCACGTGTCCAGCTTCGACACCCAGTAGTTGTAGGGGGCAGAGGCGTCACCGAGGACGGTCGTGCGATCGGCTACGTACTCCCTCACCATCTTTTTACAGTGCTCCCGCCAACTCAGCCTTGACTGGGGAGCGGTGACACAGTCTTGCTGGGGAGCCATAAAGCTGGCAAAGGCCTTGGAGAATGTTCCCCTGCCTGCGCTGTACATGCTGCCTGATCTCTGCGCCTCCCCTGCTACCTGGCCCTCGGAGCTGCGCCTTCTGCCACTAGCGCTGTCGGATGGGAAGTTTACCATCAGTTTGTCCACAAGGGCCCTGTTGTATAGCATCATTCTCGAACCCCTTTCCTCTTCGGGAATGAGAGTGGAAAGGTTCTCCTTATACCGTGGGTCGAGCAGTGTGTACACCCAGTAATCCGTAGTGGCCAGAATGCGTGTAACGCGAGGGTCACGAGAAAGGCATCCTAACATGAAGTCAGCCATGTGTGCCAGGGTACCTGCACGCAACACATGGCTGTCCTCACTAGGAAGATCACTTTCAGGATCCTCCTCCTCAGGCCATACACGCTGAAAGGATGACAGGCAAGCAGCATGGGTACCCTCAGCAGTGGGCCAAGCTGTCTCTTCCCCCTCCTCCTCATGCTCCTCCCCCTCCTCCTCCTCCTCAACGCGCTGAGATATAGACATGAGTGTGCTCTGACTATTCAGCGACATACTGTCTTCCCCCGCCTCCGTTTCCGAGTGCAAAGCGTCTGCCTTTATGTTTTGCAGGGAACTTCTCAAGAGGCATAGCAGAGGAATGGTGACGCTAATGATTTCAGCATCCCCGCTCACCATCTGGGTAGACTCCTCAAAGTTTCGAAGGACCTGGCAGATGGCTGCCAACCAGGCCCACTCTTCTGTAAAGAATTGAGGAGGCTGACTCCCACTACGCCGCCCATGTTGGAGTTGGTATTCCACTATAGCTCTACGCTGCTCATAGAGTCTGGCCAACCTGTGGAGCGTAGAGTTCCACTGTGTGGGCACGTCGCACAGCAGTCGGTGCACTGGCAGATTAAACCGATGTTGCAGGGTCCGCAGGGTGGCAGGGTCCGTCTTGGACTTGCGGAAATGTGCGCTGACCCGACGCACCTTTCCGAGCAGGTCTGACAAGTGTGGGGTAGCTTTTCCGAAAGCGCTGAACCACCAAATTAAAGATGTGGGCCAGGCATGGCACGTGCGTGAGGCTGCCGAGCTGCAGAGCCGCCACCAGGTTACGGCCGTTGTCACACACGACCATGCCCGGTTGGAGGCTCAGCGGCGAAAGCCGGCGGTCGGTCTGCTCTGTCAGACCCTGCAGCAGTTCGTGGGCCGTGTGCCTCTTCTCTCCTAAGCTGAGTAGTTTTAGCACGGCCTGCTGACGCTTGCCCACCGCTGTGCTGCCACGCCGCGCGACAGTGACTGCTGGCGACGTGCTGCTGCTGCTGACACATCTTGATTGCGAGACAGAGGTTGCGTTGGAGGAGGAGGAGGGTGGTTTAGTGGAGGAAGCATACACCGCCGCAGATACCAGCACTGAGCTGGGGCCCACAATTCTGGGGGTGGGTAGGACGTGAGCGGTCCCAGGCTCTGACTCGGTCCCAGCCTCCACTAAATTCACCCAATGTGCCGTCAGGGAGATATAGTGGCCCTGCCCACCTGTGCTTGTCCACGTGTCCGTTGTTAAGTGGACCTTGGCAGTAACCGCGTTGGTGAGGGGCGCGTACAATGTTGCGGGAGACGTGGTCGTGCAGGGCTGGGACGGCACATCGGGAAAATTAGTGGCAACTGGGAACCGAGTAGCGCGGGGCCGTCGCCGCCATCATGCTTTTGAAAGCCTCTGTTTCCACAAGCCTATACGGCAGCATATCCAGGCTGATCAATTTGGCAATGTGCACGTTTAACGCTTGAGCGTGCGGGTGCGTGGCGGCGTACTTGCGCTTGTGCTCAAACAATGGCGCTAGCGATGTCTGGATGCTGCGCTGAGAGACATTGCTGGATGGGGACGAGGACAGCGGAGGTGAGGGTGTGGGTGCAGGCCAGGAGACGGTAGTGCCTGTGTCCTCAGAGGGGGGTTGGATCTCAGTGGCAGGTTGGGGCACAGGGGGAGAGGCAGTGGTGCAAACCGGAGGCGGTGAACGGCCTTCGTCCCACTATGTGGGGTGCTTGGCCATCATATGCCTGCACATGCTGGTGGTGGTGGCTCCCCAGCTGATCTTGGCGCGACAAAGGTTGCACACCACTGTTCGTCGGTCGTCAGGCGTCTCTGTGAAAAACTGCCACACCGTAGAGCACCTTGACCTCTGCAGGGTGGCATGGCGCGAGGGGGTGCTTTGGGAAACAGTTGGTGGATTATTCGGTCTGGCCCTGCCTCTACCCCTGGCCACCGCACTGGCTCGGCCTGTGCCCACACCCTGACTTGGGCCTCCGCGTCCTCGCCCGCGTCCACGTCCTCTAGGCCTACCCCTACCCCTCAGCATGCTGTATTACCAGTAGTGGAGAAACAGAACGCTGTAATTAAATGTGCCACTTATTGGCCTGTGGTTAGAGGCTGACTTCGCTTACGGAACGCACAGCAGAGCCAGGAAATAATTTTGCGCAAGCCTGCAGTAACACTTAGCTGGCTGCGTATGAATTAGGACAACTACCCCCAGCACAGACCCAGTACACTGAGGACAGTCACAGGCAGCCCAAATAGATTTTTTTTCCCAAATGTTTTTGGAAAGGCCCACTGCCTATATACACTGTATATGTCTTCTCTCTCTGCGTCACCACTACTGGCCCTGGAGTATGTAAAATAACTGCAAACTGTTGCACTGTGGACTGGAATACAGCGGTGATGTAACAGCCAACACAGAGCCAGGAAATAATTTTGCGCAAGCCTGCTGTAACACTTAGCTGGCTGCGTATGAATTAGGAGGACTACTACACCCAGCACAGACCCAGAACACTGAGGACAGTCACAGGCAGCCCAAATAGATTTTTTTTCCCAAATGTTTTTGGAAAGGCCCACTGCCTATATACACTGTATATGTCTTCTCTCTCTGCGTCACCACTACTGGCCCTGGAGTATGTAAAATAACTGCAAACTGTTGCACTGTGGACTGGAATACAGCGGTGATGTAACAGCCAACACAGAGCCAGGAAATAATTTTGCGCAAGCCTGCTGTAACACTTAGCTGGCTGCGTATGAATTCGGACAACTACCCCCAGCACAGACCCAGTACACTGAGGACAGTCACAGGCAGCCCAAATAGATTTTTTTTCCCAAATGTTTTTGGAAAGGCCCACTGCCTATATTCAATAAATATGTCTTCTGTCCCTGCCTCACCACTACTGGCCCTGGACTATGTATAATTACTGCAGGGCGCAATGCTCTGCACGGCCGATATACAAAAAAAAAAAAGTGCAACACTGCAAAAAGCAGCCTCCACAGTACTGCACACGGTTAGATGTGGCCCTAAGAAGGACCGTTGGGGTTCTTGAAGCCTAAAATACTCCTAACACTCTCCCTATAGCAACTCCAGCAAGACAGCACTTTCCCTGATCTCTATCAGAACGCATCTGTGGCGAGCCGCGGGAGGGGCCGATTTATATACTCGGGTGACACCTGATCTCGCCAGCCACTCACTGCAGGGGGGTGGTATAGGGCTTGAACGTCGCAGGGGGAAGTTGTAATGCCTTCCCTGTCTTTCTATTGGCCAGAAAAGCGTGCTAACGTCTCAGAGATGAAAGTGAAAGTAACTCGAACATCGCGTGGTACTCGCCTCTAGTAACGAGCATCTCGAACACGCTAATACTCGAACGAGTATCAAGCTCGGACGAGTACGTTCACTCATCTCTAGTATTAAAGTAATTCTACAAGACAGTATGATTATGCCAATACCAAACTGTAATAGTTTTTTACTTTTTCACAGTTTCAAAAAAAAAAATAAAAAATTATATACTGTATATATTTTTTTAATCGCTGCATTCAAAGATCCCTAGTATTTCCATTTTTTTTTATCAACAAAGCTGTGTAAGGGTTTTCATTTTACGGGATGAATTGTACTTTTTATTAGTACCATTTATTGATCAGTGCAGCATTTTGATCACTTTCTATTCCATTTTTTTGTATGGGGATATAGGCTAAATTAGCTATTTTTGACACGTTTAAAATTTTTTTTCCCATGCCGTGCATTCTGTACATTTACATCCTGCAGCGTTGGGGTATGTATGAAGAGAGATCGCTGTATTACAGCTGACACCCGCAGGCAATAACTGCAATCGTACAGCATTACGTCTTACTGCAGGAGCAATCAAAGCATCAATAGTTATGGTCCTCCAGGGAGAGCTTACAAGAGAAAAGTAAAAATATTAATTAAAAAAAGTACCACGTGTAATTTTTAGATTTTTATTTATTTATTTTTTATAAAGTAAAGGGAGAATGGTGGGGTTTTGGCGGTTTTTATTTTTAGTTTTTTTTAATAAATTTTTACTATTTTTTTACTTGAACTCTTTTTAAATTTTTGTCCCTTTAAGAGGACTTGCATAATACTTTTTTTAAAATTATCATTATAATACTCTGCTATGCTGAGGCATAGCAAGGTATTAGACAGGCTATGAGCATCGCATCATAGCCAGCTGGCAGACCCTGAGGCTATATTCAAGCCTCCGGGAGCCACAGAGACCCATCAGGACCCCCTGATCACATTCCGGGGGTCCGATGGTGACAGCCCTTTACATGCTGCAGTCGCATAGACCGCGGCATTTAAAGGGCTAAGACAGCAGAAATCAGAGGATTTCTCCAATCTCTGCTGTAAGAGTTGGTGCCTGGCTATCCTCTGACAGCCAAGCACCAGCTCTCCCTGCCACAGAGACCATCGGCCGTCTTCCGACAAGCCGATGGTCTCCGTGGCAACCTGTAAACAAAGCAGTGCAGAATTTAAAAAAAAGAAGCGGGAAGTTGCCGGCAGATTGGTAATATCTTCCTGCTTTTCCTGACTGTGCAGGCAGAGCAGATTTCCACAGCTTATGGCATTGTGCTCTGCAGGTCCCATAGTAAAACATAGGCAGGAAATCTTCCGAGCTATATCACTATGGGCAGTGGAGCTCGTCCCGGAAAATTTCCGAGCGTGCCACTCAAGCGGTTAAGGTAAAAAAAATCCTTGATTTATAAGTAAAAGAAGCAAAACTTTACGATGTGTGGTAAGATGTCAGTGACCCTTTTACTTGATGGCTGTGTTATGTACAGGAATGCGGTAAATGTTTTTTACCTTTGGATCCCGGAGTGTAAATAGTTTTGTCCGTTTGAATGAAGATGTAGCCGCTATGAAAAGACACAAGGACGACCTTCTCCGTGGTGCACTGTGGTGAACTCACTTGGATAGATACATAATACGTTTTCTTTACTTCATGCAGCAGATCCTGAGATTTAATCTTGATTCACAAAAGCAACAGAATAACTATATATATTTCCACAACAGAAAGTCTATCACACTTTGCCACGAAATAGCAATTTTGCCTACACATCTATTAGTTGTCAGTTGCATTCAATTATACAATGGTTATACAATACTATGTCCTATAGAGATGAATGGAACAGTAGTTTGTTTGCTCGGCTGCTGTTCGATTCATATGGGGTGTGTGTGTGTGTGTGGGGGGGGGCATGCAACCCCGTTCTTGTGATTGGTGGGGATCCAAGCAGTCGGACCCCCATCGATCAGACACTTGTCTACTTCTTGCACCACCATAACTCCCAGACAGCATGCCCCCTGCCTTGGGGTTATATTTGACTCCGGTCTCTCCTTTACCCCGTATATCCAATCTCTGGCTCAAACATGTCAGCTGCACCTCAAGAACATCGCAAGAATCTGCTCTTTTCCCACCATGGGTACGATAAAAATGCTCACCGTTGCTCTCATCCACTCGCTGCTGATCGGCATCCCCCGCCGATGCGACTACTCTACATACCAGACACACTAGAATACACATTTCTACAATCACCCATCTACAGTTCTATCATCTATGTACATATCATCCATGGGAATAGGAAGAGTTGTATCCACGCTTGTGGGGCTAATGTGCTCTACATCTTGAGCATACAGTTAATATTTGTCCCACTTATAGATAGGTCGTATCATGAAAAAAATATATATCTGGAACCCCCGGTGTCGGACACGTCTGATGTTTGACATTACTTGGAATACTTATTGTGGTCAAAATCTACTTCACCAAAATCTTAAGTAAACAAGAAAGCTGGAAAATAAAGGGAAAAAAAATAGGTAGATCCTTGACTAAATCAAGAAGACTCTTCCACTTGAAGTACCGATGGCCAAATAATACAGTAAAGTGTTCTCTTTTCTGCAGGCAAAGTTTGTTGACAATGGCTAAGTTTCTAAGGTTTCTAAGTTAATTAAGACGTGACTGTCTTAATTGAAGTTAATGGTAGTTATGGAAATAGTATGGTTTAACATGACGGGATCCAATCCTGCTCCAGTCATGGCTCAAGATGTAATATGACCATGTGTACAGTCTTAAAGTGACCCTCTGGTTCCAGGACAAAATTTTGTTACTATATATTACCTTGTGCCCTTCTTAATTACCATACAGTCGCCAATCTGCCAGTTTCTGGGGCCATGCTGCACTGATCCTAGAGGACAGCCTCGCTGCTTAGACTACCCAATCAGTTGAACAGCCCTGACCAGTCAGAAAACAGAATACAATGGCTGTTAACTGATGGTGTGCCTGAGCATTAAGTAGTAAAAGAAGCAATGCTTATCTTGGATCATTGAAGCGGGGCCCTGGGGACCAGGGCAACCAATTTTGTCCTAGGACTAGTGGGTCGCACTAATGGGGCACTCCTACTTTAGACTTGTATATGAGTCTCTGAATCCAACTCCTACCTACCAGAAGAATTGGGATCTCCTATTCTGCAAGCCAAGGTGATTAATAGCTGCATTGAGGAAATGAGTGGAGAGGTGACTGAACATGTGAGTTACAAATAGAGCCAGCGGCCTTTGCTTGCTGAATGAACGTCAGAGGAGCTAAAATTCTCCCAATACGTGAAGATGTTAGAGGTGGAAGTCTTCCAGTGATGTAGGACGTATACAGGGATCATGTTTTTCATAAGCACCACCAGCTAATAATGAATTCTACAAGTTTGCTACATGTGGATGACTTACCTCTATTGTAGTGGTTCCCAAGAAATCATTGTTACTGTTGACAGAGATCTTGCCTTGAGCAAACAATAGTTTCTTCTGTGGAAAATCCTGGATTCTGATTTCGGCCTCAAATCCAGTATTGTGCCCATCCAGTACGATGGTTTCCTTAGTGTCGGCACGTAGGATGCCAGGAGTAATCAAAGTGCATCTGTTCAGAGGAGACAAAACTGTAAGCTGGTGCGCCGAAAGGAAACACTAAAAAAAAGACCTGGAGGGGTCTCTAGAAATAAAGGAAAACTTTACAATGTGCAGATTTGACGCAGAGTTGATGTTAGTTTATTGTAATGGTTGGTTTAGAAAACTAATTGTCATATATAATATTATGGAGATTGTGATTTTTTATAAATTTGGTGTGAATCTCTTCAACAATCTCTTCTACTCACTGTAGATTGATGCCATTATTTTTTTATTGAGATATTTTAGCGATAGTCGTGCTAGCAATTGGTTTAAGTTTAGTCAACTTTTTGGAAAAAATGTAAGAACGCATGGTTCCCAGATCAGAATTCAGTTGGGGGCTCCTCCTTTTTGGTTCCAACCAACATGTAACCCTAAATTTGTAGTCTAAGGGATCCCCACATCACAAGTTTGTGCTTTGCAAATTTTTATTTATTGGTTTTGCGAGATACGTTTTCAACATTAGAAAGTCCCCTTGACAGTTCGTTAAAAATATGCAGCGTTAAAATAAATGCAAGTGTGTGGGAGCCCTAAGGTAGACATTTCCATAGACTGCAACCACACACCACAATTTATCTCAAGGTTCCATGTGAATCTACATAAACAGTATTCCGACACAAACCTAGATGGAAGCAAAAGCTGAGTATGAATACCACATACTGCAGTCACGTTTTTTTTTAATCTTGTAAAATCCCCTTTAACCTCTTTATACACTGTGACATACCGCCCATATACGTCATGGAATGCCTTGTCTTAAGACTCCATGTTAGTCATTGGATTGCAAACACTGTAGCCATGGATCAACAGTGAGTTGGTGGTGACTGACTACCTGGCTCCTTCTATTATTTCTGAGAAACCTCTAATCCCGGCCACTTTACCTATTAGATGCTATGGTGCTTGGAAAGGAAGGGGGCTCATATCACTCCAATGGCACCCACAACACAAATATAGGATGCCAATTGTTTTTCATGGCAATAGAAGGCTTGATCAAGACCCCTAGGTGTGGCAGAGGCACCAATCTATAGGGCCATGCCAAATTGTACTTTCAGGTCTTCCAGTGGGGGCAAACATGGTAAAATTATGATAATCATAGTGTGAAAGAAAAAAATCCCTTTCTACCAAAGAAATTAAAGTTTGGTACTGAAGCATTCATGATGACTCATAGAATAAAGTTACCTTATTACATGTAGAGAATGAAAATGTGCAGTTTGGTTTCTATTCTCCTCTCCAAGAATTACAAAAAAAAATCTCAAAAGGTTACCAATCAAAACTACATTTTGTCCAGTAAAAGCAAGCCTGCATGTAACTCCATCAATGGAAAAGTAAGAGTTGCTGCACTTGGTAAGCAGCAACATAAAAAAATATATCTTTTGCCATGAGATGCGCTATGATTGAGCAACGGTTGTAAAGCATTAGGAAACTACCCATACTTCATTTACCGTATTCATACTAATCCATAGAATAAAAGTACAATAATTTGCTTCTTACGTTGCATGGTGAATTGCCTAGCAGTGGAGGCCATCACTGTTATTTATACACCCCCCCTCCCTAAAAAAGTTAGTAAAAGTTAATCAACAAGTTCTTTTTACCGCTAAATACAAAAAGCAATGGCAGAATTGCTCTTATTTTTCTTTGCCTGCCCGCCAGAAAAGTAGAAAAAAGTTGATTAACATGCTATACGTACTGTTAGTGCTATTGAAAAATCACAACTCTGTTTGCTAAAAACAAGCCTCATATGGCTACCTCAATGGAATAAAAAAAAGATATAGCTCTCTGCATGTGCTGACACAAAAAGAAAAAATCCCCATGGGCCTTAATGCCAAAATAGTCTTGATACTTAGAGGACTGCGGTCGGTTCTTTAGGGATGACACGTTACTGAAACTTGAATCTTTCTTTCTTATCCATTTCAGAAGGTTCTCTAAAATCTTTTTGTTATTCTCTTTCTGGAGATTTGAGTATTGATAAGATGTTCAGTGGACACGTAATAATTAAAAACTACTCACGGTGTTTGGGCGTAGGACCCAATGAGACCGGACAGCAGTAGAAGACACACCACCCTCCGCTCCATGATGCCATTAGAAACTACACAGTGAAGGTGGGAATTTATAAGGTATCTTGACTTCCTGGTAGCATTGTCCACATAGTCCTTCATTAAATAAAGTGATGTGTGGGGTTTCAGTTGGCAGCTGCTGTATACTAAGAACCAAGCTTGCAATGGCTTTTTGTTTACAAAGTTTATACAATGGAATGAAAAGTGAAATGACCTGGCTGTAATGAAGCAGAACCAAGCTTTGTATACCACATTCTTTGGTGGGCACTCGAGTAGGGATGTCATTGTCTACCTGGAGAGGAGGAAGTAAATGTGGCTGGTGTCTAATTTGACTCTAAGTGAACTTGATTTCTCCTTGACAATAAGTTGTTGCAATACATGCTTTGTGAAGAAGTTTTGCATCTTTGTAAAAGTAGAATTAATCCTGACCAGTCGCCTCCACCTTTAGAAAGCTATGGTGCAGCCGCCAAACACACACATCCCTAGCAGAGAGGGGGATAAATCTGGTATAAAGGAGACATGGGGGGGGGGGATGATGGCTCCTGCTCCCCTGCCCTGGCAGGATTTGCTGCTAATGGTGGATGAAGCCCACACTAGGGCTGCTGCTGCAGTTAGGGTTGTCACCCAGCAGGTTAAAAAAACGGCCTAGATTGAAGCTTACATAAGTGACTGGAATAATGATAGTTCGTATTTTTTGTATACACAAAAGATCATAGAATAATAGAATGGTAGAGTTTGAAAGGGACCTTACAGGGTCATCTTGTCCAACGCCCTGCTCAGTGCAGGATTTACTAAATCATCCCAGACAGATATTTGTCCAGCCTTTGTTTGAACACTTCCATTGAAGGAGAACTCCCCACCTCCCGTGGTAACCTGTTCCACTCATTGATCACCCTCACTGTCAGAAAGTTTTTTCTTATATCTAATTTGTGTCTCCTCTCTTTCAGTTTCATCTCATTGCCTCTACTCTTTCCTTGTGCAAATGAGAATATGGCTGATCCCTTTGCATTGTGACAACCCTTCAGATATTTGTAGACCGCTATTAAGTCTCCTCTCAGCCTTCTTTTTTGCAAGCTAGACATTCCCAGGTCCTTTAACTGTTCCTCATAGGACATGATTTGCAGATCGCTCACTATCTTGGTAACTCTTCTCTGAACTTGTTCCAGTTTGTCTGTCTTTTTTAAAGGAAGAGTAGAGGGGAATAATTACCTCACGTGATCTAGACTATGCTTCTCTTGATATATCCCAGAATTGAGTTTGCCTTTTTGGCTGCTGCATCACATTGTTGACTCATGTTCAGTCTATGTTCTATTAGTATACCCAAGTATTTTTCACTCTTTGAGTACGATCACTCAGACAGTTGTGAATCCACCTAACAGTTGCCTTGTCAATCTCATATTTGGTCATTTTTTTAATAAGTAAAGTATGAGATTCTTTATCAAATGCTTTACTAAGGTCAAGATAAACTATATCCACCGCATTTTCCTGATCAACCCAGTCGGTGATGCTGTCATAGAAGGATATAAGATTTGTCTGGCATGACTTGTTTGTTACAAATCCATGCTGTCTCTGGTTAATTACTCCATTTTTATTCAAGTACTTGCATACATGCTGTTTAATAATTTGTTCAAAGATCTTTCCTGGTATAGAAGTCAGGCTCACAGGCCTGTAGTTTCCTGGATTCACCTTCTTCCCTTTTTTAAAGATGGGGACAACATTTGCCCTTTTCCAAATTTCAGGGACTTTGTCCTGTTCTCCAGGAATTTTCCAAGATTATGGCAAGTGGTTGAGTAATTACCTCTGCTGCTTCCTTTAGTATCCTAGGATATACTGTAATTCATGTTGACCTTGAGACTTGAGTTCATTTAAGTTAGCTAACGGTTTCCTCACCATCTCTCTGCTTATATATAGCCTGCATTCTTTTATTCCCCCAATAGCACAGGTAAGATCCGTTGATGTTCCATCTATTTTCTGAGAAAAAAAGGGATACAAAATAGGAATTTAAAAGTTCGGCCTTCTCAACATTATTCTTAACCAAGTCACCATTTTCATCCTGTAAGCATCCAATAGCATCTTTGACTTTTATTTTGCCTTTCAACAATAAGAACAGGTGTGCGGCACTCAGGAACTAGTATTTCACTCCATATGGTATTATGAAAAAAATTCAAACCATTTATTGTATCTCAATGGTATCCATCAGATATGCGCTGTTTCGACCTATGCGGTCTTTGTCAAGACCTGGCTACCTATTTGCTTCTTTTCTTTTGCTTTTAACATACCCCCAAAATCCTTTTTATTGCTTTTGGCCTCTGTTGCAAGCCTCAATTCATTATTCACTTTAGCTTTTCTGCAGACCGCATTGTATTCTTCCTTAGATATTCCCCCCTCTTTCTATTTGATAAACATATTTTTCTTCCTTTTTAACATGTGTGCGAGTTCTGTGTTCATCCATTCTGGTTTCTTTAAATGCTTCCCATTCTTCTTTCTTTTAGAGATTGTTAACGATTGTGCTTTGAGAATCTCATTTCGCAATATTTCTCAACCTTCTTGGACATTTCTATTTTTAAGAACATCCAGCCATTGGATTCTTCCTATCGTCTTTTTCAGTTCATTGAAATCTGCCTTTCTGAAATCCAAACTTGAGGTCTGAATTTTCTCAGGTCTTCCTCCCTTTTTTATCCAAAATTCAAGGATAGCATGATCACTGCCTCCTAAGGTTCCAGTCGCTCTTACTTCCTCAGCCATTTTCTATCTATTGGTAAGAATTAGGTTCAAGATAGCAGACCCCCTTGTTTTCTCTTTGACCTTTTGGAAGATAAAGTTGTCAGCAAGAGCAGATAAGAATTTGTTGGATCGATTACTTTTACCTGAAAGATTCCTAACAAATATCTGGATAGTTAAAATCTCCCATAATCACTATGCCATGCTTTTTTGAGAGCTTGGCCATCTGATGTAGAAAGAGTTCATCAATATCTTCTGCTTGTGCAGGTGGCCTATAGTAAATGCCTACAATGGTGTCCTTTATGTTGTTTTCTCCTTGCATTTTTATTCAAACAGTTTCTACAGAACTACCACCTTTTCTTGTTCACAACAGCACTTCGTTTTCTCCATTCAAGAGGACTATGTGTGCATACTACAAAGTTCTTTGTAGGTAGAGCAATTTCTTGCTGTACCTTTCTCCTCTGCTCTATTCTTTGTGGGGAGAGTCATTTCTTGCTGTACCTTTTTTCTCCTCTGTTCTATTCGTTGTGGGTAGAGTCATTTCTTGCTGTATCTCTTTCTCCTTCTGCTCAGGAACCAGTTCCAGGCCCTCCTGCATGAGAACCTCATACCGGTTCCCGAGCAGTATGGGTGCTGGCTGACTCCTGATCCTCCTGCTTCTTTGTATCACATGCTTCCATTCCTTGGCGTCTGCAGGTACACTAGACATTTCTTTTCCTTCAACATTTTGAGGACTTTCCTCTACTCTGTCAACAAAATCCTCATCCTCCTTAATATGTTCAATGTAGCTATTCTCTCCTGAAGACTACGCATCTTTTCCCCCATTAGAGACACAGGCTTGCATTTCTGCCATGTGAAGTTTAGCTTTTCCTCTGGTAGGTCTGTAAACATATAGTATACGTTGTAGCTCACTAAATGGCTCCTCTCCTTTTTCATGTTGTCAGTTGATGTCCACTTCTAACTACTAAAAATCAAGAATTGTAGTGAATATATATATTCTGTAAAATACTACTAAGTGTACAATTTTGCGCGCCGTTTTCCTACAGCTCCAATCTCTGGTTTGGCGATGTCCTCCGAGCAGCTAGGCCCAACTAATCCCAGCAATCTTTCAACTTACAGTGATTCTTTGCTGTTCCCAGAGTGCACAGGGAATATGCAAATGATCTTCCTGCAACTCCAATCTCTGGTTTGTGTACTGCAGTTTTCCCATGATTTTTTACTACAAATTGCAGTAAAAAAATGGATGAAAACCACAATCCCTAACATAAAAAATATACCAGAGTTTAAGGACCTTTTGGAATTTGGTTACATGATTTCGTCACATGACTCTATCTTCAGGTCCTCAAGCAAGAGCGTCAGCTGTGCAGAAAAAGTCCTCACCCAGAGTAGTCAGCAGACTGTAGGATACTGGGCAGTGCCTGCTGGTAAGGGGCTACAAGGGAAAGGAATTGCCAAGATAATATCATGTGATATCTAAAGAAAAGGGTGACAAAATGTGTATAATGTTTGCAGTGTATGTACATATACCTCCCAACTTCTGAACAACGAAAATAGGGACAGCTGTAGCTGCGCGAATAGCACACGGCGGAATATTTTTGTGACAGGTCACGTCCCTTTCATACAAAGCCACGCCTTCTGTATCCCATATTATTACCCTTCAGTGACACCCTCACAGTAAAAGTGACCCCTTTAATAGCCCTAGTAGTAATAGTAATGCACTTAGTGGTCCCAGTAGTAACAGTGACCCCCATAGGGGTCCCAGCATTAATTGTGAACTCTGTTGTGACTCCAGTAGTAATAGTCTCCCATATAGTAGGCCCACTAGTAATAGTGACCCCAAAGTAGCCCCAGTAGTAGTATTGACCCTGTTAGTGGCCCCCAGTATTAATAATGGCCCCCATAGTGACCCCAGTGGTAATAGTAACCCCCATAGTGGCCCCAGTAGTAATAGTGACCCCCATAGTGGCCCCAGTAGTAATAGTGACCCCCATAGTAGTCCCAGTAGTAATAGTGTCACCCATAGTGGCCCCAGTAATAGCGACTACATAGTGACCCCAATAGTAATAGCGACCCCATAGTGGCCCCAGTAGTAATAATGTCGCTACAGTTGCCTCAGCAATAATATTCACTGCTTTATTGGCTCCAGTATTAATAGCGACCTCATAGTGGCCCAAGTAGTAATAATGTCCCACGGTGCCCCAGTAGTAATAGTGACCCCTATTAGTAGCCTCAGTCTTAATTTTGACCCCAATAGTGTACCTCCAGCCACCCAACAGGGATTTAACTCACTTGTAGTCCCGGTCTGGCAGCAGTGACTGTGCTGCTGTAATCAGTGTGACCTTTGACCTTTCTGCTAACATCTGCAGGGAACGCAGATGCTGGGGAAGAGATCGGTATAACTCCTGACTTCAATAGTGCCGCCACGCCGGGAATACAAGTGAGTTGGATGCTTGTCAAGGAGAGGTGGGACATGTCGTCTGCCACCCGGAACTGCGGGGCAGCGTCCCAAATCCAGGACTGTCCCGCAGATTCCGGGACAGTTGAGATACATTTATGTACATACACATACCTATAGTATGTAAATCTGTATATGCGCATAAGTAGGGTATGTGTCTGTCCACAATGGCAGATTATAATGGGGCAATTTGAGGTGGCCACTCGGGCTCCAAAGATCCCGGGTGGGCCCATGGCTGCCCAAACTCTAATGGGTATTGATTAGATTGTGTGATGTTGTTTCCAGCAGCTGCTTTTTTTTCCTGCTGCTTATAGTACTCCTTCTAGCTAGCTGAGCAGCGATTCGGTCAACTCCGGGGCTGTTACTGTCAGCGGTGGAGGCTTCTGCTGTGCCCCATGCTCTGCACAGGACGGGCTTCTTAAATTATTCCAACAACATATGCAGGAGGAGGAGCCGGGCCTGACTGCACATGTGGTCTCTAGTGTCATTAAGGGGTTAAAGAGTTATTCCAGAGAGTAAATTTTTTTTTTGATAGATCAGTGGGGTTCGGACCACTGGGACCCCCACCGCTCCCGAGAACAGGGGACCTGTGACCCCGCTATTTCTCAATGCAGAGCTGTTTTCCCCTATTACTGTAACGTTGCAGTGAATGTGCTGCTGGTCGTGGATGCGCTGTGCTACCCCATTCATTGCAATAAGACTGCCAGAAATAGCCGAATGCTTTGTACTTGCCTATCTTTGTCTGTTCCCCATTCTCAGGATCAGTGGTGGTCCCAGCATTTGGACTCCCACCAACTGGTTTTCACCCATCCAGTTTTATGCTCTAGAATGCTTGCACAGTGGCACAAAGTCAAGCTTCTTCACATGTTTTTGCACATGTAAAATATACACATGCACAATACAGAATAGAACCCATTGGATGGGTTCGATCACATGAGCATGTTTTGTGCGGGCATTTCACGTGCCCGGAACGTAGTGCAGCGAGCCAGAGGTAGCTCGAGTGGGTGGTGTCAGTTTACACTTTGTCATAGTGGCAGCTACTCTGATGACAGATATGGCAGCTCGCGCAGCAGGCGGTTGGTAAGAGTCTCTGCATAGTTTAGTTACTGACTGCTGATATCTGTATGTGACGTCAATGCCTTTATATGAGAAAAACCTTACTTATGGTAATAAAATAATGAGACCAGTCCAATTGGATGCCAGTAAGCTGAAGGCATGCAGTTTACTACGTAATGTCGGGTCATAGAGACAGTTCACTCTTGTGGATTTGGGAGCAACGACAACAGTAGTTACATTTGTATCCACATTGGCAATGTCTGATTTCTTACTTCTCTCAGACTGAAGGTTATTTGGATACAGTAAAGGTTTTCCCTTTACTCCGTCTGGGGCTGTCAGCGACAGGCTGTGGGGCTCGTGCAGAGTAGATTATATTCCACTGTTAGTTAACTGCACAAGAGGAGGTAACACTCACTATTATGATGACCGCTCTTTCTGACTGGCTCCGATTTCCTTACTCGGGATGGAGGAGAAACTCCACTACTCTCCGTTCTTCCTTCCTCTATCTCTTCTGATGGCACACTCGCTGTCTCACCGCACTATATCCCTCTCTTGCTCTTGTCTTTGCATCTGCCCTCTTCTGCCCCTCAATCTTTTACTCTCAACTGCCAGCGTAAGCACACTTAAAATTACCTTTTCATTGCAGACTCTGGTGTTGCTAAGCAACTAAAGCACCAATCAGTAAGCTGTAACTATAGCACAAATCAGTAAGCTGCAATAATCTAGAGGTATACCTCTGCTGAAAATTGCGTGTGAATTGAGTGCTGCGGGACTACGTAGAGTGTGCATACTGTCCTGACCAGGACATTTGACTGATGCAGGCAATCACTGGCTGTAGCGGGCTGGGTCAGACTTTTGGAGACAGCAGGGAAATATTTTGGTGGGTCATGATGGCTCTATATTCTCCACTTTGTGCATCCAAAATGCGGCCTGACCCGGCTGTGCGCAGGGGTAAATAATAGCAACCATGGTATGCGATTCCAGTACTTATCTGATCATGTGACACCAGTGCCTCTTCCCAGTGATGAATCACTCAAAATAAATAAGAGTCCATAGTCAATGTGTAGTTTTAAATGGGGGCACATGGTTTTCTTTTACTCACCATTTCCAACTTTGATTTTCCAAGAACAAACTATGGCAACAATTTTTGTAGATACAAAACTTTTGGCACATTTTTCCTTTTCTTTTTTCCCACACACTTGCATCTATAAGTCACTCTTTTCCCGACCTAAAGACGTCATCAGTCTTAGTTATCTGATGAAAAAACTCTTGGGAGAGCGCTCCTGACACGGATGGAGAAACACTTAACGATCTTTCACCACTTGCTACGTTCCTTCTCTCACTGTTCTAGCGGCATTTAGTGGAGAAGTCGCTTACGCCTGACTTGTCCTCTGATCCGACATAGAGGAGTAGGTCCTGTCCCTCAACTCGGTAGTTAAGTAGAGGGATGTGTGACTAGAACCGCCGAATCCTTAAACAGGATCCGATCTCTGAGCTTCTGTTCCCTGAAGGGATGTATCCCATGGAGAGAATGAGATAGGCCCGAGGTTCTGTTTCAGCCTCCTGGTCAAACATCCTCCCCAACCAACTACATTGCCGCACACTGCTACTTCTTCCTCTCCTTAACTCCATCCCCCAACCTCTCTAACCAACCAAATCATGCCACACAGAGTTAAGTTAGGGAGACAGACGCACCACCACCAAGAATGGTAGCACCAGCGTAAATACACACACAAAGACAGTCCACAGGGTGTAGACAAACCTACACAGTGGTACCCTAACTTTAGGCCACTACACAGTCACATGTCCTGGTCAGAAGCGACCAGGAAGGACAGAGTGGTTATGAAGCAATCTTATGTTGGGGACAACCCCTAGCTGATCCCATTACAGTAAACATGCAACTGCCAAGTTCAGACTTGTCTAGTATTCCCTCTCTGTGTACTTTTAATTCTGGCTGCAGCTTTTGTGTTGTGGACAAGGGACTGGCACACTTTATGTGGACAGAAAAATACCAATGATAATTGGATAAAGTGTGTGACAACAGATAAGAAGTACATTGAAACGCTTCATATTAAAAACACACAGCAGCAGTAGAAAATGTTCAGTGCAAACTAATGAGCAGCCACTCAACTCAACCCAAGATTGGGGGGGGGGGCTGCAGACAACATAGTCCTCACATATGAACTGATACCCAGGATGTCAGCCATAGATAAGTGTGCCACATAATATAGGAATACATCCCCTACCAGTAAAGCTGTGTATTGCCCGGTATCACCACAGTGTGCCACACTGGCAGGGCATCCTGGGCTACAGTAGCTACCTTGTAAGTCACTGTCTGACACATTAAAGGGACCCTGTCATCAGTTCACTGGCAGCTATAGAACCAAAAGGTAGCGCTAATTCCAAACGTTTCCTTGTTATAGTGGCTAAAACTAGCGCACTTTGTAAATTGGACCTTTAAAATTTCCTGAACAGTGGGCCCAGAAAATAGACAGACTAAGAAAAGCAATTGACAGTCAGAGAAAGTGGGGGGGGGGGGGGGGAAGAGGCAGAGAACGAGGTAAAAAAGAGAGTGGAAAAAGAGACAGAGTAAAGTAGAATTTATTGGTGTATGCATGAGGCGCCAATGTTTTTTTGCGCAATATTGGGGAGGGTGGGTGTGATACTGTATGTTTGCTGGTGGGGTCTGTGTGCCGGGGCTGCTTTTTTCTCAGTTTGGCCCTGGCAAGCTGACTATGGTGTCACTGGGGAATGGGGGAGTGCAATTTAGGGATCTGAAAAAACTATTATAGAAGTAAAGAATGGAGACATTTGAGGAGCTCAAGGAGCCGGTGGACCTTACTACTGATATAGGGTGACCATTTGTCACTGCATTGAGAACTGTGCCTGTATGGAGGGGATGGAAATGCATTGTAAATAAGAATACTGAGGATTGGTAGGAGACACAGTGTAAGGTCTTACCAGAGTTGGATTGGAGCCCAGGTGTAGTAGCCAAGCTGGACTGGAAGTGTTGTCGAGAGGAAGCTGAGTCATTAGCAAGTGGTCATGGTTGCGGTACAGAGGATGGGGCAGGAATCGTAGTCATGTGGAAGCCAGGTCATTAGCAGGTGGTCATGGTTGTGGTACAGAGGATGACGCATGAATCGTAGTCAAGTGGAAGCCGGGTCATTAGCAGAAATTTCTGAAGTTCTGTGACTTGTTTCCTGAGTGTGGTCACCACGGACTCCATTTTTGGGGGTGAAATATTTTGTAAGGTCTTACTGGTGCTGGATTGGAGCCCAGGTGTAGTAGCAAAGCCGGACTAGAGAGTAGTCGAGAGGAAGCCAAGTCGTTAGCAAATGGTCACAGTTGCGGTACAGAGGATGAGGCAGGAATCGTAGTCAAGTGGAAGCCGGGTCATTAGCAGGTGATCACAGTTGTGGTAAAAGGATGAGGCATGAATCGTAGTCAAGTGGAAGCCGGGTTGTTAGCAGGTAATCGCAGTTGTAGTAGCAGAGGAGCTGATAGCAGTGGGACTTGATTACAGGCTGAGAGCTCAATAATCACGCACTGAAGGAGAGTGGCAAGGCTGGGCTTATAAAGGAAACGCAATTAGGAACAAAGGCGGGGTGAGGACCTGGAGGCAGAAACTAGGTAACTGGGAAATGTAAAACAAGGCTAGGTTTCAGCGATGGAACTGTCAAAGTCCTGATAGTCTAGCAGAGAGAGCTCTCGACTAGAATGCAAGAGGTTTTGGGTTTGAGCCCTGACATTAGCCCCCCTCTTTGTGGTGCTGGCTTCCCTGGGTATCCCCTGTGAAACTATTTTTTTGAGCCTTGGAGCATGCACATTTTTCTCTGGCTTCCAGGAGTTCTCTTCTGGCCCATACCTTTGCCACTTTACAAGGTACTGTATTTTACCTCTCTGAAGTCTGAAGTGTAGAATCTTCTCTACCATGAAATCATCCTGGCCCTGAACTTTCACAGGAGGAGGAGGCGGTTGGGGTCTTCCCACAAAAGTGTTCTCATAAAATGCCTTTAATAGGGAAACGTGAAAAACAGGGTGAATCCTCAGGCTGCCTGGGAGCTTCAACGGGAATGCCACCTGGCTGACCTTTGCTGTTATTAGGAAAGTTCCCAAGAATCTTTGTTCCAGTTTGGGAGAAGGTACGTGGATCTTCAGGTTCTTGGAGGATAACCACACCTTTTCTCCAACCTGGAAGGTAGGAGCTGCTTGATGATGACGGTCGGACGCCTTCTTATTGGTATTCTGGGCTTCTTGTAAGATTTCTTTTAGTTGTTTCTGCATAGCCGTCAGTCTATGGTTAACCGTTGGAACCGGAGTGTTGATAGGGAGGCCTGAAATAAAGACTGGATATGTACCGTAGTTGGAATAGGATGGTAGAATTGTTTTGAGCATTGTTGTAGGTGAACTCTGCTGTTGATAAATAATCCACTCAGTCATCCTGTAGATGGGAGATAAAGTAGCAGAGATATTGCTCCAACGTCTGATTTGTTCTTTCTGTCTGGCTGTTAGACTGTGGATGAAAGGCAGAGGAAAGATTTACTGAAACCCCCAGGCCCGTGCAGAAATGTCTCCAGAACCTTGTAGTAAACTGGACCCCTCTGTCAAAGACCACATCATCCAGAATTCAGTGCAATCGGAACTCTTCCCGTATCATTAACTCTGGTGTGCTCGGCGGTGGGAATCTTTCCTATGGGGATGAAGTGGGCCATCTTCGTAAGTCTATCCACAACCACAAGGACAGTAGTCATCTCTTTTGAGGGGGGCAAATCCAGTATAAAATCCATGTATATGGATCCCCAGAGTCCGGATGGGACTGGAAGGGGCTGTAGCCAGGCCCAAAGGGCGAGCTCGTGATGTCTTGGTCCGAGCACATATCTCGCAAGAGATGACATACTTCTTCACATCCCTCCTGCAGTCAGGCCACCAGAAGAAACAAAGTAGAAGTTCTGAAGTCTTTGTGGCCCCCCGATGACCAGCCAGCTTGGAATTGTTGACTAGTTTAAGGACTTTGAGCCGAGCAGCCTCGGGAACATACAGTTGGTGTTCTCACCTCCAAAGCCCTTCTGTAAAGGAAAGCTTCACATCCTTAGAAGACCTTGGCTACCCGAAGCCTCTTCAGCAGTTATGGAAATAATGGAAAAGGGTAGCGATTCTTAAGGGGGATCCTGTTTAGCTCCCGGTAATTGATGCACGGCCAAAGAATTGAATCTTTCTTTTTAACATAGAAAATAGATGCTCCTGCCGGAGAGGAAGAAAGCTGGATGAAACCCTTCCTAAGATTTTCATCCACATGTTCCCGAAGGGCCCCTAACTCAGGTTCGGCGAGGTTGAAGATACGCCCAAAGGGAATAGAAGATCCCGGAAGCAGCTCAATAGGACAGTCATATGAGCGGTGATGTGGCAACTGGTCATCCTTCTTCTTACTGCAAACATCCTTTAACAGCCGGTAGTGTACTGGTAATTTCTTTAAGTCCTGTTGCTCATTCTCGAGGTCCTGTACTGGTTTAGGGGTGGATGGTGCCACCTGGTAGTTTTGCTTACAGCATTCTGAGAGGAAGGCAATGGTCCTAGTTTCCCAGTTGATAGAGGGATTATGGGTAGAAACCAGGGGATCCCAAGAATCACTGAAAACTTTGCAGATGAGATGAGTTGGAAGCTGATTGTCTCGTGGTGGTCAGGGTTCATGTGGAGCTCCAAATCAATTGTCTCCTGCGTGACGGGACCTGAAGACAAGGGTGACTCATCCACGGTTTCCATATCTATCGGTATGGACCTGAGTTTGGTTGTAATGTCTTTGTCATAAGCGAACGTTAAGTCCATGCAGTTCCCCTCTGCTCCCAAGTCCAACATCGCTGAGCACTGTGTCTTCTGATCACTTGTTACAATTTCATTTGGGAGGAAAAAATGGCAGAGTGGGGGAAGAGTTTCCACACCATCCTGAATTACTGGTACAAAGGTGTGTTGGATGGCATCTCCTTGTTTCATGATGGCTGGATTGGCCATTGGCTTGGCGTAGGCCAAGGCGAGAGTCCTTTGGGGCTTCATTGGACAGTTTAGGGCATAATGTCCCGAGTTCCCACAGTAAAGGCCAGATTTTCAGCCCGGCGCCTTTCTTTTTCTGTGATAGAGAGAGGTCTGTGAATGACATTCACCTGCATAGGTTCGGGGGCTGCTTCAGTCCTTGGGTGTGGACTAAATGTGGGTTGACAAAAGAGTACAGGGTGCTGGTGCCTGAATCCCACAATCTCTCCCTTCACCGCTCAGAAAGTCTCTAGTAAATCCGGATGCATAACTTGATGAAGTCCTCCAGGTTATCGGGAGTCTCCACTCAGGCAAGTTCGTCTTTTATCCACTCAGATAATCCCCACCGAAATTTGCTCTGTTGTGCAGTAGGATTTCACGTGGTATCATTGGCCCCGTGACGAAATTCTGCCATATATTCTGCAACGGAACATCGCCCTTGTCGTAGGCTATGCAACTTCCCTTCAGCCATGGCACAGCGGTTTGGGTCATCAAAAATTTGTTCCATTGAGGCTGTCAAGGAGATTACTGTTGGTCTCGACGCATGGCAAGGCCCAGGTAAGCGCCTCATCAGTGAGGAGGGTAATGATAAAAAATACCTTTTTCCGATCACTGGTAAACAATGTGGGCTGCATTTGGAAATAAATCCGGCATCAATTTAAGAAACCCTGATATTCGCGACTGTCACCTGCAAATTACGCTGGCAGAGTTGCGCATCTCGAAGAGCTGTCTCTGTAGCCCCTCAATCTCATGTTGCATAACAATAACCTTCTCTTGATAGAAGGCACAAAATTTCTGAAGTTCTGTGACTTGTTTCCAGAGTGTGGTCACCACAGACTCCATTTTTGGGCGTGAAATATTTTGTAAGGTCTTACTGGCGCTGGATTGGAGCCCAGGTGTAGTAGCAAAGCCGGACTAGGGAGTAGTTCAGAGGAAGCCAAGTCGTTAGCAAGTGGTCACGGTTGCGGTACAGAGGATGAGGCAGGAATCGTAGTCAAGTGGAAGCCGGGTCGTTAGTAGGTGATCACAGATGTGGTACAAAGGATGAGGCATGAATCGTAGTCAAGTGGAAGCCGGGTTGTTAGCAGGTAATCGCAGTTGTAGTAACAGAGGAGCTGGTAGTAGTGGGACTTGATTACAGGCTGAGAGCTCAATAATCACGCACTGAAGGAGAGTGGCAAGGCTGGGCTTATAAAGGAAGTGAAATTAGGAATAAATGTGGGTTCAGGACCAGGAGGAATGAACTAGGTAACTGGGAAATGTAGAACAAGGCTAGGTTTCAGCGATGGAACTGTCAAAGTCCTGATAGTCTAGCGGAGAGATCTCTTGACTGGAATGCAAGAGGTTTTGGGTTTGAGGCCTGACACACAGGGTCATAAATTAATTTTTCATCCAACAGCTTTCATGCTGACCCATAGGGATGCTTGTCATACCACTGATCTACCCAACTCTTGTATACAGCATGTCTGCCCAGTTCAACTTCGCTCTATAACACCCAGTGGGCTCTGGGACTTGCCCTGGCATGATAAGTGCTAATGAACATAAACAAATAACCCACGTTAAAATCACAGAAAGAAAAATGTAAAACAGGCAAAAAAATCACAGAAAGCAGCCATATACTTACTGATATACTGATACAAGAGGGCAGGCATACACATGCAGACAGCCAGACTGCTAAATGGAGGAGCAGATTACACATGTGATGAAACAGCCACTGACAAACCCACCTTATACTGTTTATTCCTGCACAAAAAGTGTAGAACCAGGGTGTCAGGCCACTTGGTGCGTGTAGTGCACCATGCAGGCTCACAACCTATTAATTACACCATATTAGAATCCAGCAGGCTGCCCTGCAACTCATAGGTGAACCACACTAGCACCCTAGCCCCCCTCCCCACCCCCATGTTCAAAGCTGCACCACATGTTATTGATAAATACCAAAAAAATACAAAGTATTGGGTAATATTTTGGCCAAAATACGTGAACCCACAGCACGGGTCCTCGTTTATTGTTGGTCCCTACACAAACATAAGTTAAAATCACAGAACTATTATTCAAACAAACCAAAAAAAAATCACAGAAAGTGGCCATATTCTTAGTGATATACTGATACAAGAGGGCAGCCATATACACCACATATTCCCCAACCTGCAAACAGCCAAACTGCATGTACCAAGTGGCCTGACACCCTGTATTTACTCTTTTGTGTAGGAATAAACACCAAACAGCCGACCCACTCAATAAAAGGAAGCTGTGTGAGTGGCTGTTTCATCAGTGTCCTCACATGTGTTATTTGCTCCTCCTTATAGCAGTCTGGCTGTCTACATATTGGGGAAAAGTGGTGTTTTTACCTGCACTCTTGTATCAGTATATCAGTAAGTATACGGCCACTTTCTGTAAATTAATAACTCAGATCATACAGCAGACATCAAATATTACTTTAATTGAATAGATCACAGCACATAAATCGGATCAATCACGGAAATGTGATTAGGATTGTTTGTAATCTTCAAGTTTGACACCCAACAATTTCGAGTTCATCAGCAACTGTATGAAAGTCATCGCAGAGCTCCTTATACTCAGGGTTTTGACACTCTCTTTCATTTGGCCACCATTCCATCCAAGTATCTCTCCCCAGGATATAGTAATAGCTAAGGAAACAGACAGTAAGTAGTCAATATTTGTTGATCATGCCATAGTTGACCCACCTTACTCCTTCCTCCTCTCGATGTCCAGACTTTGACTTACCCCAATGTCTCAGTATGCAAAACATTCTTGAGTGCACCAAATACAATGTAATCTTTTCCTTTCGTGAACTTTAGATTTTCTCGACACTTAAGGTGGCTGATGAAGGTCCGGTTGTTGCCTTTGGCATTTGCATCCGTTCCTAGGATGAAATTAGAAATGATGAAATGGTCACATTTGATTCTTCAGGGTCCAGATCAACCGCTCTAGGTTTAAATGATAGGAGATAAGCAAACTGATCCACTGAGATTGAGAATCGTCTTGTTGTTAGGATACACCAGGCAAATTTCAAGAGAACCTTTTGCCTATTATATTCTATGGGCTGTTGAACTGGTACCATCGGCCAGTTTCCAGTATTATTTTCCTGCCAATGGCATCTATTTCAGCCTCTGTTCTCCGGCTGTGAGTAAAGCAGTGATTGCTTTCCATAGACTTAACTATGGAAAGCACAGCCCGACATCCACGAGCGGAGAATCATAGCGATTCAAATCGCGACATGCTGCGATTTGCTGCAAATTCTCAGCGGTGAGCCTATCTATAGATAGGTTGAGCCTATCTATAGGCTCACCGTAGAGACCTGTCAGTGCTCCCTCGTGGCGGAATATTGCTAGCGATATTCCGCCTCACCCGTGGACCGGCAGCCTAAAGTACTAGTCCAGGAATGCCACAAAAGAACAGTGTACATTTTGCTCCGCCTGCAAGCCTTCTCCCTTTGGTGTGCATCTCCCATCCCAGGAATGGTTGTTGCATTACATTTATTTATTCTCTAGAATACATATCCCTGAATACAAGTCCTATAAATGCAAACCTATATAACTGTCAGAGAAAAACCACCAAGGAATGGAAAATCATTAAAACATAACCTTTATTAGTATCTCCTAAAACGTGGAACAGTCACCATAGAGCTACATAACAGAAATTAAAATTAGTCAGAGTCTGAGGTGGGAGGTGGTACAGGAAAATAAAATGATAGCCCTGTGTATATAACGGAGTAATCGTCCCAGAAAGGGCAGCCCCATACTCCAGCCAACTTTACAGTTGGCCCCGATGCATCCTAAGACAAAAAATGCCCACCAGACGCAAAACTGTGCGCTGCTGATCTTGGATGCACAACAATAGCATATATGCATAAAGAGAATACAATAACTCGGAACAGTAAATGCCTCAAGCCGCATATGTGCATAAACTAACTCAAATGCACATCAACATGCATATATAGATAATAGAGATGAGCGAACGTACTCGGTAAGGGCGATTTCGCAATCGAGCACCACGATTTTCGAGTACTTCACTACTCGGGTGAAAAGCACTCGGGTGCGCTGTGGGGCGGGGGGGGGGGGTTGCAGAGGGGAGTGGGGGGGTAGCAGCGAGGAACAGGGGGGAGCCCTCTCCCTCTCCCCCCCACTCCCCGCTGCAACCCCCCGCTCACCCACAGCGCACCCGAGTACTTTTCACCCGAGTAGTGAAGTACTCGAAAATCGCGGTGCTCGATTGCAAAATCGCCCTTACCGAGTACGTTCGCTCATCTCTAATAGATAACATACAAAAATAGATGATTCACATATGCTTATTAAAGTGACAGGTACGTCAACCAAGATCCATGTGTAAATAGAGCTTTATGGTGACTTTTCTACCCTTTATGAAATACTACTAAAAGTTATGTTTTAATGATTTTCTGTACCTTGATCCTTTTTCTGCAATATATACAAAGAAAAAAACCCTGGTGCTCCAGTACGTTGGAATAAAAATTATTGACAGAAGAATGACTTACTTCGTAGGGGTGTCAGTGAAATTGACAACCCTAGAATCCTGGTAGGCGTGTAGAAAATGGGTTCGTGGTCGTTAGGTTCCCAGAAGGCAATGTTTAATGGAGAATGTACGCAACGCGTTTCGGCTATACAATAGCCTTTATCAAGCATGATTCACGCCTACCAGGATTCTAGGGGTGTCAATTTCACTGACACCCCTACGAAGTAAGTCATTCTTCTGTCAATCCTTTTTATTCCAACGTACTGGAGCACCAGGGTTTTTTTCTTTGTATATATTGCTGCTTGCTGCCTCTGGTAATTTCTTGCCTGGAGCCACCTTGTGATGCTCTCCCTTTCCTTGGGATGACCTCTTGACCAGTAATTTGGATAAACATCTGATATAATCTGCCATCCAGGATCATTAGACGAACTGTGAACTTCTCCACAGGGTCTGGTTACGTCTGGGGTGAGTTCCATCTTACTCTTTCCTTCTTCTACACATTGCCATTCTCTCCACCCCTTATTGGAGCGCTAATCTCACATCTTTCATTGATCCTTTTTCTGGGATATTTCTCCAATTTGCAACATTTTAGATGTGAAACACTATTTAGTTGTTTTTTTTTACTTTTTTAGATTTTTTTTAACACACTTTATTTACATTTTTTTTCTTCCGTTAGAAATATTGAAGAGCAGGGGATCACAAGTTCAAATCCTCTGTTGCAATGAACAATGAAAGTAGCATGGTTAGCCAATAAAGGTATCCCCTCTGTAATAGTTTTCTATACAACAGTATTTAACATCACGTTTATTGCAATATGCATATTATGCCTCTTGCCATGTGCAATTGGTTTCTGTAAACCACTTGGGTGCCACTGTCACTAGTGACAACAACACCAGAGGGTTTAAATGGCTGGGATTGAAGTTCTATTAGATTCTGGCTGTAGAAGTGGAGTATCAGTTATTGCATAACAAGAAATGAGCAGGAGGTATATGATGGTTCTCCCAAATCATTTGTTAAAATAACCAGTTTGCAGAACTGGAAAAAAGTGGTCGTTAAGACACCGAAGGAATAAAAGCTGTCTTTTGGTGTTGAAGTGTGCTTAGCAGTCATTCTCGGCTTCTTGCACCTTCTCTATAATGGAAGTGGCTCTGACATCATCATGCCGCCTCTGTCTTTCCGCAGGAGCCTGGCTGGAAGAGGCCGGCCTTCCCTGGTTGGCAGAAGTGAGTGAGAATGGAGGGAGCCATTGCTTTTTCCCTCACACCGATTCCTGTTTACACCCACAATATTCATGGATGCTCATATTACATAATTGTATATCATCTTAATAGACTGACAGCTGCTACAAAAACATCATTCAGTTGACGTACACCATATGCAACATTACCTGTCTTGTAGACCTCCTTAATGTGCATCTCATATCTGTCAAAGTCCTTTCCATAATGTATGTCAAGAAGGGATGTCTTGTACACTGTAAAGACAGAAGTGAAAATAGTCAGTAGAAAGTTGGTCAATCCATATGTAGCTGTATATAAAACATGAATGTAGTGACAGACATGGATCCCACTAGAAAACCTGCAGAGAACTCTAGACTCCACGTCCATGATTTATATGGAATAAAGAAGTCCTACTGGGAGATGTTGGAGACCATCAATGAAATTCAGCACAATATACATATCTCAAAGGGATAAAAAGGTCTCTACCACTTGGAACATTTCACCGAAATCTGTTGGCCATCCACTATGCTTTTACCCAAATCTGAAGTCAGGTAAACCCTACAATATTTATCTAACACATCACCTGCTATGTTATGGATTATTGATCTAGCAGATCAGGTGCCACGTGGATTTTGTCTGACTTTGTTTGGCTTCACCATAGTAGCCTTTTGTTAATGCCATATACAGGTCTGTATTTGCCACTGGGCACTGGAGGGACATTCCTTAGTGCGTCCATTTTTCTTACTGGGTTGGAGGGGAGACGAGAGCTGTAGATGCCACTTCAGAGGGTGGGAGAGATATGGGAAGAAGCAAACGGCTAGGGCTATCTGCTCTTTCCTCTCTTCTGGCATCTAAAATGGGCAAGTACTTCTGCTGCTCTACCAAACAAGGGGTGCGGACATCCTGTCACATGGCACCCTATGCAGTCCACAGAAGACTGTGATGGTGCCTGGAGCAGAGGCTGGGGGAACCTTCCCTCTTCACTATGGGGCACCTGTGACTCGCCCCTCTATCTGCCGGAGATTACTGCTCCTACAGACCTTTGTCTGTTGAGCCTTAAAGGGATATTCTGGAGACTGAAGGTTTTCACCAATCCACTGGATAGGTGAAATATGATAAATCAATGGCAGCCCAACTGCTAGAATGTGTACCAATCCCCAAAACAGGAGTCCTGTGTGCCCCACCATATTCACTGTGGGCTTACTGCACTCCCTGCAGAGAGGATGAGATTGAATGGAGAAGTGATCATGCGTGCACAGTGGCGTTTCATTCATTCTAAGTGGGACAGCTGGTTATAGCCACGGGTTCCCTGTGCTTGAGATCAGTTGAGATCCCAGTGGTCGGGCCCAAATCAGTCTTTCATTTTTCACCTATCCAGTGGATTGGTGAAAACATGCAGTTTAAGTAAGATCTGATGGGGAAGGGGATGAGCAAGGTGGGGTGGGGGCATAACACTGCAGTTGATTGTAGAGGCATAAGAGTCACAGCTCACCATGGTCCATTCCATATTCACAGGCAGTCACCATTCGATCCACGACACTGCGTTTTTCTGTATCCTGACTCATCAAACAGTTTCCTAAAAAAAAACATATAGTACAGAGTGGTAAAAAAGATAAAGTAAGGCGTATATACAAAACTAGTCTATTAAACCAACCTCCACGAATACTTTACGTCATACTTGCCAATGTTTTGGAGAAAGAATATGTGGAAGATTATAAAAGGCGACACATGCAGTGGTGCACAACATTTGATCCTTATTCCCCTCCCATTTATATGGTGCACACCCCTAACCTACAGCATTTGAACCTGAGACTCCCCCAAATAAAGACTCCAGACCAGCCTACACCTCAAAATACAGACTCCCCCCCCCCCCCCCCCCCCGGACCAGACATCTCCCCTTCTTAAGGCACACTCACAGGAGAGTTGGCAAATATGCTTTACCTTCAGCACACTGACACACTTTATCATGACAAATGCGACCAAGCAATTTGTTATCTTCTTCGTAGTGGTAGAATTTACGACAGCCGCTTTCTGGGGGAGAGAAGAGCCTTACTGGTTATAATCATCATAAAGAGGATGTAAATACATTCTGTACAACAAATATCTGCCCGCCCTCATGGCAATGGCAGTTCTGATTTAATCAGAAGACCCGAGGAATCTCAAATAGGTTACTTACCGAGGACTTTCTATCTGACAAACCCATATTAAAGAATATGTATTCATAAGCAACCAGACTATCCTCTATAAAGGCTTTTATGTACTGCTAAACTATACAACCAAAAAACACACTCTGAAATGGGCAAAATACGACCTCAAATCAGCAACATGAGCAAAAATGAGTCATTGCATTAGTCCTGCAATTATATAAAAATTGGACTGCATTCAGTTGCATAACTATAGTAGGTGCAGAGGGCCCGGTTGCACTCAGGTGCTGGAGCCTTAGAGGGCCCATAAAGGAGAACAGTAATGTAAATAAAGCATTATACAGTAGATGAGGAGCCATGTTAAAGATTTTACTCTGGTGCCCAGCAGTTACAAGTTACCACTGCGTCCTCAAGGCTAAAAACTTCCCTTAGCAGTCTTATTGGAGGCACAATTACCCATCCCGTATTGTCAGTACAACGGGTTGTCTGTGCTTCAGGTCACATGCAATAAATGAGAGGTAAATGGATTTTTGGTGACTACTAATTTAATTGGTCATTCTTAGGATAGGCAATCAAAATCAGATCCATGAAGTTCCAACATGCACCCCTGCCAATGAGCTGGTTGAAGGTACTACATCACTCCAAGCACAGCTCCATATTTTTGCTTGTGGCTATGCCTGGTATTGCAGTTCACTTTTATCCACTTGAATAAGGCTGGGATCCAATGAGCTGTAGTACCAGGCACCGCCACTGCCAAAAGTATGGATTTGTGCCTGGAAAATAAAGAGTCGATTCCCTCCCCAAGCTGATATTGATGGCTTGTCCTAAGAATAGGCTGTCTGCTTAATAACCCTGGAAAACTTTCATGGTCATAAAAGTGTTACTAGACATGGAGTACAACACCTACCCTAGAGACCAGGAAGTAGCAGTGCAGCTGCATACAGAGCGTTATTTGTATGTATAGTATCTCTCCTGTTTTATATCAGCCTCCAGAAGTGCAGTAGATCTTACCTCCAATGATAATGAAATGACTCTGTTGACCCTTTCCCAGTCTACATAAGTGAATGTAAGCAACATGAAGCAGGAAGGTTGGCTTATATGTATGGTTTGTTGCTTTAACAGTACATTGCCATCCATAGTGATCAGAGAACTAGAGGTTTTCATTTATCTTCTGGCAGTTTATTAAATCTGTAAAGTTACCTGGTGAATAATAGTCGTAGATTTTGACTGATCCGGGTTGGGTAAGGCCCGTATTTAAATATTTGTTAAGATTAAACTTCAAACATTGCTGCTCTGTGTGCGAAACCTGCAGAAATAAAAAAAAAAAACTTCTGAAGAAAGTTGTAAGTGATCGTCCCCAACTAGTCCCAGCCATATTCCCTATGTGAAATGGATTACTCTAACATTCTGGAGCCTCAGTAGAAAAATCCCTGACTTGGCACTAGGACATATACAGTTCCAAGTAACTGGGTTGGGACTAGCTGCTACTACCAACTGAATTATACATTTCAGATATGGGCAAATAATTATTTGGAGATTTTGCAAACTAGAAACCTAATAATGTAAAGCGTAATAATGTATCCCTAGTCCAAGCCTGAGGGATAAAGGTTCATAGGGAGGTTCCTACAAGAAGGCGAGCCCTCCCCAGACTCCTGTAGGTTTTGTCCAATCCACAATTGACTTTGGGTTTACTGAGTCTGGGATGGTAATATGTGTAGGGTGTGTGTTGAGGGAGGGGGAATGACTTAAGTTTTTCTACGGAGGAATGTGATGTCCAAATTCTATGATGACAGAGGTGGTGAGGGTCTCATGACAGCATCTCAATCCAACGACCGTACCACAAGCAAGGCTATGAGGTGATCTGATAAAAATTAAAGCTACTGTCTAGAGGACCAGAGGATGGGAGTAATATTACCTGTCACTCTCCTTTCCCGTAGTTCTGCCACAGATCCGCTAGTTCTCAGGGCCCCTCTCTAGTCTTCTATGATGGCCGCATCGCTTTTCTCACTAGCTAATACATATTGTGCATTGGTAGGTAGATACTTCATCCTGCTTTTTGGATTGGCCAACACTGACTGCTCACGTTGGGCCAGTCAGGGAGCAGGTATAGTGCATTGGTGTTGTAAAACAGTATCAAAGGCCAGTGTGCATTGTGTAGTCAGAAAAGTGTGCAACCATCTTGGAGAACCAAGGATGGGCCCAGAGAACCTGCAGAACTACAAAAAAGGAAAGCATCCGGTAACATTACTTTCCCCCTCCAAGTGCAGGGTAGTAGACCACCACTCTAGAGATTACATCGTTTCTTTGAAAAGATGTATTATCTTTTTTAAGGAACTGTTCTTATCCCACTGGGATACATATTCTTGGCTAACCTTGAACTGACACACCCGATCTCATTAATACGCCAAGTAGTACAACACTTTTATATCATTAAATAACCCATTTAAAATGGAAAAATGCAATAATTTATTCCCTGGGAAATTTGTGTGTGTTAGGTGGTCATCTAACTGGTCCAATCACATAAAGAGTGTATGACCTCTACAGTTGGCTGCTATATTACATTTGCAGGATATTGTACAAGTGCAGCTGTTTGTCTTTTTCTTAAGAAAATTACTGGCTTTCCCTTCCATAGAGGCTATTAAGAAAACCACGTTTTTAAAGGAGAATGAAGACCCGCGAAAGACCTTTGGCTACTGCTGCATCCTATTCTATGGCCGAACAAACTAAATAAGCTCCATCAAACAGCTGCTGTTCCTGGTGAAGATTGTGCCATGTCCAGCATTGGAGAGCAGGAGAACCAAGACTACAACTGGGAGAATTAGATCCCTGGCTACAATCCCAATTCCAGAGTAGTTGGGAAGCTGTAAAATGTAAATGTAGAGAAAAAAAGAATGCGATGATTTGGAAATCTCGTATAACCATATTCATAATAAAACGTAAAACGGATATCCGAAGTTGAAAGTGAGACATTTTTCTATTGCATGAAAAAAAAACTCCTCCTTAGAAATTGATGGCAGCAACACATCTCAGAAAAGTTGGGCCAGGGCTGTGTCTACCATTGTATAGCATCACTTCTTCTTTATGCAACAGTCTTTAAACAGCTGGGAAGTGAGGAGGCCAGTTGCTGGAGTTTTGGGAGAGGAATGTCCCATTCTTGTCTGATGTAGGAATCCAGCCGGTTAACAGTCTTGGGTCGTCTTTGCCGACTTCTTTGTTTCATACTGCGTCAAATGTTTTCTATTGGTGAAAGGTCTGAACTGCAGGTGGCTGGTTCAGCACCCGGACTTTTCTTCTGAGATGAATGCAGTATGTGGTTAGGCATTGTCTAGCTGAAATATGCAAGACCTTCCCTGAAAGAGCCGTTATCTGGATCTAAAACGTCTATATACTGGTCAGCATTGATGGTGCCTTTCAAGATGTTTTAGCGGCCCATGCCATAGGCACCCAATAACATCACAGATGAAGGCTTCTGAACTCTGATAACAAGCTGGATGGTCCCTCTCCTCTTGAGTCCACAGGACACGGCATGACTCTGGTCACGGCTCCTTCCTCTTTCTCAACATCCCTTTGAGGAGTTGCATCTTAGTTGACATGTGGTGTTAGAATGTTGAAATGTCCACAGTCTGTAGTTGTTCCAGTAGCAGAATCATACTACCAATAAGTTGATCAGGCCAACTCTGCAGCACTACTAGCCAACCCCATTTCTTGCCTCCCACGCATTGGAAACCAATGAGAATGGAGGAATCTCTTAATTTTGTCCCTAAGCAGGTTGGAAGATAGATATAATTGACTTCTTACCCGATCCAGATAGATGATCAGAGATCCTTTATCAAGTGCTCCCTTGTTTATCTCATAGAGAGAGATGTACCGGTCCACTCCATTCTTAAGCTGGAGAAGATAATGTTTTGGTTAAGACAACAATGTACTAGCATTGATCTTTAAGCCACAAGCTTCTTTAAGAAATATTTGCTTTTTACCAGTAATACTCAGATGTACACAAAAAATAGTGGAGAAGATCTGCTATAATGCATGCTCTATATCCTACTCACCTTATTGAGATCTGTTTCATCTGGGGAGAATCCAGTCATCATGGAAACATCAATGATGGACATGGTGGCATCCACAGGTTTGCGATGTCTGAGAATATCCCAAGCATTTGTTAACCCACAGCTTTGGATATATAGATCAGTTTGATGCCATCACTAATGTTAATATCCAGCATATAGTATCTAACATTACAGGGTTGGCACTAAGACGTCATTATTTCACTTTCTATGTAGCAAGAGGTAGGTGGTTGACCTGTCAAGGCTGAACCACAACATATGTAATCAATGGATTTCAGTCATCAGTAGAGCTGAAAGAAGGTAAAGAGGAAAGTCCTGGTTTGTAATTGGACTTCAATGCAGAATATATGCCCTGTCTGAGTTGCTCACCACCTCTTTATATGTAAGGGGGTGAATGAAATTTAAAAGGTGCAGAAATGCCCAGTTGTAGCTACTGACTAACAATGTACACAAACTGACTTCAAAATTGTTGGTCTTAAACATGTCATGTGTCACACCCAAGTATTTGGAATGGTAAGGGTATATCTGGCCAGGGGTCTGGATTCCTTTTCATGACCTAGTGTGGGGCCTAAAATAATTTTGGGGTTTAGTGTAGGATGTAACTTTATTTTAGGGTCTGGTTTGAGATATTAACCCCTTAGTGACGACCCTATAGTGTTTTGCAGCTGCAGGATGTGAACAGGAGGGGGCGTGTATAGAGGGAGATCGCGATACTATCTCTCTTCATACAATGCGGGCGTCAGCTTTTTCTTACAGCTGACACCCGCGGGCAACAACCCCGACAAGCCGCGTGGGCGATCAGGGCTGTTAACCCTTTAAAAGCCGCTGTCAACTCTGACAGCGACATTTAAATCCCCCACAATGAGATCGCAGTGAGCCTTGTGGGAATCATGGCAGCCTTGGGCCTTCTGAAAGGCCTCAGGGCTGTCTTGACAGTATGCCTATTAAGCCATCTCCGTGGGTTGTTTGGTAGGTCGCCTGTCAGATCGTAGTATGATGTAATGCTATGGCATTCCATCATACTGCAGGAGCGATCAAAGCATCGCAAGTTGTTGTGATTCCCTAGGGGGACTAAAAGATAATGTAAGAAGAAAAATAAGTTTTACTAATTATTAAGAGATTAAAATAAGTAATAGTTAAAAAAAAAAACAAAAAAAAACCTTTTGTCATATTTGCAATAAAAGAATCTAAATAACAAAACTACATATTTGGTATCGCCGTGTCCGAAAAAGTCCAATCTATTGAAGTAATGCATTATTTACCACACACGGTAACCTTTGTCCCTGAAAAAAATAAAGAACTCCAGAAATATGCTTTTTTAGTCACCCTGTCGGCAAGCAAAAATGTAATAAAAAGCAAGCAAAAAGACGTACCGCACAAAATGAGCCCTTGCAGAACTATGTCGACGAAAAATACAGTTATTGTGCGCAGAAGATGGAGACACAACATCATAAAAAAAAATTAAATAAAAAAAAAAAAAATAGTAGTGCAGCAAAAAAATAAAACGATATAAATTTGGTATTGTAGTAATCGTACTGACTAGAGATGAGCGAACGTACTCGGTAAGGGCGATTTCGCAATCGAGCACCGCGATTTTCGAGTACTTCACTACTCGGGTGAAAAGTACTCGGGTGCGCTGTGGGTGAGCGGGGGGTTGCAGCGGGGAGTGGGGGGGAGAGGGGGAGAGAGAGGGCTCCCCCCTGTTCCCCGCTGCTACCCCCCACTCCCCTCTGCAACCCCCCGCCCCACAGCGCACCCGAGTACTTTTCACCCGAGTAGTGAAGTATTCGAAAATCGCGGTGCTCGATTGCGAAATCGCCCTTACCGAGTACGTTTGCTCATCTCTAGTACTGACCCATAGAGTTAAGTTATCATGTCATTTTTGTTGCAGTTTGTACGCTGTAGAAAGATGGCAGAATGTCTTTTTTTTTTTTTTTCCATTTCTCTCCACTTTATTTGGTACATTAAATAGTGCAATTGAAAAATATAACTCTTCCCACATAAACAAACTCTCATACAGCTAGATCGATGGATACATATAGGAGTTACGATTTTTAAAATTGGGGGGAGGAAAAAACAAAAATAGGGGAAAAAAAGGCTCCGTCACTAAGGGGCTAAAGGCAAGTGTAATGTGAGACTCTGCCCAGAGTTACGTAAGACTTGGGAATGGAGAGTGGTAAGTAAGTAAAGAGGTTTGGTCAGGAAACGGAACTGTTTTTGCTTTGTTCGGGGGTAAATTTTTGGGTCTGGTTTGGGGTGTCATTTATATTTTGTTGTGAAGTCTGGGGTGAATACACATTTTGGGTAGCGAGTGATTGAGACCGAATTTATTGTTTCATCCCTAATACAGAGTGTGGCCACAGAGTTCTGCATTTGAAGTATTGTTTTAAGTATAAAGTATTTTGACTTTAGTTTATATCTCTGTCAGTTGATTTCAGTTGTTTTAACAAAAGCCCCATAAATCATTGTAGACCAACCTGAAGCAGATGTTGATAGACATTGTCTCCAAAACATCCGGTTTAGGTGCTAGAAGATGAAAACATAGAAGTACGTTATAATCAGATATTAAAAACACGCCTATATCACATAGGGGCATATACAGTATATCATCAGAATTCTTCAACATATATTATAAATATTTCAGGATTTCATTAGTTGGGTTGACGTTCTCATTCAAGCTGGATAACGAGATTACATCATTTTAATAATGTATTCGGTCATCAATAGAGATGAGCGAACGTACTCGTCCGAGCTTGATACTCGTTCGAGTATTAGCGTGTTCGAGATGCTCGTTACTAGAGGCGAGTACCACGCGATGTTCGAGTTACTTTCACTTTCATCTCTGAGACGTTAGCGCGCTTTTCTGGCCAATAGAAAGACAGGGAAGGCATTACAACTTCCCCCTGCGACGTTCAAGCCCTATACCACCCCCCTGCAGTGAGTGGCTGGCGAGATCAGGTGTCACCCTAGTATATAAATCGGCCCCTCCCGCGGCTCGCCACAGATGCATTCTGACAGAGATCAGGGAAAGTGCTGTCTTGCTGCAGTTGCTATAGGGAGAGTGTTAGGAGTTATTTTAGGTTTCAAGAACCCCAACGGTCCTTCTTAGGGCCACATCTAACCGTGTGAAGTAGTGTGGAGGCTGCTTTTTGCAGTGTTGCACACTTTTTTTTTTTTTGTATATCGGCCGTGCAGAGCATTGCGTCCTGCAGTAATTATACATACTCCAGGGCCAGTAGTGGTGAGGCAGGAACAGAAGACATATTTAGTGTATATAGGCAGTGGGCCTTTCCAAAAACATTTGGGGAAAAAAATCTATTTGGGCTGCCTGTGACTGTCCTCAGTGTACTGGGTCTGTGCTGGGGTAGTTGTCCTAATTCATACGCAGCCAGCTAAGTGTTACAGCAGGCTTGCGCAAAATTCTTTCCTGGCTCTGCTGTGCGTTCCGTAAGCGAAGTCAGCCTCCAACCACAGGCCAATAAGCGGCACATTTAATTACAGCGTTCTGTTTCTGCACTACTGGTAATACAGCATGCTGAGGGGTAGGGGTAGGCCTAGAGGACGTGGACGCGGGCGAGGACGCGGAGGCCCAAGTCAGGGTGTGGGCACAAGCCGAGCCAGTGCGGTGGCCAGGGGTAGAGGCAGGGCCAGACCGAATAATCCACCAACTGTTTCCTAAAGCGCCCCCTCGTGCCATGCCACCCTGCAGAGGCCAAGGTGCTCTAAGGTGTGGCAGTTTTTCACAGAGACGCCTGACGACCGACGAACAGTGGTGTGCAACCTTTGTCGCGCCAAGATCAGCTGGGGAGCTACCACCACCACCATGCGCAGACATATGATGGCCAAGCACCCCACAAGGTGGGACGAAGGCCGTTCACCGCCTCCGGTTTGCACCACTGCCTCTCCCCCTGTGCCCCAACCTGCCACTGAGATCCAACCCCCCTCTGAGGACACAGGCACGAGTGCCTACCGGCCTGCACCCACACCCTCACCTCCGCTGTCCTCAGCCCCATCCAGCAATGTTTTCAGCGCAGCGTCCAGACGTCGCTAGCACAACTGTTTGAGCGCAAGCGCAAGTACGCCGCCCCGCACCCACACGCTCAAGCGTTAAACGTGCACATTGCCAAATTGATCAGCCTGGAGATGCTGCCGTATAGGCTTGTGGAAACGGAGGCTTTCAAAAGCATGATGGCGGCGGTGGCCCCGCGCTACTCGGTTCCCAGTTGCCACTACTTTTCCCGATGTGCCATCCCAGCCCTGCACAACCACGTCTCCCGCAACATTGTACGTGCCCTCACCAACGGGGTTACTGACAGGCGGTCAGGGCCACTATATCTCCCTGACGGCACATTGGGTGAATTTAGTGGAGGCTGGGACAGAGTCAGAGCCTGGGACCGCTCACATCCTAGCCACCCCCAGAATTGCGAGCCCCAGCTCGGTGCTGGTATCTGCGGCGGTGTATGCTTCCTCCACTAAACCACCCTCCTCCTCCTCCTCCTCCTCCAACGCAACCTCTGTCTCGCAATCAAGATGTGTCAGCAGCAGCAGCATGTCGCCAGCAGTCGGTGTCGCGCGGCGTGGCAGCACAGCGGTGGGCAAGCGTCAGCAGGCCGTGCTGAAACTACTCAGCTTAGGAGAGAAGAGGCACACGGCCCACGAACTGCTGCAGGGTCTGACAGAGCAGACCGACCGCTGGCTTGCGCCGCTGAGCCTCCAACCGGGCATGGTCGTGTGTGACAACGGCCGTAACCTGGTGGCGGCTCTGCAGCTCGGCAGCCTCACGCACGTACCATGCCTGGCCCATGTCTTTAATTTGGTGGTTCAGCGCTTTCTGAAAAGCTATCCACACTTGTCATACCTGCTCGGAAAGGTGCGCCGGGTCAGCGCACATTTCCGCAAGTCCAAGACGGACGCTGCCACCCTGCGGACCCTGCAACATCGGTTTAATCTGCCAGTGCACCGACTGCTGAGCGACGTGCCCACACGGTGGAACTCTATGCTCCACATGTTGGCCAGACTCTATGAGCAGCGTAGAGCTATAGTGGAATACCAACTCCAACATGGGCGGCGTAGTGGGAGTCAGCCTCCTCAATTCTTTACAGAAGAGTGGGCCTGGTTGGCAGCCATCTGCCAGGTTCTTGGAAACTTTGGGGAGTCTACCCAGATGGTGAGCGGGGATGCTGCAATCATTAGCGTCACCATTCCTCTGCTATGCATCTTGAGAAGTTCCCTGCAAAGCATAAAGGCAGACGCTTTGCACTCGGAAACGGAGGCGGGGGAAGACAGTATGTCGCTGGATAGTCAGAGCACCCTCATGTCTATATCTCAGCGCGTTGAGGAGGAGGGGGAGGAGCATGAGGAGGAGGGGGAAGAGACAGTTTGGCCCACTGCTGAGGGTACCCATGCTGCTTGCCTGTCATCCTTTCAGCGTATATGGCCTGAGGAGGAGGACGAGAAGGAGGAGGAGGAGGAGGAGGAGGAGGATCCTGAAAGTGATCTTCCTAATGAGGACAGCCATGTGTTGCTTACAGGTACCCTGGCACACATGGCTGACTTCATGTTAGGATGCCTTTCTCGAGACCCTCGCGTTACACGCATTCTGGCCACTACGGATTACTGGGTGTACACACTGCTCGACCCACGGTATAAGGAGAACCTTTCCACTCTCATACCCGAAGAGGAAAGGGGTTCGAGAGTGATGCTATACCACAGGACCCTGGCGGACAAACTGATGGTAACATTCCCATCCGACAGCGCTAGTGGCAGAAGGTGCAGTTCCGAGGGCCAGGTAGCAGGGGAGGCGCAGAGATCAGGCAGCATGTACAGCGCAGGCAGGGAAACATTCTCCAAGGCCTTTGCCAGCTTTATGGCTCCCCAGCAAGTCTGTGTCACCGCTCCCTAGTCAAGGCTGAGTTGGCGGGAGCACTGTAAAAGGATGGTGAGGGAGTACGTAGCTGATCGCACGACCGTCCTCGGTGACGCCTCTGCCCCCTACAACTACTGGGTGTCAAAGCTGGACACGTGACCTGAACTCGCGCTGTATGCCCTGGAGGTGCTTGCTTGTCCTGCGGCTAGCGTCTTGTCAGAGAGGGTGTTTAGTGCGGCTGGGGGAATCATCACGGATAAGCGTACCCACTAGAGATGAGCGAACGTACTTGTTACGAGTACTTACGCACCCGAGCACCGCCATTTTCGAGTACAGCAGTACTCGCGCGTAAAGATTCGGGGGGCGCCGTGGCGGCATGGGGGGTAGCAGTGGGGAGTGAGAGGGAGAGAGAGAGGGCTCCCCCCTGTTCCCCGCTGCTCCCCCCCGCACCGCCGCGCCGCTCCCCGCCCCCCGGCGTCCCCCGAATCTTTACGCCCGAGTACTGAAGTACTCGAAAATGGCAGTACTCGGGTGCGTAAGTACTCATTACGAGTACGTTCGCTCATCTCTAGTACCCACCTGTCAACCGACAGTGCCGACAGGTTTACACTCATCAAGATGAACAAAGCCTAGATTTCCCCATATTTCTCTTCTCCACCAGCGGACAGCAGCGATACCTAAACAATACGTAGGCTGCACCCGCGGATGGAAGCATTGTTCTCTATCACCATCAAAAACGGGGACCTTTTTGCTTCATCAATCTGTGTATAATATTCCTCCTCCTCCTGCTCCTCCTCCTGAAACCTCACGTAATCACGCCGAACGGGCAATTTTTCTTAGGCCCACAAGGCTCACTCATATAATTTTTCTAAACAATTTTTATACGTTTCAATGCTCATTAAAGCGTTGAAACTTGCACCTGAACCAATTTTTATTTTAACTGGGCTGCCTCCAGGCCTAGTTACCAATTAAGCCACATTAACCAAAGCGATTAATGGGTTTCACCTGCCCTCTTGGTTGGGCATGGGCAATTTTTCTGAGGTACATTAGTACTGTTGGTACACCAATTTTTTGGGGCTCTCGCCTACAGTGTAATCCAATAAAAAATTTTTGCCCACCTGCATTAAAGCTGACGTTACATCAGCTGTACTGGGCACTGCAATGGGATATATTTATGTACCGCCGGTGGCTTCCTGGCACCCACCCATGCTGTCGGTCCACATGGACTTCCCATTAGGGAGATGTGCCTGCCTGTATATACTTATAAAAAAACTCGAGCCTGACTGGGGCATGCAGTTTGGGCCGAAGCCCACCTGTATTTAATCAGACATTAGCTCTGCTTGCCAAGGCACTGCAATGGGATATATTTTTGTACCGCCAGTGGGTTCCAGGGAGCCACCCATGGTATCGGTCCACACGGACTTTACATTAGGGAGTTGTACCTGCCTGTGTCTATGTATTAAAAACCCCGGTCTGACTGGGGCATGCAGTGTGGGCCAAAGCCCACCTGTATTTTATCTGACATTACCTCAGCTGTGCAGGGCAATGCAATGGGATATATTTATGTACCGCCAGTGGCTTCCGGGGACCCAGCCATTCTGTCGGTCCACATGGACTTCCCATTAGGGCGATGTACGTGCCTGTGTATACTTATAAAAAACTCGAGCCTGACTGGGGCATGCAGTTTGGGCCGAAGCCCACCTGCATTTAATCTGACGTTAGCTCTGCTGTCCAGGGCACTGCAATGGGATACATTTATGTACAGCGGGTGGGTTCCAGGGAGCCACCCATGCTGTGGGTGCACACGGAATTCCCATTGCGGAGTTGTACCTGCCTGTGACTATTTATAAAAAGCCGCAGTCTGACTGGGGCATGCAGACACCTTGACAGAATGAATAGTGTGTGACACATAGGTTCCCCATTGCTATGCCCACGTGTGCAGCTCGTGATGGCGGTGGCACAGGATTATATTTCTCATTGCTTCTGTACAGCATTGTGGGCTATCGTCCTGCCCCTTTTAAAGAGGGTCGCTGCCTAGCCGTGCCAACCCTCTGCAGTGTGTGCCTGTGGTTCCTCCTCATGGCAGACACACTTATAAATAGACATGAGTGTGGCATGGCATGAGGGCAGCTGAAGGCTGCGCAAGGAGACTTTGGTGTGTGCTGTGGACACTGGGTCGTGCGGGGGGGGGGGGGGGGGGTTGGGCAGCATGTAACCCAGGAGAAGTGGCAGCGGAGTGTCATGCAGGCAGTGATTGTGCTTTGTTGGAGGTAGTGTGGTGCTTAGCTAAGGTATGCCATGCTAATGAGGGCTTTTCAGAAGTAAAAATTGCTGGGGGGGGGGGGCACTCTTGCCGCTATTGTGGCTTAATAGTGGGACCTGGGAACTTGAGATGCAGCCCAACATGTAGCCCCTCGCCTGCCCTATCCGTTGCTGTGTCGTTCCCATCACTTTCTTGAATTGCCCAGATTTTCACAAATGGAAACCTTAGCGAGCATCGGCGAAATACAAAAATGCTCGGGTCGCCCATTGACTTCAATGGGGTTCGTTATTCGAAATGAACCCTCGAGCATCGCGAAATTTTTGTCCCGAATAACAAGCACCTGAGCATTTTGGTGCTTGCTCATCTCTAATCATCAACCTATTAGTTCAGAAGATATCTGTGAACATGATTATTTATTGGTCTTAGATCAGTCTCTTCCAAAATGGATGAAGGTTGGATGAGTTTAGAAATCTGGTGTGCATCAGCCATAATTGTAATCTATATAAATAAAAAGGAATGAATGTCCGTCTGTTCTTTATGCATTACTACACCAGTCATCCAATTGCCATGAGACTTTGGGAAGTTGCTGAGTACACTCCTGGGAAGGTTACTGGCATAGTACATCTATCCTATGATAGGTGCCGCGCGTACGAGCATCGTCGACAGTTATGCCCCCCAGACAAAGATCGTTTGATTTCCACCTCAAGCACAAAAGCAAAAGGCATTACGAGCAACGGGATGAGTGTTCAACCAGAAAATGATGCATCCACTGAACGTTTCGCAAGACAATTGCTGGATATTGGGAATGCTGAGGTAAAAAGAAAGCTGTGCTGTGATTGGTTGCTATTTCTTATACTGCTAAGGTAACATGAAAGTTGCGCTGTGATTGGTTGTTATATATTATACTGAGGTAACATGAAAGCTGTGCTCTGATTGGGTGTTATATATTATACTGCTAAGGTAACATGAAAGCTGCGCTGTGATTGGTTGTTATATATTATACCGCTGAGGTAAAATGAAAGCTGTGCTGTGATTGGTTGTTATATATTATACCGCTGAGGTAAAATGAAAGCTGCGCTGTGATTGGTTGTTATATATTATACTGCTGAGGTAACATGAAAGCTGTGCTGTGATTGGTTGCTATTTCTTATACTGCTGAGGTAAAATGAAAGCTGTGCTGTGATTGGTTGTTATATATTATACCGCTGTGGTAACATGAAAGCTGTGCTGTGATTGGTTGCTATATATTATACTGCTGAGGTAACATGAAAGCAGCGCTGTGATTGGTTGTTATATATTATACTGCTGAGGTAAAATGAAAACTGCGCTGTGATTGGTTGCTATTTCTTATACTGCTGAGGTAACGTGAAAGCTGCGCTGTGATTGGTTGTTACTTTCTAAATTGCTGAGGTCATATGAAAGCTGCGCTGTGATTGGTTGCTATTTCTTATACTGCTGAGGTAAAGTGAAAGTTGCGCTGTGATTGGTTGCGATTTCTTATACTGCTGAGGTGAAATGAAAGCTGCGCTGTGATTGGTTGCTTTTTCCTATATTGCTGAGGTAAAGTGAAAGCTGCACTGTGATTTGTTGCTATTTCTTATACCGCTGAGGTAACATAAAAGCTGCGCTGTGATTGGTTGCTATTTCTTATACTGCTGAGGTAACATGAAAGCAGTGCTGTGATTGCTTGTTATTTCTTATACCGCTAAGGTAAAATGAAAGCTGCGCTGTGATTGGTTGCAATTTTTTACTGCTGAGGTAAAAGGAAAGCTGCGCTGCGATTGGTTGCTATTCCCTATACTGCTGAGGGAAGATAAAAGCTGCGCTGTGATTGGTAGCTCTTTCTTATACTGCTCAGGTCACATGAAAGCTGCGCTGTGATTGGTTGCTATTTCTTATACTGCTGAGGTTACATGAAAGCTGCACTGTGATTGGTTGCTATTTCTTATACAACTGAGGTAAAATAAAAGCTGTACTGTGATTGGTTGCTATTTCTTATACTGCTCAAGTCACATGAAAGCTACGCTGTGATTGGTTGCTATTTCTTATACTGCTGACGTTACATGAAAGCTGCACTGTGATTGGTTGCTATTTCTTATCCAACTGAGGTAAAATAAAAGCTGTACTGTGATTGGTTGCTATTTCTTATACTGCTGAGGTAACATGAAAGCTGCACTGTGATTGGTTGTTATTCCTTATACTGCTGAGGTAAAATGAAAGCTGCGCTGTGATTGGTTGCTCTTTCATATACTGCTGAGATAAAATGAAAGCTGCGCTGTGATTGGTTGCTATTTCTTATACTGCTGAGGTAACATGAAAGCTGCGCTGTGATTGGTTGCTATTTCTTATACCGCTGAGGTAACATGAAAGCTGCGCTGTGATTGGTTGCTATTTCTTATACTGCTGAGGTAACATGAAAGCTGCGCTGTGATTGGTTGTTATATATTATATTGCTGAGGTAACATGAAAGCTTCGCTGTGATTGGTTGTTCTATATTATAAAGCTGAGGTAACATGAAAGCTGTGCTGTGATTGGTTGTTATATATTATACCGCTGAGGTAACATGAAAGCTGTGCTGTTATTGGTTGTTATATATTATACCGTTGAGGTAACATGTAAGCTGCGCTGCGATTGGTTGTTATATATTATACCGCTGAGGTAACATGAAAGCTGCTCTGTGATTGGTTTTTATTTATGTATATAAAAACAAATGTATGTCTGTCTGTCTTCGCAGCAATGCGCGACGGGTAAGCTAGTATATTATAAAGGTTATCACCAGCTCACAATTAGTAATTCTTGGAAGGAAAATACTAATCTCCATCTAATGTAAAATGATGGACAAGATAATAGGTTTTTTGGAGAGGTTAAGCTATGTAATTTTCAGGCCGCACGTCATAATGAATTAATACCTACATAAATTAATTTAGGACCCCATGCAAGAGCTTAAATTCAGTTTAGCCCTAAAAACAGACTGCAAAATGAATTCAAATCTGTCTACAACCAAAAATGAATTCAGACCCAGACCAGGTCATAAAAACCATTCAACCCCCAGAGCAGACCCCAAAATAAATTCAGACTTCAAACAAGAACCCCAAATACAAGCCCAATTTTGAAGAAGTTGGGACACTGCCTAAAATGTAAGCAATGTGAGGAAAAACAAGAATGCAATGATTTGGAAATCTCATATAACTTTACTTTATTTACCATAGAACACATATCAGAAGGTGAAACTTTAAAAACATTAACCCATTTAGAGATTGATGGCAATAACACATCTCACAAAAGTTGGGGCAGGGCCGAGTCTACCATTATGTAGCATGTAACATTTTACAATATTCTGTAATTGTCTGGGAAGTAAGAAGCCCAATGGCTTGGGTTCTGGGAGATGGATGTTGTCCCATTCTTGTCTCATGTAGGATTCTAGCTGCTCAGCAGTCCTGGGTCGTCTTTGCGGGATTTTTTTTTGTTTTAGAATGCGCCAAATGTTTTCTACTAGTGACAGATCTCGACTGCAGGCGGCCAGTTCAGCACCTGGACTCTTCTATACAACAGACCGCATAATTAAACCGGACTAAACCCAGACCAGGCCCTCAGAGTAATTCATATCTTAGACCCCTCATAACTGAACACTGACAGCATTGTCACATTGTCCAGCGACAAGGGGACTGCCCGTGGGGGTGAAGAATTCCCTTGCCACAGGTGTCACAGCTGTGGCACAGGAGCGCAATGTTCTCCCATTGCTTTCAATGGGGCTGGTGCTTCTGCAGCCCCATTGAAAGCAATGGGCTGCCAGCAAGGCCTGCAGTGATTTTCGGGGAAGGGTTTTAAAAAAGCCCTTCCCTAAAAATCATCCCTAGAATGTGTAAAAAAAAAAAAAAAAACAAATAAAAGAAAAATATATACTCACCTCTCCGCCGCTGCCGGGTCTCAGGCATGTCCAGCCGCGTCTTCTCCTGAACTGCTCTTAAGTGCTGTCACCAGCCATGATCTCTTCCAAAGGACAGTAAAGAGCCAGACAAAGACATGAAATATACGTTGCCAGATCCATCATAAACATTAGATTGTTGATAGATTCCACCAAAAACTGCCTGGATCTGCTAAGACATTTCACAATATATCTACATCCATCTTAAAGGGATTTTCCACAGTAAATTACTGATGACCTATCCTCAGCATGGATCATCAGTAGTTGATTAGTTAGATTCAGCCATCTGGCTGCTCTGTCAGTGTTTGGAGCCGATATGTTACAGGACACGCACAGCTTTCTCTGAAGTGGCCCAGCATAGTCTTTCAGGTAAATTTCCCATTAAAGGGAATGAGAACTTTGTCTGCAATACCAAGTTACACCACTACAGAGAACGGAGCTGTGTGATTACTGTAATTTATCGGCTCAATACACTGATGGAGCAACTTGACAAATAACTGATCAGCCGAGGTCCTGAGTAGCGGACCCAGCAGAAAAATATCCCAAGGAACACGTTTCACACTTACCAAGAGGTTCCTTACGTACGGTGACCGACAGATCAAAGTTGTCACATTCTTTTTCCGTTTCTTTTTCTAATTCATAGTAAACGGCCATCACCTAGACAAGAAATAATCATCATCATGCATGTGGAATTGGGGGTGTCAAGGATTAGAAAAAAGCAGCAGCTTTTTTATAAAAACCACCACCTGTCCATGGGTTGTGTTGTGTCTCGCACCGCAGCTCAGCTCTACTGAAGTAAATGCAGCTGAGCTGCAGTGTGAGACACAACTCATGGACAGATGGCACTGCTTCTGAATGAATGTTTTTCTAATCCTGGACAACCCCTTTAAGGAAATAATCAGAAAATGTCATTATGCAAGCTTATCAATGTTATGCTTTCACATGGTGATCGGCAATTACACCAGACACCTAATGTTCCTATGTGTCTGTATTACTGACCTGTAGGAACCTCTTGGACCACAATATTCTGCTTCTGCGAGGCATTGTGTTTCCTCCTAGAAGCAATGTTTCTATGGATGAAAACCTCCATAATATGGCAGGTAATGGAACAAAATCTGAGATCCGATATGGCTCAGAGATGTAGTTAGTTTCCTTTTATATTAAAAGTTTTAGTTCTGCACCCTAGCTAAAATACCTTGGGCAAGACAAAATGGCTTGTTGGGTAGCCCTTAGCATTCAGAACCGAAGAACATACCTTGGTATGAATTAGTGCGACTATAACAGTCTGCAGTTAGTTTAATACTACAGCCGTGGGCCGTGTCCTTGGCTTGTTCAGAGAGGTAAAAATCTGTTAGGAACTTACAACCGGGTTTTTAAGGCCCTTTTCAGGGAGAAATATCTAACCAGGAGCAGTAGATGTGATGTTTCTTCAGATGACTAGTAATTATTAGGAAATTGTAGTACTAGTGTTTCTGCACCACGCAGCTCTGCTACATGCACATCACATACACACAGCTGTGGTACATGGGCGTGTGAGAGACACACAGCTCTACTACATGCCATGCACCTGACAGAGACAGCTCTGCTACATGGCATGCACGACACAGAAACAGCTCTGACATGCGCGTCACAGACACAGCTTTGGTACGTGACATGTGCCTGAAAGACATGACATGCGCAAGGTACAAACACAGCTCTGCTACATTATATGCATGTGATAGACACAGCTGTGCCACAGTACATGCGCATGTTACAAAGTTAGCCCTGCTACATGAAATGCATCCGTGCTGACTATACACATTACACGCACAGCATATTAGGCAAATAGCCACTTGCAGCGCTACTACATTTATGCTGACTGCACACATGACACACACAGCTCCTGGATACAGTGATGAGCCCCTAGTCATGTGATTCCTGACTCCACCCACATAGGTGATTGCAGGGCGGTGACGTCATTACAGGTCCTGGTAGTTTCTGTTGGCTTATCCAGTATACTGTACTACCAAACTCCAAAATGGCTCCTCCCACAGCAGTGACATCACCACAGGTCCTTCAGCCTGCCAGATAGGTCAGTGTCTCCTGTCAGGACCGCTGATCTGTGTTGGCGGCGGTAGGTCGGTGTCTCTTGTCAGCACCGCTGATCTGTGGTGGCAGTGGTAGGTCGGTGTCTCCTGTCAGGACTGCTGATCTGTTGTGGCGGCAGGTTGGTGTCTCCTGTCAGGACTGCTGATCTGTGGTGGCGGCAGGTCGGTGTCTCCTGTCAGGACTGCTGATCTGTGGTGGCGGTAGGTCGGTGTCTCCTGTCAGGACTGCTGATCTGTGGTGGCGGTAGGTCGGTGTCTCCTGTCAGGACTGCTGATCTGTGGTGGCGGTAGGTCGGTGTCTCCTGTCAGGACTGCTGATCTGTGGTGGCGGTAGGTCGGTGTCTCCTGTCGGGACCGCTGAGTTGTGTCTCACATAATAACGGCTTTTAGACCCCCTATAGTTATCTGCGAAGCATACTCTAAGGTTTTGTATAGTCTTACCGTAAGTGTAGCGTGTCCACGTCCCTTTGCATTGACCACAAAATCGCCGTTGATATTGGTCTGTAAAGAAACCACAATCATATTGAATGTCTTTAAGTCTATTATAATGTTATAATTAGAGATGAGCGAACATACTCGCTAAGGACAATTACTCGATCGAGCATTGCCCTTAGCGAGTATCTGCCCGCTCGGAAAAAAAGATTCGACTGTATATTTTTAGTTCCAAAACCAACTGGCTCCTTTAGAATTATTTTGAATCTCAAATCGTTGAATACGTACATGAATAACCATACATTTATAATAGAAACCATATGCTCTACGGTCCCCTTAATAGGCTCCGGTAATGTTATGTGCACAATAGATCTAAAGGACGCATATTTTCATATTCCTATCCGTTCAGTATCTCAGAAATATTTGAGATGTGCTGTTTTCATAAATAGCATTATTTATCATTTTCAATTTGTTTGTTTGCCATTTGGCATCTCCTCAGCTCCAAGAATATTCACGATAGGGTCCAAGAAAAGTTACGGTAGGGCCAATTAGTATTCTTCGGAAAAGAAAAATCAGGATCATTCCATACTTGGATAATCTACTGTTAATCATAAACAATGCAAACTCCATGAGATCCAATCTAAAACAGACTCTAGACCTTCTCAAAAATTTGGGCTGGATTGTCAATCACGAGAAATCCAGTTTTATTCCAGAGACCAGAAAGATATTCCTAGGGATCCTTCTGGTTTCAGGAAAAAGTAGGTCCTTTTTACCAAGCTCTAGAATTTCCCTTGTTAGGGGAGAGATTCGGAAATTTTAAAAGAAAAAATATGTGTTAGTAAGGGAAGCGATGCGCATCTTAGGCCTAATGACGGCTTGCCTTCCAGCAGTACCGTGGTCCCAATTTCATTCCAGACCCCTGCAGTAAAAACTTTTGGCATCTTAGGATCGATCCCAAAGTTCCCTGGATGAAAAATTTGAGCTACCTCAATGGGTAAAAAAATCCCTAGTCTGGGGGCTCACACCCTCAAATTTGGGGAAAGGAGTCCAGTGGTCATTATCTCCTTGTGTCACTGTGACCACGGATGCCAGCAGTACGGGCTGGGGAGCCCAAGTAGCGGGTGAAGTCTTGCAGGGTTCCTGGTCTAGATTCACTAGCGCCCACTCCTCAAACTTTAGGGAATTAAGGGCGGTTTGGGAGGCCCTAATCAGATCAGAAGACGTATTACGAGGTAAACACATAAAGGTGTTATCAGATAATATGGCTACAGTTTCCTTTCTCCGCCACCAGGAAAGCACCCGGCACCCTCGTTTACAGCATCTGGCGAACAGAATCCTAGCGTGGGCAGAGGACAACACCGCATCCCTTTCGGCAGTTCATCTAAAAGGAGCACAAAATCAAGTAGCAAATTTCCTGAGCAGAAAAAGGTTGGATTCGGGAAACTGGGCCCTCAACCTAGAGGTATTCCAATATTTTATGGACCAGTGGGGTCTACCACAAATAGACCTGTTTGCAACAAGGAAAACTGCCAAATGCCGGGACTTCTTTTCATTAGATCCTGCAGACCACCCGTTAGCATTAGACGCACTATCCCAGAAATGGGAAACGTCCTTGGCCTATGCGCTCCCTCCTCTACCTTTGATAGCCAGATGTCTACAAAAAATCATACTCAGTCGGATTACTGTAATCTTCATCGCCCAGCCTTGGCCAAAAAGACCATTGTATCCGATGTTGAACGCCCTGGCAATACAATCCCTGATAGCACTACCCCTCAGGGAAGAGCTCCTATCCCAGTGCCCAGTATTATTTCAGAGAAACCACTGGTTAAAATTGATGGCCTGGCTGCTGAGAGGCAGAGGCTAAAGAAACAAGGACTTTCCGATTAGGTGATTGACACTTTATTCAGGAGTCGGAAAGTAGTTACTTCAAAAATTTATTATAAAGTATGGGTAAAATTTTGTGCCTGGTATAAACCAGAAAGTCCTGATATAGATTACATGGATTATGTTAAAATCCTAGATTTTTTGCAAGCAGGATTGGATAAAGGTCTCAGCCCTAGAGCATTACGGTACAGACGGCAGCTCTTAGTGCCCTATTTGATATTAGACTAATGGAAAATAGATGGATAAAAAGGTTCTTAAAAGGAGCAGATAGATTAAAACCTTTTGTGAGGGGATTAACACCCGCATGGGATCTTAATGTGGTTCTTGAAGGCCTTTGTGAGCCCCCCGTTCGAACCCATTAAACAAATTTCTATTAGAAATTTATCCATGAAAGGGGCATTTCTGATTGCTATTACATCCGCTAGGAGAATCAATGAGTTACAGGCTTTATCGAGCATAGAACCCTATCTAAGAATCTTAGAGGACTGCGTAATATTTAAAAATACTCCAGACTTTTTACCAAAAGTCTTGTCCCCTTTCCATATGAATCAGGAGATAGTACTACTGTCCTTTTGTCCAAATTTTAGTAACGATAAGGAACAACGACTGTGGTTGTCCGTAGAACAGTAAAAACATACTTACGAATTACTCAGCCTTTTCGGAAATCAGAAAATTTTTTAATCCAATTTCAGGGCACCAATAAAGACAGGGCGGCCTCAAAAGATACAATAGCTAGATAGATTAGATTAACTATCCAGGAGACTTACAAAGCCAGAGGTTTGGTGGCTCCAGAGTGGACGAGAGCCCAATCTACCAGGGCTCTCGCCGCCTCTTGGGCTGAACGCAGGGGAGCCTCGATCTGCAAGGCAGCCACTTGGTCCAGTATTACCACCTTTGCAAAACATTATAGACTAGATCTCCAGTCAAGTAGGGAACTGGCCGGAAAGTGTTCCAAGTAGTAGTCCCCCCTAAACATCTGATGATTTGGTATACCTCCATGTGTGCTGTCAGGATGGACGTGATGGAAAGACAAGAATTATTTCTTACCGATAATTCCTTTTCCATAAGTCCATCATGACAGCACATACTTTCCCACCCTTGTATGATTTATAATGCATGTACATGTATTGATGTCTTTCAGTGCAAATAAAAAAATTATTGGGCCACCTATCCATTGTGATGATTTGGAAGTCACTGGAGTCAAGTAGTGGGAGGTGGCCTTTTAAAAGAACTCTCCTTCCTGTCCAAGGAACACAGGTGGACAACATGATGGACTCATGGAAAAGGAACTATCGGTAAGAAATAATTCTTGTCTTTTTAACATCATATGACTGTTGGAACAATCTTGGGTTTTGGAACTGAAGTACTGTGCAGTACATTATTTTAGCAGTGCATGGTGGTTACAGAACTGCTTAGCATTGTGATTTAGACAGTTGCATGGAACAGTTGGATTCATTGACCAACGGTATGCACTATTATTTGGTCTCCATCCCTTCTGATATTCATATATAAGTGTTATATGGTAACATTATTTGTGCACTGTATACAGCAGGTACCACGCTGGGCCTCATCCAATGTGTTCACCAATATGTAAAACCAATGTGAAACCAAAACTGGACACTATGACTATCCTTGCTGTATGTGAACGCAGGTTAGATTTTAAATGGTGTGATAATCTAGACATGAAGACTGTGGTTTTTCTGAATTCTTTTGAGAATCCTAGAATCAACAATAAATAAGACATCATTGATCATATCAAGCTGGTTGTCACTTGTAAGATGAATCTGTGTCTGTTAGAGAGGGACAGTGGCACAAGACAGGAGGCAGGCGGTGTTTGAGAAGCGCAGCTCCATAATGCATCAGAACGGATATCGCTGAGAGAATAAAGCTGCAGGGACTACAGCTAGAGAGACTGCTACAAAGTATTTACATCATCCTGCAGTCCTGCGAGTCGCTGTACCTCCAACATACGCTCAAAGACGCACCACCTACATTAAGGTACTGAACATGCTGTCTTAGGTAAGTGAGGTGGGTCCTCAGAAAAAGCCCCAATGTGTGCACACAGCTGCTGACTTAAAATCAGACCTGCCAGTTAAAATATGTGAGCTTGAGTCAACGCCAGAGGAACACGTATTCATCTGCCAGTTGTGGACAAGTTATTGGAAAACATTTGCATTATTTTCGGATTGTGTGCAGGCGACCGCCATTGGTGGGTTAAAACATTTGGTACTATCACGTGTTCTACGATTAGAGGGTGTTGCTGATCTTTCCGATTTATAACAGATTGTTACCAATCCCTACTCATGTTAAGTATACTCTTAGAGTCAGTTAGGTTGTCTAATGTTTCTAAATAACTGCGTATTACTTATCTACTAGGCCTTTTTCACACGGGCGACAGCTATATCGCCACGAGAAAATTGGTGTTCTGTGTGATATAGCTGTGTTTTATCATGATGATATTGCTTTTTTGTGTTGCTAAAAAGTCGTGCCATTTTGTGGCGCTCTTTTGCTGGGATTTTCGGAGGGAAAGGGGTCTTGAAATATAAGTCCTACCCTCAAAATAAGCCCAGCTGCTTAAAAAAAAAAGGAATCACCTACGAGGCGCTGTCCGGCTATGGCGCAAGTCTTCTCTGCATCTCCAGCACTTGTCTTCAGGCAAGGCTTCCTGGTCAGTAGTTGAAAAACTCTGCTTTCAGGAAGTGCTGCCTCTGATTAGTTCCGAAGGGCCACGGCACAGCCAATCAGAGCCAGTGCTCGATGAACCAATCACAGCCATCGCATTGCTTTGAATGGCTGTGATTGGTTCATCGATATTGAATCCCCTGTCCAGGAAGCACAGAGAAAACTACAAGCAAGTGTCGTCCGGGACCTGCAGAGTAAACAGTGGCTGTTAGGTGATGTATTTTTATATTTAATTTTTTTATGCAGCTAGGGCTTATTTAGGGCTTTTACAGTAGGATTTCCTACTGTAAAAGTTGTATTGCACGAAAACCGCGTTTTCATGCGATGCAACAGAAAGGAAGGCTCCATAGGGAAACATGGGCTACAAAACACAGCAAATCGCGGCAATATTCAGCAACCTGCGATTTCATTCCCCACCCCACCCACCCCTTGCAATGTAGCAGCCTACAAAGCATCGCTAATGTACGTTTATTCGTTAAAATACTTAAATAGCATAGATACTCTGTGATTGTTCAATCTTTTATTAGGGATTTTCAGTATAACAAACATACAAACCAACAAATCAGGTCTTGCAGGACCTCATATAATAAGTATCACAAATTGTGAATGACCTAAAGTGCCATATATAAACCCAACGGGTGGAGCATGACCTTGTATCCCAGTAATTATTCTCTTGTCTTAATATGTCATGTGTCTTGAACACACTTTAGCAGGGCATAAATAGGTGACCTTGTTCTCACATGTTTACCTCTATAGATACTCTATGATACTCCCACAGTGCACCATGGCCATGCTTTTAATGGCCGTTTTATCTTTAGAAGCAGCAACTGCTGAAGTCTGTGGCATGTAAAAGTCATCTGTCCTCTGTTGTATCATTCATTACAGACATCCAAACTGCCACTGGAAGTGATGTCTGCACAAGAAATGGCCAGGAGCTTCATGAAATGGGTCTCCATGGGCAAGCAGCTGTACAAGCCTAAAATCAGCAAGCACAATGCCAAGCGTCTGCTGGAGTGGTGTAAAGCTAATCACTGCTGGACTCTGGAGCCGTGAAAATGTGTTCTAGGATTGATGGATGCCATGTGAAGGCTACCTACCAGAATACATAGTGCCTACTGTATGATGTGGTAGTAATGGTTTGGGCTATTATTCATGGTTTAGTACTACAAAGAAATCTTACAGTTGGCCAAGACCCTTTTCTGTTCCAGCATGACTGCACCCCATGTGCACATAGGAAGTCTCGTAATGACATGGGCTGACATGTTTGGTGGAGGAACCTGAGTGGTTGCACAAAGTCCTGACCACCACAACCTCATCTAAACTTTTTGTGATAAATAGAAACACTGACTGAGTCAGAACTTCTCCAACATCTTTGCTTGACCTCACACACCCTTTTGGCTGAATGGGCCCAAATACCCACAAACACACTCCAGAATCTTTTTGAAAACCTTTCCAGAAGTGTGGAGGGCCTCAGCTCTATAGTAAGACCCATGGATAAGGAATGAGATGTCCAACAAGCTTATATTAGAGTAATGGTGAGATGTCCATGTACTTATGGCTATATAGAGTAATGTGTGTTCTTTAGAAAGAGCTGGATAGAGAAGAAGAGAACTAACACCAAGATGAATTAAGGCAATTCATGGACATCACATAAATCAGCAAGCAAACTGTTAATACGGTCGCCGGTATTTAAAATAAACTCAATGCTATTGAACAATATAATGATGATAACGTAGTAACAGAAAATATTCCTACCGATTCAGAACGGGTCTGAAGAGCATTCTCTATGTTGATGCGATGTGTGGTTGTGGCTGTTCTTCCAGGCAACTTAAAAGCAACATCCATATCCAGCGTCTTCTGATTAACTTTAGCCAATTCGTATTGGGCCAGTGCTTGAAACAGCATTATGGTAGACTAAAGGAGAGAATAAAGAGAAAGGCTTCATCTGAGAAGGTCTGGTGAGATGTCATGTTGGGAATTTCTTTCTTAAGCCTCCATATCTTACTTGTGTTGATACATAATTTTCCCTATAGTATTGCTGCTCGATAAGCCAACGGACCACTGGATCAATGGCATCTGATGCGTCCAATTTCAGAAGAGTAAGGAGAGCATAAGATGAGGCTTCCATGGAAATCATCTTGGATCCATCTTGGTTATCCCAGTAGGTTTTTTCTTGGTAGGTCGGAAAAAAATAATAGTAAGTATTGATGGTAGCCAAGGATAATTAGGAGAGTTATTAGCATACATGGGAATGTTCTGTACATATCTGACCGCCAGCTTTTACACTAGAGCTAACTATATAGCTGGCATTATTGCATTCACCAACCCTAACCATCAGATATATCACCTTTGACCCTTACCTTTTGCTGCAGACAGTAGTTTTTCTGGATCCTTTAGTTTTCCAGCCAAAGCAAGCGCATACGATGTAATTGCAACAGAATGCGGTTTCTGCAGCTTTTTATAGTTTTCTGCTATGAAGTTTACAGCTTTACCAATACTGATCTGCAGATTCTGAAAGGGGAAAGGGGAACATTACATTACATACCAAACAGTGACACTCAGGTACAGTCAATATCTGTCAAAAGGTTTAAGTGTAAGGGGTCACTCATACGGGCGTATGTCGCCCGCATATTACACATGTAAAATATGTAGTGCACAGCAAATACGCATGTAGCATGTGCATTTGCTGTGTATGTTAAATTCCCAATTCATATTGGTGTGTATTATCTGTGTAATATGCACCAAAATAGGACAAGCTGCGGTTTTTTTCACGTACGTTAGATGCATTTGACAAAAAAAAACGCAAGCATGAGCAGTCCAATAGAATTCAATGCGTAGGGCCCGTGTGAGTGAGCCCTCACAGTAAGGCCAGTCTTACATGGACTGGTCTGATTCCACATGCAGGAGCCTGCACTGCAATCCAGCTTTGACCCCGGCCGGCAACTCTGCATACCTGGTATTTGCTGTATTGTGGATGACCGCATCGGTCATGCACTGTATAAACTATTTTTTTTTTAATCTTTGTTTTTCTTGCGTTTTTGCTAAACAACAACACAGGTACCACGCCCTATCCACGGATTGGCTGCGGGTCCGACAGCTTCTATTGACTTCAATGGAAGCCGTCCGTGCGGACACCATACAAAAGTAGAGATAGTCCCCTACTTGCGAACAGGTTCCATTCCAGGAGCCTGTTTGCAAGGCCATTTCTTTGCAGGTCCGAACAAATGGTTGTATGGAGGAGATCGCGGGTGGATCCCGCTCCATACAACACCGGGTGCAGGCTGTTCTTACAGCGGGCACCCGGTGGCAGCAGTTCCAACAAGCGCACCACTTGTTGGAACTGTTAACACTTTAAATACCGCTGTCAGAGCGGTATTTAAAGTGTTAACAGTTCCGACGAGCGGCGCGGCTCGTCGGAACTGCCGCCGGGTGCCCGCTATAAGAAACAGCCGGCACCCGACGTTCAGGGGGCCTGTACAGCGTACCGCGATGAGAGCGCGGGACGCTGTGCAGTTGCTAGGCAGCCTGGGGCCTTTCAGAAGGCCCCCGGCTGCCTAGCAACCACACAGAGTCCCGCGATCTAACCGGACAGGCTTCTATCAGGCTTGATAGAAGCCTGCCCAGTCCCTGTACAGCATGATGTAAGGCCATAGCATTACATCACACTGTGCAGCACAGATTGTTCACATCTTGCAAAGTTTGTAAATCAAACGTTTGCAAGTCAGGGATTATCTGTATGCTGCAATATATGATCCACCTGCAAAAATCACAATTACTATCTCCTCATCTGAGCGGATATGGGAATGTTGTATTGTTTTAATGTGTGCGGAATGCTGTGGATTGTCTACACAGGTGATGATCGCGGATTCTATAATTCAAATTCGATCGTGTTAGACCCGCCTAACAGTCTTTATAGTAAGCCTCAACCAAAACATAAGTCTCCATCTAGTTCAACCTCTTCGCCCTCAATGTTGAAGACAAAAACACTCATGACTCATAAGTCATTTCCTTATTTTAGGAGAAAGATTCCTTCCAGTCTCCGAATATGGAGAAAATCCCTGGATCAATGACCCTTGTATAGCAAGTGATCCAGCAAGTTACATATCTGAGGAAGGCCGGATAAATGTTGTATGTTAGTGCTTTATACATGAAGGTTAAACCGATCATGATGATAAATGTAGGGATCCTGTAGAGTCATTGGGGGTTCACAGGGACTTCCATGCGTATTCCACACCACAATCCTTGTGAAGTCCCGGTGTATACCACCTCCTACTGATTTCATAGATTTGTTGGAAGGGAGCTTCAGGTTCGATGTAATTTTGCTTTCTGCCTCAAATTTAAAATCCACTTGTCACTTCTTGATAAAGATTCTTCATGGTTCTAAGCAGAAACAGCGGTGGAGCCGCTCCGCGTGAATATTCTTGACATGGCAATCTGCAGTATATACCAGAACCTCAATAGCGTGAAAGGAGAGAAAACTACTCGACTAATACTGCTTCATATGGTTTGCAGTTGTTTATCTCCCCCATGGGTAATGTCCCCCACATGTTCTTAAATCCTACCTCTGAATTCCTTATGCATTTTATGCTAACTAGGAAAGAGGGCAGGGGCATGGGGCTATGTAAATAATCCCCATTGTTTTGCAGTTGGCAAAATGGCGACACAGGTACTCCCTATATCCAATACAGCTGGTGTTCTGTAACTTGTTTGGTGGGCCATTCATTATCTGTGGCGGTTTCCTATCATCCTGTTTTTTTGTAACCCATCACTTTGTTGTTTGACCCTAGCTGGATGATATAATCCTGGTAGAACGTAACGTTTGGTGGTGATTGCTTGAATGGTCTTTGTAGAAGATAAGTGAGATCGGTGTAAGCGGCCTTGGGATATGTAAAGAACATTGATGTGAATTAATTGATACATGATGGGCTATTCAAACTTTGCAATGATTATTTAGATATTATCTGCATACCATGTGTTGAGGAACACTGCATAAGGCCCAATGTCCACAGGCGGATCTGATTTCTGGAATCCGCTCGGGTCAGCCGCACAGAATTTCCGCAAATCAGGCCGCCCATTGGGAAACATGGGCCATCCACAAGTACATTAAAGCATGGAGATTTGATTTGCAGACCTTTCAGTCCAGAAAACAAATCGCAGCGCGTTCCATTTTTCTGCGGATCCCGCCCAGATGGCTTCTATTGAAGTCAATGTAAGCTGTCTGCAATTCAATTGCGGACAGGCCGCGGATGCCTCGGGAAAGCTTGAGTTCAAAAATAAAAATGTACTATGCATGTGCACAGCACGCTGGCTGGTGTTCCCGCACACATCTGCAATAAAAAAGAAAGATGATCCGGACAGCATGCGCTAATACAGTCGCTGCTACGGAGCGTATTAGCGCATGAACTGGGCAATTTTTTTTTGAATATTCAAACTGCGCAATATTGCATGTGAGTATGAAAAAAAAAGAGCTGAAAAATAGGTCCTGCTCTATCGCAAGAATCGCTCTATCGATAGTGAAAACGAAACCACTACAGATGAGCGAGCACCAAAATGCTCGGGTGCTCATTGCTCGAGTCAAACTGTTCCCAGGTCTCACTATTAAAGGAGATGTCCCGAGGCAGCAAGTGGGTCTATACACTTCTGTATGGCCATAATAATGCACTTTGTAATATACATTGTGCATTAATTATGAGCCATACAGAAGTTATAAAAAGTTTTATACTTACCTGCTCCGTTGCTGGCGTCCTCGTTCCCATGGAGCCGACTAATTTTTGGCCTCCGATGGCCAAATTAGCCGCGCTTGCGCAGTCCGGGTCTTCAGCAGTCTTCTATGGAGCCGCTCGTGCCAGAGAGCGGCTCCGTGTAGCTCCGCCCCGTCACGTGCCGATTCCAGCCAATCAGGAGGCTGGAATCGGCAGTGGACCGCACAGAAGAGCTGCGGTCCACGGAGGCAGAGGATCCCGGCGGCCATCTTCAGAAGGTGAGTATGAAGACGCCGGACCGCCGGGATTCAGGTAAGCGCTGTGCGGGTGGTTTTTTTAACCCCTGCATCGGGGTTGTCTCGCGCCGAACGGGGGGGGGGGTTTAAAAAAAAAAAAACCCGTTTCGGCGCGGGACATCTCCTTTAAGGCACAATAGCGGCAAGAGTGCCCCCCCCCCAACAATTTTTACTTCGGACAAACCTTTATTAGCAAGGCACACCTTAGCTAAGCACCACACTACCTCCAACCAAGCACAATCACTGCCAGTGGGACACCGCTGCCTCTTCTCCTGGGTTACATGCTGCCCAACCCCCCCGCACGACCCTGCGTCCGCAGCGCACACAAAAGTGCCCCTGAGCAACCTTCAGCTGCCCTCATGCCACACGCTCGCTTCATAGCCACACCACCCTCATGTCTATTTATAAGTGCATCTGCGATGAGGAGGAACCGGAGGCACACACTGCAGGGCCAGGCAGCGACCCTCTTTGAAAGTGTGAGCGATAGCCCACAATGCTGTTGAGAATTGATAATAGATTGACGTTCCATCTTCATTCCAATCCTTTGCCACCTCCTTCAGGAGCTGCAAACGTGGGCATAAAGGGGACTCCGCTGCCAGCCCAGCACTTCTACACATCTCCACAATGCAGCAATACTTGGTGTGGGAAGTATGTGAGCGGGCCCTGGGTCAGCCTCTGTCCCAGCAAACACCATGTGTGGCCCAAGGTGCTGCGAGTGACATAGCAATGGGGACTCCATGTGTCCACACACTACTCATTCTGTTTGGGTGTCGGATATCTCATCGACAACGCAAGGGGTAAACCATCTGCACTCTGCACTCTACCCAAGTCTATCAGTGTTTTGGGGACAGACAGGTAAAACACCTCTATGGCAAGTCTGTGTGCACCCACAGCATGGGTGGCTAGCAGGAACACACAGACGGTACATAAAGAAATCCCATTGCAGTGCCCCGGATAGCTGAGGTTACATGAGAGGAAATACATGTTGGCTGCGGCCCACATTCCATGCCCTAGACATTCTGTTTTTTTTTAAAAGTGCCAGGCAGGTACAACTCCGCTATGGCAAGTCTGTGTGCACCCGCAACATGGGTGGCTAGCAGGAACACACAGACGGTACATAAAGAAATCCCATTGCAGTGCCCGGATAGCTGAGATTACGTGAGAGGAAATACATGTTGGCCTCGGCCCACAATCCATGCCCTAGTCAGTCTGGGTTTTTTGGGGGGCAAGATAGGTAGAACATCACGATGGGAAGAGTTAGTGCACCCATAGTATACACAGACCCCTGTAATATTCCTGTAGCAAAGGTATAAGCTGACCCCAGTAACATTTATGTTGCAGAAGTCTAGGGAGACCCCCATTCACATTTCTGCAGTAACAGTATAGACAGACCCCAGTAACATTTCATTAGCAGAAGTATAGGCAGACCCCTGTAACATTTATGTAGCTGCAGTATTGGCAGACCCCTGTAACATTTGTGTAGCAGCAGTATATACAGACCCCCTGTAACATTTACGTGGCAAAAGTATAGGCAGACCCCAGTAACATTCTTGTAGCAGAAGTATAGACAGATTCCTGTAACATTTAAGTGGCAGCAGTATAGGCAGACCCCTGTAACATTTATGTGGCAGAAGTATAGGCAGACCCCAGTAACATTTATGTAGCAGCAGTATAGGCAGACCCCAGTATCAGTTCTGTAGCAGCAGTATAGGCAGACCCCAGCACCATTTCTGTAGTAGAAGTATAGGCAGACCCCTGTAAAATTTACGTGGCAGCAGTATAGGCAGACCCCTGTAAAATTTACGTGGCAGCAGTATAGGCAGACCCCAGTAACATTTTTGTAGCAGAAGTATACGCAGACCCCTGTAACATTTCTGTAGTAACACTATAGACAGATCCCAGTGACATTTCTGTAGAAAAAGTATACGCAGACCCCTGTAACATTTATGTGGCAGCAGTATTGGCAGACCCCTGTAACATTTACGTGGCAGCAGTATAGGCAGACCCCAGTAACATCCTTGTGGCAGCAGTATAGGAAGACCCCTGTAAGATTTACGTAGCAGAAGAATAGGCAGACCCCTGTAACATTCAAGTGGCAGCAGTATAGGCAGACCCCTGTAACATGTAATTGGCAGCAGTATAGGCAGATCCCTGTAACTTTCTTGTAGCAGAAGTATAGGCAGGCAGACCCCAGTAAAATTTCTGTGGTAATAGTATAGGCCAACCTCTGAAACATTGGGATACCATGAGCGTAGGCGAAGGCCGGAAAAATTAGTTGGATAAGAGTGTAGGCGTGGGCCCCAAAAATTAGTATACCAAGAGTACAAGTGTACCTCTAAAAAATGTATTAACCAAGAGGGCAGGTGAAACCCATAAACATTTTTTTAAAGATACAGCTCACTGTTGCTTAATTTGTAACAGAGCCTGGAGGCAGCCCTGTTGAAAAAATTGGTTCATGTAACAGTCTCAATACTTTTGAAACTTAGAAAAATTGTAAAAACATTGGTAGATGTAGATGAGCCTTTTGGGCCGCAGAAAAATTGGCCATTCAGCGTGATGGCATGTTGTATCTGAAGGAGGAGTAGCAGGAGGAGGACTAATGTCAGAGACATTGACAAAGATAAATGCCCCGTTTTTCCGGTGATACAGAAGAATGCTTTTATCTGCGGTTGCAGCTAAAAGATACTTTAGGTTCCGCTGCTCTCCGCCGGCGGAGAAGAGAAGTCTGGGGAAATCCAGGCTTTGTTCATCTTTATGAGTGTAAGCATGTCGGCACTGGCAGTTGACAGGCGGGTACGCTTATCCGTGATGATTCCCCCAGCTGCACTAAACACCCTCTTTGACAAGATGCTAGCGGCAGGGCAAGCAAGCACCTCCAGGGCATACAGCGCAAGTTCGTGCCACGTGTCCAGCTTTGACACCCAATAGTTGTATGGAGCGAGGCATCACGGAGGACGGTGGTACGATCGGCTACGTACTCCCTCACCATCTTTTTACAGTGCTCCCTCCGACTCAGCCTTGACTGGGGAGTGGTGATGCAGTCTTGCTGGGGAGCCATAAAGCTGGCAAAGGCCTTGGAGAGTGTTCCCCTGCCTGTGCTGAACATGCTGCCTGATCTCCGCGCCTCCCCTGCTACTAGGCCCTCGGAACTGCGCCTTCTTCCGCTAGCGCTGTCGGATGGGAAGTTTACCATCAGTTTGTCCACCAGGGCCCTGTGGTATTGCATCACTCTCAAACCCCTTTCCTCTTCGGGAATGAGAGTGGAAAGGTTCTCTTTATACCGTGGGTCGAGCAGTGTGTACACCCAGTAATCCGTAGTGGCCAGAATGTGTCTAACGCGAGGGTCACGAGAAAGGTAGCCTAACATGAAGTCAGCCATGTGTGCCAGGGTACCAATACGCAACACATCGCTGTCCTCACTAGGAAGATCACTTTCAGGATCCTCCTCCTCCTTGTCCACAGGCCATACGCGCTGAACAGATGGGAGGCAAGCAGCATGAGTACCGTATGCAGTGGGCCCTGCTGTCTCTTCCCCCTCCTCCTCCTCCTCCAAAACGCGCTGAGATATAGATATGAGGGTGCTTTGACTATTAAGTGACATACTCTCTTCCCCCATCTCCTTTTCCGACCGCAAAGCGTGTGCCTTTATGCTTTGCAGCGAACTTTTCACCAGGCATAGCAGAGGAATGGTGACGCTAATGATTGCAGCATCGCCGCTCACCATCTGGGTAGACTCTTCAAAGTTTCTGAGGACCTGGCAGATGTCTGCCATCCAGGCCCACTCCTCGGTAAAGAATTGAGGAGGCTGAATCCCACTACGCCGCCCATGTTGGAGTTGGTATTCCACTATTGCTCTATGCTGCTCATACAGCCTGGCCAACATGTGGAGCGTAGAATTCCACCGTGTGGGCACGTCGCACAGCTGACTGTACTCTGGGAGATTAAACCGATGTTGCAGGGTCCGCAGGGTGGCAGCGTCCGTGGTGGACTTGCCGAAATGTGCGCAGACGCGGCGCACCTTTCCGAGCAGGTCTGACAAGTGCGGGTAGTTTTTCAGAAACCGCTGAACCACCAGATTGAAGACGTGGGCCAGGCATGGCACGTGTGTGAGGTTGCCAAGCTGCAGAGCCGCCACCAGGTTATGGCTGTTGTCACACACGACCATGCCCGGTTGGAGGCTCAGCGGCGAAAGCCAGAGGTCGGTCTGCTCAGTTAGACCCTGCAACAGCTCGGTGGCCGCATGATTCTTGTCACCTAGGCTGAGTAGTTTCAGCATGGCCTGCTGACACTTGCCCACTGCTTTGTTGCCACGCCCCGCCACACCGACTGCTGGCGACGTGCTGCTCAGATTTCTTAATTGAGAAGTAGAGGTTGCACAGGAGGAGGAGGGGGAGGGTTTAGAGGAGGTGGCATAGACTGCCGCAGATACCAGAATCAAGGAAGGACCCACAATTCTGGGTGTGGGTAGGTTGTGTGCGGTCCCAGGCTCTGACTCGGTCCCAGCCTCCACCAAATTCACCCAATGCCGTCAGGGAGATATAGTGGCCCTGCCCGCCAGTACTTGTCCACGTGTCCGTTGTTAAGTGGACTTTCCCATTAACCACGTTGGTGAGGGCACAATTGATGTTGTGGGAGACGTGCTGGTTTAGGGCTGGGACGGCACACCAGGAAAATTAGTGGTGACTGGGGACCGAGTAGCGTGGGACCGCCGCCGCCATCATGTTTTTGAAAGCCTCCGTTTCCACAAGCCTGTATGGCAGCATCTCCCGGCTGATCCATTTGGCAATGTGCACGTTTAATGCTTGAGCGTGCAGGTGCGTGGTGGCATATTTGCATTTGCGCTAGCGACAGCTGGACGCTGCGCTGAGAGACATTGCTGGATGGGGCCGAAGACAGCGGAGGTGAGGGTGTGGGTGCAGGCCGGGAAGCGCTCGTGCCTGTGTCCTGAGAGGGGGGTTGGATCTGAGTGGCAAGTGAACGGCCTTTGTCCCACCTTGTGGGGTGCTTGGCTATCATATGCCTGCGCATGTTGGTGGTGGTGAGGCTGGTACTGGTGGCTCCCCGACTGATCTTGGCGCAACACAGGTTGCACACCACTGTTCGTCAGTCGTCCGCGCTCTCACTGAAAAACATCCACACCTTTGAAGACCTAGGCCTCTGCAGGGTGGCTTGGCGCGAGGGGGTGCTTTGGGAAACAGTTGGGGGAGTCTTTGCTCTGGCCCTGCCTCTACCCCTGGCCACCCCACTGCCTCTTCTAACCTGTCCTGCTGCTACACTTGCCTTCCCCTCTGAAGACCTCTCCTCAGTTGGCTTAGCGAACCAGGTGGGGTCAGTCACCTCGTCGTCCAGCGGCTCTTCCTCCGAATCCTCTGTGTGCTCCTCCCTCGGACTTACTGCCCTTACTACTACCTCACAGATAGACAACTGTGTATCATCATCATCGACCTCCTCACCCACTGACAGCTCTTGAGACAGTTGACAGAGGTCCCCAGCCTCATCACCCAGACCCCGGGAACTTTCCAAAGGTTGGGCATCGTTCACGACAAACTCCTCAGGTGAGAGAGGAACCATTTTTTCCCAATCAAGGCAGGGGCCCGAGAACAGTTCCTGGGAGTCTGTCTGCTTATCAGAATGTGTCATTTTCATGGAGTGAGGAGGCTGGGAGAAAGAAGGAGCAGCAGCGAGAGGATTCAGAGTTGCAGCAGTGGACGGCGTAGAAGACTGGGTGGTCGATACATTGCTGGATGCATTTTCTGCCATCCATGACAGGACCTGCTCACACTGCTCAGTTTGTAATAAAGGTCTACCACGTGGACCCAAAAATTGTGATATCAAGCTGGGGACCCCAGAAACTTGCCTCTCTCCTAGTCCCGCAGCAGCCGGCTGCGATTCACCTGTACCAGAAACTCCACCTGTGCCCACACCCTCACTAGGACCTCCGCGTCCACGGCCACGTCCTCTAGGCCTACCCCTACCCCTCAGCATGGTGTATTACAAATAGAGCAGACACAGAGCGGTCTGAATAATTATGCAATTATTGGCGTGCAGTTGGAGGCTGACAGCGGTTATGTAACACACACTGCAGTCCGAAAAAAATTATATGCTAGGCTGCAAAAAGGCCTAGCTGGGTAATAGTGAGCCACTATAACTCCCAGCGGCCACGCAGTAAAATGCACGTCCTGTATTGCCAGTGCCTGTTATCACTGTAATAAGCGATAAGGACAGTAGTCCTGCAATGCCTTATCACAGCAATCATCAGTGCTGTGCTGTAAGTCCCCCAGAAGGACATACATAGTGTAAAAAAACATAATAAAAATGTACAAACAAAATGTAAAAAACAGTTTCAAAAAACCCTTTTTTGTGCTTTTTCTCATATTAGAATAAAAAAAGGTAAAAAAATTAAAATCCCACTTATTGGGTATCGTAAGTTGCACATGCTTATTCTGCATGGAAAAAGCGTAAAAAAAACCCCGCTAAAATAATGATGCAAAATGCAAATTTTTAGCATTTTGCCTCCCTTAAAGCGCAATAAAAGTGATCAAAAAAGCTGTATGTACCCCAAAATGGAACCAATAAAAACTACAACCCGTCTCGCAAAAAATAAGCCCTCACAGAGCTCCGTACGATTTAGAAAAAAATTTTTTTTCCAAAAAATGGAGTTTTATTGCAAAAAAGTGGAAAAACCTAACCTAACTTAACGGTGTAAACACCACCCCCCCCCCCCCCCCACACACACACACACACACAGACACGCACCAAAAAAATCTATGGCAGAATTGGTGCGTTTTCTCTCCCTGTTATCATAAAAAAATTAAAAGTTTTACAATATAGTCTATGTATTCAAAAAGGGCACCAATAAAAACTACAGTGCGCCACGCAACAAACCAGCCCTTACACGGCCGTGTTGACAGAAAAGTAAAAAAAGTTATGGCTTTTGAAAAATAGAGATGAAAATCTGCCAAAAATTGTTGCGTCCTTGAGCCCAAAATAGGCCGTGTCCTTAAGCAGGGGTTAAAGTACTAGATGATAGAATAGTCATGAGACTAGATCCCTCCTTTTTTCCCAAAGTGGTGTTGACGTTCCATATGGAACAGGAAATAATTCTATCCTCCTCTTGTCAGGATTTTAAAAATGACACAGACGGCGCCTACATAATCTAGACATTAGACATGCGGTCCTAACCTATTTACAGGTCTCGCAGATCTTTAGAAAATCAGGAAACTTATTCCTTCAATTTGAGGGTCAGAATAAGGGAAAAGCAGCATCAAAGATACCATCGCTAGATGGATCAAAACAGCAATTCAGGACGCATATAAAACCAGAGATCTGCCACCTTCTGAGGGAATAAGAGCCCACTCTACAAGGGCTCTCCTCATGGACTGAACGTAGTGAAGCCTCTACAGAGAAGATTCGTAGAGCCACAACGTGGTCTAACGTTCACACGTTTTCTAAGCATCATCACTTGGATCTCCATTCCAGTAGGGAGCTGGCCTTTTGGCGGAAGTCCTCCAGGCTGTGGTCCCCTCCTAATGTTACCGTAATAATCTGGTGTTCTCCATGTGTGCTGTCGGGATGGACGGAATGGTAAAACCCGAATTATTCTCACTGTTAATTCCTTTTCCATGAGTCCATTACGACAGCACATACTTACCCACCCTGGTAAACTACTGTATATTGTGCATGTAAACATAATGTCCCATTGCTTCATATAAATTGAATTGACTCTATTTGTACTATATGTATTTTCCTCATCACCTCCCCCAAATAGTTTTTTCCCTGTCTCATCTTAGTGTTGCTGGACACAGTTTGTTTTTGTAAGAGGGCAATAAAGCCCCCCCCCCCCATCTTGTTCATTAGCCATCTAAAGGTGGGGTCAGCTGGTTGACTAGTGATATGTAACAAGCCACTCCCAGCTGAAGTCCTGGAGCCAGAACTTTAAAGTCAGTTCTACCCTCCATGCCTCATCCGAGGCAGCCTCACCTGATGTGTCCAGCACTAAGTGTCCAGCAACAAGTGTTTGATGCTGTAGAATGATGCAGTTATACAGCGCAGTTCGACAGTGCAGGAGACAGGTAACATGCACAACTGCCCAAAGCCTGGAGCGAAATGCTCTCCTCTTTGCATTGATCTCCATCACTATCCTCTTTTCAAGCCTTCACACTTTCTTCCAACGCCCAGCCCCAACACACTCCATCCACATCAGCCCTTCCCTCCTCTCCTCACCTATGTATGGCTCCCATGCACTGTTCAACTTCCTAAGACGCCTTCAACCCCCTAATACTGCAAAGAAACACCTCAGACACCCACACAAATCCCCTAGCCATGTGCTCACCCTTGCTACTCTGCTACTCCTAGCTGCAGGGGACATCTCTCCCAACCCAGGCCCACCCCGTACTGTTCTCTACCAAAATGCCCCCCCCCTGCCCCATTCAAATGCGCCCTATGGAACTCCCAATCTGCATGTAACAAACTCCCAACTATCCATGACCTTTTCACCACTAAACACTTGAACTTGCTCGCCCTCACGGAAACCTGGATACAGCAGTCCGATTCTACCTCCCCCGCTGCATTGTCCTATGATGGCTTGCAGTTCTCCCACACCCCCAGATCGGATGACAGACGCGGTGGAGGAGTAGGCATCATCCTCTCCCCAAACTGTACCTTCCAGGTCATTCCCGCAGCTCCCTCGCTTACCTTTCACTCCTTCGAAGTCCACACCCTGCGACTCTTCCGCCCACTGCCTCTGCGTGTCGCAGTTATTTACCGCCCCCCAGGTCCTACCCGCCTGTTCCTAGACCACTTTGCTGCCTGGCTCCCCCACTTCCTATCCTGTGAAATCCCAACCCTCATCCTTGGTGATTTCAACATTCCTACTAACGACTCTAGCTCCTCATCTGCCTCCCGGCTCTTAACACTTACCTCCTCCCTTGGCCTATCGCTAATCTCTGACTCCCCCACTCATAGAGATGGTAACACTCTCGATTTAGTTTTCCTCCGTCTCTGCTCTGCTTCTCACTTTACTAACTCCCCACTTCCACTCTCGGATCACAACCTTCTCTCTTTCTCCATCAGGCACCCTAGCATCTCTCCTGACCCTCCTATCTATCGCACCTCTAGGAACCTCCAGTCTGTCCGCACTAAACAGTTTGCTGAAACTATTCAGTCCTCTCTATCGCCCATCTCTCGCCTCCCCTGCCCTAACCTGGCAGCCGAATACTACCACACCACCCTCAGCCGTGCCCTGGATGAAGTGGCACCGCCCGTGACGCGAGCTGTCAAACGCAGACCACGGCAACCCTGGCTCACGTCCCAAACGCGCTTCATCCGGCGGTGCTCTAGGTGCGCCGAGCGGCTGTGGAGAAAGTCAAAGCTGCCAGCAGACTTCCTCCACTTCAAATTCATGCTTAAAATGTATAACCTAGCCCTTCACCATGCCAAACAAGTTTATTTCACCTCCCTTGTCTCCTCACTATCCCACAACCCCAAACAACTCTTTGAGACCTTTCACTCCCTCCTCAGCCCCAAGGAACAGGCCCCTGCGACAGACCTGACTGCTGGAGAACTAGCTGCCTATTTTAAAGAAAAAATCGACCACATTCGAAAAGAAATCTCTGAAAGCTGCATGGTTAGCCCTGATCCCAGCTTCATCAGCACTGCACCCAGCACCTACTCACTATCTACGCTAGAACCAACGACAGAGGAAGAAGTCTCCGGGCTCCTTTCCACTGCCCGCCCTACCACCTGCGCCAGCGACCCTCTCCCCTCTCACCTCCTCCGCTCCCTTTCCCCAGCTCTCATTACTCACCTTACCACAATCTGCAACCTCTCCCTAACCTCTGGCACTTTTCCCTCCTCATTCAAACACTCCATTATATCCCCTCTGCTTAAAAAACCAACCCTGGACCCGATTAATGCTGCTAACTACCGACCCTTCTCAAACCTCCCCTTTATCTCCAAATTACTGGAACGCCTGGTCTACTCCCGGCTTACTCGCTTTCTCTCTGACAACTCGCTCCTCGACCCCCTCCAGTCTGGTTTCCGCTCTCTACACTCGACCGAAACTGCCCTTACAAAAGTAACAAATGACCTGATGACTGCAAAGTCGAGAGGTGATTACTCTCTACTAATCCTCCTTGACCTGTCTGCTGCATTTGACACTGTCGACCATAATCTCCTTCTCACTATGCTCCACTCTATTGGTCTAAAGGATACTGCTCTCTCCTGGTTCTCCTCCTACCTCTCTGACCGCTCTTTCAGTGTTTCCTTTGCTGGTTCTATCTCTGCTCCACTTCCTCTCGCTGTCGGGGTACCCCAGGGCTCGGTCCTTGGTCCCCTTCTTTTCTCTATCTATACTGCCCCAATTGGACAAACAATCCACAGATTCGGCCTCCAATACCATCTCTATGCTGACGACACCCAACTATACACCTCCTCTCGTGAGAGCTCTGGACCATTCCTCCAAAATATCACCGACTGTCTGTCCGCTGTCTCTAACACTATGTCCTCCCTTTTTCTCAAACTAAACCTCTCTAAAACTGACCTCCTTGTCTTTCCACCTTCTAACCGACCTCCCCTCAACATCTCCATTCCAGTGTCTGGCACCATCATAACCCCCAGACGGCATGCCCGATGCCTTGGGGTCACACTGGACTCTGACCTCTCCTTTACCCCCCATATCCAATCTCTGGCCCAAACATGCCACATGCACCTCAGAAATATTGCTAAAATACGTCCGTTCCTAACCACGGACACGCTAAAGACGCTCGTGGTTGCGCTCATCCACTCCCGCCTCGACTACTGCAACTCGCTACTCATTGGCCTCCCCCGCACTAGACTCGCTCCGCTCCAATCCATACTAAATGCAGCAGCTAGACTCATTTTTCTATCCAGTCGTTACTCAGACACCTCTGCATTATGCCAGTCGCTGCATTGGCTGCCCATCCACTGCAGAACTAAATTTAAACTCCTCTACCTCACTCACAAAGCTCTGCATGGCGCTGCGCCACCATACATCGCCTCCCTCCTGTCAGTACACCACCCAGCCCGCTCACTCCGATCGGCTAACACACTCAGACTAAACACCCCTGTAATACGAACCTCTCATGCTCGCCTACAGGACTTCACCAGAGCAGCACCCATCCTCTGGAACGCTCTACCCCAAGGCATCCGGACAATTCCCGATGCACGAAATTTCAGACGTGCCTTAAAAACGCACCTCTTCAGGGAAGCATACCAAATCTCCTGACCTAGTCCCTCGCCCCTCCCTATGGTGCTCCACCCTGTTTGCCTTCTGATAAATAATCTGTACATAAAATTTCCTATTGCCTGTGTTCCCCACCCCTTGCACCTCCTGTACCACCCTCAACCCATTTGTGTCTAACCCAATGTATCTCACATTGTAATTGTTGTATTGTTTTGCATTTATCCATGCCTGAAAGCGCTGCGGAATAAGTTGGCGCCATACAAATAAAGATTATTATTATTATTATTATAAGAGTATGTTGTTTTTCAACAACAATATGAAAGATTGGGCTACGTATTCGTTTTGAGAATTTGAAGCCACTGGAGAATGGTGGTAGGAGGTGGCCTTTTGAACTCTTCTCTTCCTGTCCCAACCAGGTCAAGAGGGAAAACTCCATGTGTGCTGTCATGATGGATCCATGGAAAAGAATTAATGGTAAGATTAATTCTGTTTTTTTGTTTTGTCTTGTTTTGCGATCGTGGTTCTCTCGCCCACAAAATGGGACATAAAATGCTGATATGTTCAAGTTTTAAGGGATTTTGTGAGCATGTTTTAAAGCCCTTTACACAGATACCATCTAATGAATTATCAAAATATCTAATCAAATACCTGGGGGTATTTTATGTAAACTCCTCAGAATGGCTGCTAACCATATTGAGATATCTGTTTGATTTCCTATGTCATCATATATTGCTGCTAGATAATTTGGCATCTATTGGTATGCAATCATTGGCAAATCCTATTGGATAGATTTTAGCCCTTGGTTATCAGTCCTGGATGATATATGGGGGATATATTTTGTGTACCTGCCTAATGTTACCACTTTGTATAATGTTCAGTAATGTTTGGTATTATATTCACTGATGAATCTGTAATATTTACAGGTTAAATGCATCGGAAGTTCAAATCTCAATGATTGTTAGTTATTTAGCAGGAAGGATCCTACAGTTTTTCAATTTCCTATAGAGAATATTTGTTTTTCTCTGCTCCAACCAGTCAGATACTTGACTATATTCTTCTGGGGACACTAACCAGTTTATAACCCCTTCTGTTTCATTACATCTTTTTACCTAGTGTAGGCATTTCTAGGGCACAAGACTGGGTTCTTTCTTATCCGGACTGGTGCTCCTTATGAAATTATCTGGAACAAGGGTTCTTTGGTGCATGAAGTTATTTTCAATGGTTTATAGTTATTGAATAATGTATCTAATGAGGTTTGGACTCTATATTTAGTCCATTTGTCAAGTTCAATTCTGAGAAATAAAGATCCACAAAGACTGGGCGACTCATAAAAGATGCACAGCTAACTTTGCCCAGGGGCTGAGGGTCATACAACTCCAATTCAACTCAAAAAAGTTGAAATGCTGTGTAAATGTAAAGAAAAAAATGCAATGGTTTAGACATTTCATATAACCATATTTTATTCACAATAGACCATAGAACACATCAGAAGTTGTAAATTGAGATTTTTCAATTTCATTAAAAAAAATTAACTCCTTCATAAATTGATGGCAGCAGCACATCTCAAAAAACTTAGGACAGGGGTAAAAAAAGGCTAGAAAAGTAAGTAGTACTAATGAAAAACAGCTTAAGGGTCAATTTTTTACTAAGTCATATGACTGTGTATGAAAAGAGCATGTTAGAGAGGCAGAGTCTCTCAGAAGCAAAGCTGGTCAGAGGTTCACCAATCTGTGAGAAACTGCATCTAAACATTGTGGAACAATTTCAGAAAAATGTTTCTCAACATAAAATTGTGAAGACTTTGAACATCCCACCATCTATAGTACAAAATATCATCAAAAGAGGCAGAAAATCTGGAGAAATTCATGTGCACAAGGGACAAGTCTGATGGTCAGTATTGCATGCTCGTGATCTACCAGCCCTCAGGCGTCACTGCATTATAAACCGGCATGATTCTGTAATACAAATCACTGCATGGACTCAGGAATACTTCCAGAAATCATGGTCTGTGAACACAGTTCACCGTGCAATCCACAGATACAAGTTAAAGCTGCCCACCCCTCCCTATTCAATCTTTGCTATGGTTACCCGTAGTGTTGCACCTCTGCTCGTTAAATCCAGCCTTGCAACATTCCCCTACTGTGTGGGATTCTCTTAAATATTCTTGTGCATTAATGTCCCCACATCTTCCATTACTCTCTATCTGGCATAATTTCCATTTCCCATCGGGCCTTAATAATTATGCAACTTTTCGCTTATGGTGGTCTAATGGCTTTCATATAGTACAGCATTTATGTACTACTTCACACTCGCTGGGCCTCTTTTGAAGAAGTGAGGAAATATTTCAATACCTCCAGCTCAAGAACTAGATCAATTCTGTACACATTAACAGACATGATTAGCAGGTTCTATCTGATTTTGAGAGCATCAAGTGACTCCCAACCAAATTCTAAAGGCTTAACCTTTCTTCTTCTATAGGATTACATTGGCAAGTCCTAGGTCATGGCCACCGACATATGTGGATAACTGGCATAGTCATTTGAGTTCTACCATAGACAGGACAGAGTGGTGACCATATGGGATTTAATCTCCTATTGCTCAATGTTGCCACAAAGGAGGCGGCATATAAGACCCTTATTTGCTGGTGTCTGGTTCCCGATGCTAATTTCACACAGGTGAACGCAATATCAGGCTGTAAATCTCTGCCCAATATGCACTTGGTAACCTACGATTTCCCTGCGGATTTGTGTTAGACGCCTCAAATCAGTCAGCCGCTCTGGAGGAGCGGCAAGTGTTTCCCATTGTTTTCAATAGGAAACTTCGCATCGCATGCACATCACACTTTGTGTGAGGGGTTTCCCAGACCCATTGATGACAATGGGCAAGGCGTTCCGAAGAACACCCAAAGATAGGACACGCTGCGTTATTTTCGCCCCACACCCCATTGCAGAAAAAAAATCTCTTGTGTATATCACCCCATTTAAAATAATGAGGTTCATATTCGTGCAAGATTTGTGCAGCCTCATAGTATTGCCCTTATAGTACCATATTACCCTGCTACAGGCTTCCAAGACTGTGCAAAAATTGGAGATGTTTTGTATATCTTGTGGTCTTGTCCACATTTGATTAGGCTTTGGAGCCGTGTCTTTGGTTAAATTCACAGCTGTTCTGACTTTATAATACATAAGGATCTCATGGTGGCTCTGCAACACTTTATACCCATCTCTTACCCCATCGCAATTTAAATTGCTCACATTCAATCTAGCTGCAAAACGAACCATGGCAAGAGCTTGGAAGAAAGGTACAGTCCCCTGACATGAAGTTAAATGTTGCTTAGATAATATCTGTACACATGTATTACTTGTAATAGTTTCCTGAATTAAAATGCTAAATTTGAAAAAATGGGGCTACCGTTGATTCAATATTCCTTCTTACTGTTAGCCATTCAATCTTTAAAGGGGTTTTCCGGGTACAAAATGGAAATTCGGAAAGGGCTTAAATTTAGGAGGTACAGCTAAGTAGCAGCAACCTGCACCTTACATCTGCCGCTCTGGACCTTCTTCTTCATCCCGGGCAGCCACCAATCTGCTGTGTTTACATACATCACTTCCACAGTAACCACAACAACAGACATGCATAGAGCGTGTTTACTAAGGAGCATTGTAGCTCCGCCCACAGCTCACGGGTCCTGCAACTTACTGGCACCAACCTCCCTTTTACTAAGAGGCCTAGAGAAAGCCAGCTGAAGCAGACAGACACCGGATGTTGGAGGCTATAGACAGGGGAGGAAGTAGAAAATGTGGACAAGAAGTCAGAGAGTGGATATATTTTTCAGGTGGAGAGTCTGCCAGTCTGCGTCCGAAATACTCCTTTAACAGGACTATAACATCTCTTTTTATCTCTAACTTCTGATTTTATTATCTTCTTATATCTCTCTAATTAGGGATTTTCGGCTGGTGAGAGGCTCACGGCTCCCCCCCCCCCCCCCCCCCCCACACACACACACACACACAAACACACCTTCCTGTAACTTTTCCCTCCCTCTTCCCTGTTTTCCTTTTCAGTCTGCTGTTAGTCTTATGCTGGTATAGGTATTTTTTTATTTTCAGTTCCTAGTACCTTATATATTTGAAACTGGGCTACATCTATCAATACTGATCTTAGTATTCTTGTTGTAACCCCTACCTGCACAATGGAATAGTCATGCTGAATTAAGCTGTTTTGTCATGTTAGTTATCATTGTGATGTACATTACTATGTACAATTTCCTTTAATTGTGTTTATTCCTGTACTTTTTAAAATCGTTTAACCCTTTCCAATCCAATGTCGGGCCTGCCCCGACATCATCATTTTCCTCCACAGCTCCGATGTCGGGGCAGGTCCGACACTGCAGTGCAGGAGTGCATCTGCACCCGATCGTCAGACGGGTGGAGATGCACTCCTGCACTGGTCCTCATCGAGGACCCCCGAGGAGAAGGCAGAAAGGGTTTTTAACCCTTTCTGCCTTCTCCTTTACACATTACATAGCACTCAATTAGCGCTATGTAATGCATAAAGATTCCAGCCAGCGATCATGTGACCGCCGGTGTTACCTGACCCCCAGCGATCACATGAACGCCGAGCCGGGAGTCTGCACCGTGGGAGGACCTGCTTACCTGACCGGTGTCTTGTGCATTCTCCTTCTGCCTCCCGGCCCGGCGATCATGTGACCGCCAGGTGCCACCTGACCCCAGCAGTCACATGATCACCGAGGCGGGAGGCAGAAGGAGAATGCGGAAGACGGCGCACAGGTAAGCAGGTCCCTCCCTGCACCCTCCTGAACTCTGTCAGTTCAGGAGGGTGCAGGGAAAATGTATTTTTTCTCATCCATTCTCCCCAGCTCCAATTTATTTGGAGCTGGGGAGAATGGGTGAGAAAAAATAAATGGATTGGAAAGGGTTAATAAAAAGTATTGACCAGTAAATTTGGCGCATTTTGAAATGAAAAATCTGGCAAAGACAACCCAGGGCTGTTGTGCAGCCAGAATCCTTCATCAGACAAGAATTGGACAACATTCCTCTCCCAAAACTGCAGCAATTGGTCTCCTCACTTCTCAGACATCTACAAACTGTTGTAAAAAGAAGTGATGATGCTACACAATGGTGGACTCGACCCTGGCCCAACTTTTATGAGATGTGTTGCTGCCATCAATTTCTAAATGAGTTATTGTCTCCCTTCCCCTTCCGATAGGTGTTCTATGTTCTGTTGTGAACAAAATATGGTTAGATGAGATTTCCAAATCATTGCATTCTATTTTTCTTTATATTTTACACAGTGTGCCAACTTTTTGTGAATTGGGGTTGTAGCATTCGCCCCTGGATAGGCTCTGGGTAGTCGTTGGCTGCCACTGTGAACCACGAAGGTAGCTGGAAGATAATGGTTGTCTGACCGAGGGTGAACCTCTGCAACAGTTAGTTCAAGGGGAATATTGTAGAGTCGATGTCCCAAGCTGTATAGGTGGCCAAAACTTTGGAGCGTAACTCTGCTTTCTAAAAAACCTTTGAAAGTTGCAACTTTGTTTTCTTTTACTCTGCCAACATTTAACTTATGGATGGAGCATCTACAGTTTAATTACTACTTTAGCAAAACATAAGTCCTACAGCTCCCAACAGAATACATTGCCCAGTGAGTGATACTTGTTAGCTCGGTGCATATGGATTATATATTTCAGTTCTTTCTGCCGGTCACTTACATCTACGATATTGGTACAATATTTCTGACTCTCCAGTAGACTAATAACAACAAAAGCTGTCATGGCAACATCAGGATCTGACGAACCCGCAACACCACCCTGAGTGACAAAGAAGAAAAAAATGTGTTAATAGAGAACAGTGGTTGGCAATAGGGTATTTTTTTATCATTGCTGCTTGGCTGTCATGTCATCTACGTTCAGCGGAGTCCTAGTGGAGGACGTCTAAAACGACAACGGTTAGGCAAATAACATTTTGGGGAGGTTTTCATTTTGTGTCTGAAGATTTACTTTAAAAGGAATATATTATATACCTCTACGTGCTATCTTTAAGATGTTTTGGGGATTTCACATTGACAGACTATCCTTAGCCAGCTGGACATTTACAGCACTGTACCATTTACTGCAGTGGAGTTTAATTAGAGCTATGTAGCCCGTCCTTCAGTTTGTAAGGACCCGACTGAAGAACAGGACTGGGCCCAAAAATAAAACCAGTAATAAAGAACGCAGAACATCACTCAGACACCGGCTGCATTACTGAACCTTGCTGTTTACTTCTTGTTAGGTGAATTTCTAAAAAATGTTGAAACATTTGGCGGTTTGTACGCTGCCTACTTGTTGAGGCAACTAAAGTGACTACATCTGGTAAATCTCTGGAGGTCGGCTCATGAAAGTCTCCTATAGTCCTTTGTAACACACACCAAATATTTCTGGTCTGTCAAGTCTGCTAAGGGTCACCTGTGCATCCCGTCAGAATTTTGCAACATTTCGCCTAGCTGGGGTTTACTCTCCTCGCTCTGTAGTAAGCGGCCCTCCAGCATCTCCTGCTGAGTCTCCATACCATTACATTAGAACATGTCTACTACACCCTTAGATGTGTGCCCCTTGACTCTACTCCCGTAAGCTATGGGGTCCTTACTTACTCTCCCTTCTCAGACTGCCAACCAAAGAAACAGCAAATAGAAATATAGATGCAAATAAAGAACATAACATATTAACCCCTTAAGGATGCCTTTTTTTTCATTTTCAGTTTTTCCTCCTCCCTTTAAAAAAATGATTCTTTTATTTATCCCACAATGTAGCTGTATGAGAGCTTGTTTTTTTGCAGGACGAGTTGTATTTTTCAATGGTACTATGCAATGTACCATATAATGTACTTAAAAACTTTTAAAAAATTCTTTGTAGGGGAAATGGAAAAAGCACAGTCATCTTTGCGGGTGGGTGAAGGCGGGTCTTGTTTCTACAGTGTACACACCGCAACAAAATTGGCATAACTTTATTCTATGGGTCAGTACGATTACTATGATACCAAGTTTCTATAGTCTCTTTTTTTGCTGTACTACTTTTGAAAAATAAAATCTCTTTGGAGTTGTGTGAGGGCTTGTTTTCTGCGGGATGTCCTGTAGTTTCTGTTGGTACCATCTTGGAGTACATGTGGCTTTTTGCAATCTGACAGGCAATCTTTGAAGCCACGGAACAGGCATGACTTGATAGGAAAACTGCAATTGCAGCTATGCAGGCTTTGCGAAGCCCCCCGGCTGCCATGGCCACGTCATGGTCGTGAAGTGGAACACAACGTGCGTTCCACCTTGTACGCATGCACGAAGCAGATATCACGCTGCGTCGTTTGAGACTCACTGCGTGTTCCAGCTGCTGCGCATGCGTTACGTTATTTGGAAATCAGTGGAATTTGTAATTCTTTTATATAAATGCATTTGTTTGATATGTTTTACTATGCTTGAGAAAGGGGCTGTTTTGAGTGCAGAAACACATTGCACTCGTACCCAGCCAGTCAGTGGGTGAGAGTATCCTCTATGTCCTGGCTATTGTTTTACTAGTCGTGCATTAGTTTTACTTCAAAATTCCCTGTTGAGGATAATAAATCTCTTGATTTACAAGCAGACCAGGACTACAGGTGAGTGCCAGGTGAGTCTATATCTTTATACAGTGTATTGTTGTATATACACTATTCTTTATGTGAGGATCCACCTGGCGCTTTCCCACTTATTCTATAATTTTCGATCAGGGCATTTAAAGGATTAACAGCCATAATCAGCGGGAGTGCTGTTTGCAGCTGTTGCGGGCGAGTGTCAGCTATAAGAAATAGCACCTGCATTGTACGGAGTGGGATTGGTTCCTGATCCCCCTCCATACAAACCAGAACCTCCATGATGTAACTGTATGTCATATATCATTAAGGGGTTAATATCAAAAATGTGTATGCAAGCAGCACACAGGAAACTTGCTGAATAAATTAATGCATTCTAAGATGCCTCTTTATTGTGTCCAAAGAAAGCGAGGTTTCGGACTTCCGCAGACCTTTAGAAGACCGAAACGTCACTTTCTTTGGACCCAATAAAGAGGCATCTTAGAATGCATTAATTTATTCAGCAAGTTTCCTGTGTGCTGCCTGCATACACATTTTTGATATGGCATTTTTGGGATCCTTTTCTTGAAGTCAGGATCTAGAGGCAAGCTGGCAATTTTGAAAGCTTCCCTTTATGATTGGATGAAAAGGTGGTGCTGCTGGGTATTTCCTTTTTGCTCACTAAGGGGTTAGTGTTGTAGAACTCGTAAAACTTTACATTCTCATCTGTGAATGGCCACAGTGAAGTCTATCCAAAGATAAAGAATGGAAAATCCCGTAAACAGTCTTGTTTTTACTACATTAAAAGGTTCAGTTATCTAACTATCTTCTGAATTTACAAAATCAACCTAAAAATCAAGATCTAAGAGATACAGAAATATCTGAATGTGCAGCCTCAGCAATATATCTATGTCTCACATACGTGCAGCCATTTCTCCAAGCAGAGCTGGACCTCCCTGTTGGGCCCCTAGTGGGTGATCCCCCACTAATCAACCAATCAAACTTGTATGGTATACAGTATCTAGAGGATATGCCCTCAATGTCCCTTACTGCTAAACCCCTTAAGTCCTACTCACCCTAACCATCCCGTATAACCTGTGTGTGGATGCATTGGGATGTTATCTAGAGCACTTACCCTCATATATTGACCGCTAATAGGAATGTTCTCATTGAACATCCCATCTGGCTTCTGCCTCATTGAGATCAACCACTTGACGGAATCACACAGAATATTATCGTTTACGTTTATCACATTCTTAGCCATAGCAAAGAGTTTGACGACATAAGCGGTGAGCCTAAAGATATAAAATGATTACAGAAAATGGAAAAAGTCTGCAGTATAATATAAGTGAGACCTAAAGAGAGAAGTCATAGCTACCAGGTGCCGGAGTTTGATCCAGAGAAAGATCCAAAAGATCCATCCTTTCCACGATGACTCCATAACCTGAAATAACCTATTGGGGAAGTGAGGACAGAGTATGTTATGGAATGGATGCTACGGTAGATACAACATGAAGATCGGCCTCCTAGAAGTGACCCCAGTAAACAGCATAATGTTACCTTTGTTGATATTTTGAATGGCCTCATCCCTGCGATTCACTCCTATTCGGTGCCACTGGTTAGCTTTGTCAAGATAATGTGTAGCAATAAGAACTGGAGTCAAACTTCCCAGGGTTTGTTCTAAACAGCCGCCTGGTACAGTAATAAGATGGCTTAGACTAGCGCCATCTATGGCATCTTCAAGAAGTTGTGCAATTGGAATTCCTAAGGAAAGAAGATGGAAACAGTCACTTGTTCGGACACCATCTGACTTTTAGTACCCACAATGCTGGTCATTTCTCGGCACCTCACCTTGTACATTGATAATAATTGTAGTTGGTGAGTCTGGAACAAGGTTCTTGTTGGCAAGAGCTGGCACCCTCACTACATGTTCTCCACCTGAAAGAAAGGCATATGAAAGCAAAGAATGACCATGACAATGCAGCGGATCACTTCTGTTGGAAATTAGGGATGACACGAGATCCTAATAGAATGACCACCCAACATCAGTTCACAACATCATTAATGGTCTTACAGCTGAAGTCTTTCCAGAAGAGTGATGCATATGGGGATAGAGGACCAACTCCTTATTAAATGGAAGTGCAGATTAAAGGCTCCCCAGATTCTGAGGCTGATTAGGAGAATCTAAAAGATAATTATACTATACACTGATACATTGCAGCAAACCCATTACTTGTGTGAGTATAACATGGCAATGCTGTGACAAATCACTTAAAGGGGTTCTCCAGGACCTTTACTATTGATGACCTATCCTCAGTGAGTTGCAGAGGTGGGTATGAACTGGTTTATTATATTTCAGCTTGGGGAAAAGAATTGTGAAAGATAAAAATTGGACAACTGCAAAAAGTCAGACAACTCCTTTAAATTACCCACATACAACTACTACCTGCATTAGTTCTGGTGTCTGCTGCCACGTAGTGACTACTTTATAATTCATCTCCTAGAACAGAACTACAAGGACACCACATTTCACAGCCATACTTTATCCTCTCACAGAGGAGACTTCTGTGAATATATGAGCCCTGTCTACATCACCTATGGTCAGGGTCAGATTATTGTTGTACTTGGAGCACTCGCTCCAGGCCCCACTCTCCAGGAAAGCTTTAGTATTTTACGATTTAGTCATGATTAGTGCAAAATTCGTGGCAAAAGTGCCACAAAGTCACATCAATTTACACAATCGCATTATTTCTGATGCAATTTTATGTAAACTGCAGAAAATAGTGGTAGTTTTGCTGCTATTTTGCACAAATGTGCAAACAGAATAAGTACAGGACCTCTGGTGACATCACAGTCACGTGATAAAGGTCCTTAACCCAACCCAGACAGCTTCTCCACGTTGCCCCACTCCTGCCTCTATGTAGAAATGTACATCAGCCTCTGTGTGCAATGAGGGAGAGGAGGATGTCGTCCTTCTGGATGTTACAACATTTGGGCTCCTTCACTACTGTGATTTGTCAGTTTATGCTGTGCGTTTTCAGTGTAGATTCCACCTATTCAAATGGGGGAAGGGGGTGTGAAATTCACAGCAATTGGTGCAGATTTTCCAGTGTGGATTTGCTGTAGATTATATAATCCACTATGTAAGAACATACTGTAGCTGATTTGTTGCTTATTTTGTCACAGGTTTTGTTGCAGATCTGTAGCTGATTTTACTACTTCAATTTGAATTGACTTGAATTGAGAGGTTGAAATCTGCTACAAATCCACAGTGCACCGTGTATATCTATTCCAGTTAAGCCTGAGGAAGAACCCTGGGTAGGTTGGAAAGCTCGCTGTAACATAACGTATTTTTGTTAGGCCTTAAAAGGTATCATATCTACAAGATTACTTGGTTTCTCTCACTGAGAACAATCGCATTTTGCTCTACTGGCGATTCGGAACCAATCCTTTTTCAGTGCACCATGCGCTGGGGGAAAAGTATGCTAAGACCAGTGTGAGAAATGATGGTTAATAAATTTTCCCCACAGTTGATACCAGGTCAGTTACCTTCAAGTTCTTTCCATCTGTCTGTGTTTTTAGGTGGATAGAGAAGTGCTGTCCTTGGTACTATTCTATCCAGCTAAAGACACAGATTGGCAGAAACCATTTGAAATGTAGACCCAATAGGTCTATGAATCGTATATTAAGGTGTAACTAAAACGTCTAACAAGTCAGAAATTTTGATTGTTCGGGATCTGGAGTTTAAACCCCCACAGATTACTTAAAAGTACAGGCAGAAGTGCTCATCAGATCGGTTGTTTCCTTCACTGCTCAAAGCAGTTTACAGGCGCTATAGAAATTTTTTTGAGACCTACACTGCTTGCAATGACGGCTGAATGGACACAACGCTGAGATGAACACTTCTGCCCATTCATTGTAGTGATCAGTGATGGGGTCTCCGCACCCAGACCCCTAGCAATCAAAACTTTGACATTTCGCTATTACATGTGAATAGTTTTTAAAATGCAAATAATGAAGATGGAACAATGCCTCTGTAGCCCCTACTATTGGATGGCAGCATTCTTTCAAATCTGTGTCAGACCCTTTATACAGGTCTGTAGAGCAATGATTGGGAATTTAAAACCAAGCCAGAACCCATACACAGACAGCTGTTTCGGGGGGTTTGCCCCACATCAATGTGCAGTAGGATTCTGGCTTGGCTGGTGAGAGGCCTGTGATGTGGGTCGGGAGGGGTGACATCACTCCTGAGGGAGAGCACCAAGAATGTGAGTGAGGAGACTTATAAAGCCATCCATGCTCCTAGGAACTGGCATAGATTTCTGGTGTACTTATAGCCCTTCTGCTGGTGTACAGCTCACAAAGTCACAAAGTTTGTGTGCCAGTGGGGTTTGCTCCAAATTATGCATTTTTTTTAAAAAACTGAAAGTTCTAAGAAATCTCCCCCAATGGGCCTTATTTATCAAAGCTGTCTCAAACAAAACCTGTCTTTGTTCCTAAAAGCAACCAATCGCAGTGCAGTTTTATTTTACTACCGCAGTTTAAGAAGTTACAGATGAGCACTGATTGGTTGCTGTGGACAGGGAAATAAAAAGTGTTACAGATTCATGAGACTGACTGCACACAAAATGTCTATTTTACGTGTGTTCTTCACCGGCCTATCGGAAAACCTCAAGGATCTGCTGGTTGCCCATCCTGAGCCTAATACCCTGGAGCAAGCAATGTCGCTAGCTATTCGAGCTGACCGTCGACTGAAGGCCAGACGATCCATTAGGAAAAGTCTGGTCTGCCTGTCCACCTCCTCTGTAAACCAGACAACTTCACCTCCCTCTGCTGAACCCATGGAATTGGGAACGATGTCACCTAAGCAGCAAATTGAATACCGACTAAAGAACCTTTGTTTGTATTGCGGAGAGTCTGGTCATCGGATTGCTATCTGAGGGAAGAAGCCTCAGCAGGAAGAACCTCCACTCCTAGTCAGGTGTCAGGAGGACTGTCTAGGAGCTAAGGTACTCCCAGTTGTATCTAAGATGTTCCTGCCCTGCGCCTTGGATTTTCATTCTTTCTCTTGTACAGGGCAAGCCTTTGTTGATTCCGGGGCTGTAGCAAATTTTGTTAATTTTGATTTTGTGGCCCGGATTTCTCCGATTTACATTTCTGGGATAGACTCCATTCCATTGCGTGCTGGCCTCGTCAATATTGTTACTCCAGAGTTAAGAGTTACTGTAGGAGCCTTGCATACTGAGTCTTGCACCTTCCTCATCATGAAAGACTTGTCAGTGGATATAGTCTTAGGGCTACCTTGGTTAAGACAACACAATCCCATTATTAATTGGGACACTCTGGATCTGGTCAAATGGGGTCCCCGGTGTACCAATCACATTTGTCATGTGAACTTAGATACCTCTGTTTGTGAGGGTGTTGAGTTACCAGGTTATATCTCCAAATTTTCTTTCATTTTCTCCAAGCAGCTTTCTAAAGTTTTGCCTCCTCAGGGCTCGGTCACATGTGCAAAGAACCGCGCGGAACAAAAAATGCACCGAAGGTGCGGGCGAAAATTCGCACCTGCCAAAGAAAGAACATAAGGGTGGCAATGGACGTGGTCATGCGGATTTTCACCCGCACGCGGTGTGGACGTTGTTCCGCGGATTTACAATGTAGCTGTCCTTGAAAGGGGGTCCATGAAGGACTATATTAAGGACAGTTTGGCCAAGGGGCACATCCGACCCTCTGAGTCTCCTATTGGTGCCGGGGTTTTTCTTAGTCGAAAAGGAGGACGGGGGTCTCAGTCCCTGTATTGATTACAGAGAGCTCAACAAAATAACCGTCAGAAACCAATACCTCTTCCTCTCATCCCCGACCTCCTCAATCAGGTTTCCGGGGCTCAGTGGTTCTCCAAGCTCGACCTGAGGGGAGTTTATAATCTAATCCATATACGGGAAGGGGATGAGTGGAAGACGGCCTTTAATACACTTCTTGGCCACTTTGAATACCTTGTTATGCCTTTTGGGTTATGTAATACCCTAGCTATTTTCCAAGGGTATATGAATTCCATTTTCCAGGATATCATGGGCATGTTTGTTGTGGTATACCTGGATGACATCCTGATTTTCTCCTCTGACTGGGAGACACACTGTGTCCATTTACAAACCGTGCTGACTCGCCTCAGGGCTAACAAATTGTTTGCTAAATTGGAGAAATTTGTTTTTGGTGTCCAGAAAATATAATTCTTGGAGTACATTATTACTCCATGTGATATTCAGATGAATCGGATTAAGGTGAAAGCGATCACTGAGTGGGCTCAGCCAGTCACCTTAAAAGCTCTACAGCGCTTCCTTGGGTTCTCAAACTTATATTGTAAATTTTTTAAAAATTTCTCCGTGGTAGCTAAGCCATTAACGGATCTCACCAGAAAGAGGGGGGATGTGAGTACCTGGGGTCCTCTGATGCTCTTACGGCCTTCTCTACCCTGAAGGCTGCCTTCTCTTGTGCCCTGTCCTCATTCAGCATGACCTATCCTGTCCGTTTGTGGTGGAGGTAGACGCCTCCAAGTTTGGAGTTAGAGCGGTACTGTCTCATGGTCCCTCCACACTCACTAACCTTAGACCTTGTGCCTACTTTTCCAAGAAGTTCTCGTCTTCTGAACGAAATTATTACATAGGCAACCGGGAATTACTAGCTATTAAGTGGGCGTTTGAGGAATGGAGGCACTTTCTGGAAGGAGCACTCCATCAGATCACGGTACTCACAGACCATAAAAACCTAATTTATCTAGACTCCACTAAGAGGTTGAATCCTCGGCAAGCTCGCTGGGCCTTGTTCTTTTTCACGGTTCAACTTTGTGGTGACTTACAGACCCAGCTTAAAGAATGTTAAGGCGGATGCCTTGTCTAGGAGTTTTGGTACCATGGAACCTTCAGAGTCTGAGCCTGAGACTATTCTCTCCCCCGGGGTGGTCCTCGCTGCTGTCTCCTCCAACCTTTCACCTCTTATACACACTGCTCAACAATTGGCCCCTTAAGCTCTTCCGGAAGGCAAACTTTTTGTTCCTTTGTCGTTTAGGTTGAAGATGTTAGAGGAGACGCATGGTTCAATCCTAGCTGGTGACCCCGGTATCAGGGGTACTCAGAAACTACTATTTAGAGTTTATTGGTGGCCTCATATTGCCAGGGATTCACGGTTGTTTGTGTCTGCATGCCCAGTTTGCACAAGGGGGAAAATCTCAGGAGACATCCTGAGGGTTCTCTTCTCCCCTTGCCCAGTCCATGCAGGCCATGGTCCCATCTGTCCATGGACTTTGTAACTGATTTGCCCCCCTCGCTTGGGAATACGGTCATTTGGGTTATAGTTGATCGTTTTACCAAAATGTCACATTTCGTCCCTCTATGCAAGTTATCTAACGCCAAGTTATTATTAGAAATGTTTATCAAGAAAGTTGTTCGGCTGCATGGGATTCTGAAGGGTATTGTCTCAGATAGAGGGGTACAGGTCGTTTCTCGCTTCTGGCGAGCTTTTTGCAAGAACCTAAATGTAAACTTGTCTTTTTCTTCTGCTTTTCATCCTGAGTCTAATGGACAAACTGAACGCATGAATCAAGAATTAATCCTGTACCTATGACTTTTTGTTTCTGATAATCAGTATCTGTGGGTCAACTACTTACCGCTCGCCAAATTTGGCATCAATAACCATGTTAATTCGTCTTCTCAAGTTTCACCGTTTTTCTGTAATTATGGTTTCCATCCCCGGCTTACATTCTCTGCTCCTTCTGCTTTTGACACTCCGTCTGCTGACACATCTACTGATAAACTGTGCACAGTTTGGGCCCAGATTCGTAAGAACCTTCACGGTTCCCAAGAGAAACTGCTTTGGTATTCTGAGAAAAGGGAAAAGACGCACTATCTATGCACCTTTTGCGGTTGGGAAGCAAGTTTTACTGTCATTCAAAATCTGAGACTCAAAGTTCCATCCCTGAAACATGCTCCTCGTTTTATTGGTCCATTTACTGTTTCTCAGGTTGTTAATCCTGTAGCTTATAAATTGTCCCTTCCTGAGTCTTGGAAGATTCCATAAGAGTTTGCTGAAGAGGTACGTGACTCCAGTTCTGCCCACTCAGAACGTGCTCTCTCCTACACTGGTACAGGGGGAACTGGAGTATGAGGTCGAAAGAATTATCGATGCCAGACAGGTTGGAGGTGTGTTACAGTTCCTGGTACACTGGAGGGGCTTTGCCCAGAGGAATGAACATGGGTTCCTGCCAGGGATGTGCATGCACCACGTTTGGTCTTACTTTTCCACAGGGCCTCCCCCTTCAAGCCTGCTCCTGGTCGTGGGGGTCCGGTGTCCCCCCATAGGAGGGGGGGTACTGTCAGGTCCAGCGGATCTGGCAATCTCCGTGCCCACATTACCGGTCCTATTACCCAGGGTGCAGCGCAGAGGACCCCCCGTCTTGGTAACCTCCCCTGGCCGGCGTAATCCGGTACGCCGGCTCCGGGCGTGCGCTCACATGCGCAGGGAGCATGCACCTAGTTAGCCGGGTTGCTGAGGACGCGGCGGGTTACCGCCCCGCGCCATGTCTCTGTTGCTATGATATCCAGGCACGTTCTTCTGTCACTGTCTGTCTTTAACAGGGGCTGTTCACTCCCATCGTCCTGTGATTGGGTGCTGCCACTGTCAAGCTCCCCGCCCCAATCAGCTGCTGGGGCAGGAGTTCTGACAGCATTTAAACTGCTCAGTTTCCTCTGTCATTGCCAGTGTATGTTCGGTCTCCAGCTACACCTGCGTTTCCTGAATTTGATTCTCTGCTTTGACTTGCTTGCTTCAGACCTGACTTCGCCTGACCTCTTGTTCTGCGTTCTCTCCTGTTACCGACCTGGCTTGCCTGAACTGCTTGTTTGTTTGTTTGTTTTCCTGTATTTGTCTGTGAGTCTGACTCCTGCCCCGGATCCCTAGTGAGTCTAGGGACTGTCACTCAGTTGTTGCTCTAGGGCCTAGCCTGGGGGGGGGGGGGGGTAAGTAGGTAGGAACAGGGGTTGCCGGTAGTTCAGGGATTCCCAGTTACCCGGACCCTCGCCCTGTGACACAAACTTTATGTTGTCAGTCATGTAGCTTAAACTGTGTAAGTCTATGGTTCTGAAACTTTTTCAGCCATGGAGCCCTTTTTGAAGCAAATGTTTCTCATTGAGCTCCGAAGTGGGACAGAGGGTGTGGTCGAGGGAGGGGTTAGGGGCGTGGCTTATCCCACAGATGATTTTTACCCCTGTCATTATAAAATGGACAGGGCCTGTTTAAAAAAATGGGCTATTGATGTACATTATGTTTAAAATTAGCATGCTGCGGAATTAAATCCAACACACATGTCAATGTCCGTCCAGGTTTTGTACAGATTTTTTCCGCAACGTGTGGATGAGGTTTTCAAAATCTTATCTTCTTTGCTGCTACAGCTACTGTAAATTCCACAGCAAATCTGCCCCATGTAGTAAAAGCGACCCCCCCCCATATTGGTGGCCCCAGTAGTAATAGTGACCCCCTATATTGGTGGCCCCAGTAGTAGTAGCGTCCCCTATTTTGGCCCCAATAGCAATAGTGCCCCCTATTATTGTGGCCACAGTAGGAATAGTGTCCCCTATATCGTTGGCCCCTGTACTAAAAGTGTTTACTATATTGGCTCCAGTAGTAATAGCGTTCACTATATTGGCCCCTGTAGTAATAGTGACCCCTATTGCACTACCAGTAGTAATAGTGCCTTCTATATCGGCCCCAGTAGTGACTGTGTCTCCTATATTAGCCCAAGTAGTAATAGTGAGCCTTATTGCGACCCCAGTAGTAATAGTGACCCCTATTGTGGGCCTAGTAATAATAGCATCCCCTATATTGACCCCAGTAGTAATCGCATCCCCTATATTGGCCCCTGTAGTAATCGCATCCCCTATATTGGCCCCTGTAGTAATAGTGTCCCCTATATTAGCCACAGTCGTAATAGTGTCCCCTATATTGGCCCCAGTAGTATTATGCTCCCCCATTGCAGCCCAGGTAGTGATAGCTCCCCCTATTGCTGCCCCAGTAGTAATAGGATCTTTCATTACTGCCCCAGTAGCAATAGGGGCCCCCATTGCTGTCCCAGTAGTAACAGGGGCCCCCATTGCCACCCCAATAGTAATAGGGTCCCCCATTGCCCTTATGCTCTTCAGATGCAGGGAGAGGAAGAGGATAAATTACTTATTACATGCAGCCTTTCCTGTCTCTGCTGCAGCGGAGCGAGATCGCAGGCAGCAGAGATGGAAGGTTGTGAGAATAAGAAGTGGCTTAACCCCTTCCTCAAGCTGAAGCTTTAGCAGTGTGGATTACAACAGGGGAGATTGGGGCAGCCGTGGGCCCCCTTGGAGTCTTAAGTTTGGGGCGGCCACCCTAATCGCCCCTATTATAATCCGCCATTGGTCTCTGCTCTACTCACAGTGGACATAGCAACGTTGATCACATGACCAGAGACTGCTCGTGTGATCCACGTTGCTATGCCGACAGCAGGTCCTGCACGTTCATTTGCTCAGTACAGCCTGTCGGGACACTGCTACAGTGGTGAATAGAGCAGAGACCTAGACCCTCCGTCAGAGACCCTGACAATTGCTCACGGAGCCCCAAGGGCTCTGCGGAGCACATTTTGGGAGACCCTGGTGTAAATAATGCCTCTATCTTTTTTTGGAGTTAATAGAGGACAAGTGACTTGTAAGTAAAAGCGATAACAGTAGAACGTCCATATGTAGCTGTACTCTGGGTGACTTATAAATATGCTGTATATCCGAGTTACTTCTTCATAAATTAAGTGCTTCATATCTTAAAGACCCTTAATCTGGCACTGCTAATGGGGTCTTCTTGCTCTTTCCTCTAGAACTGTATCTTTTTTCATAACTTACATTTGACCGCAGCTGTATATTTATGACGGAAGTAGCTTGCCCATGACTAATCGACCGAACTCTTCAAATGGGTCCCTAGTTCATAACTCGCCAACTATATGATTTCATAATCTCTTAGTTGACAATAAAAACATTAAAAATGGACAAGTGAGGGAAACCCATCTATTACATCCCACCAGTAACACCTGAAGCTGGAAGCATTGCACAGTATTTTGTTTCAACACCTTCTATAGATCCTAATAATGCTTCGCAACTGACAGAAGGTGCCACTTCCTCGCCCTCCTCTAACAGCCCACAACTTACTCTGGCCCAGTCACCTGCTACAGGCACCGCCAATATGGATTTGGACGAGGAATAGGATATAAAAGTTCACTTGAGATATTAAACAATACGAATCTTGATTAGAAGCTCAATATATCACAGAAGGGCAGAGAAGAACAACATTTATACACCAGAATTCATTGAAGGTCCTTCTAAAATAAAATCTTAATTAGAAGTGATTGATTAAAAGGAGGCAAATACTTGGTAATGATTCTAATCTCTTTATTAACCCCTTGAGTGGCATGCCCGAACATTTTCCAGGACGAGTTCCACTACCCATAATGATATATGTTTCACTATGGGACCTGCAGAGCACACTACCATAAGCTGTGGCAGTGTGCTCTGCCTGTACAGTACCACACAGAATAGTACAGGACTTTGAAATAAGAAAAGGAAGATATTACTGCTCTGCTGTCAATCTCCCGCTTCTAATTTCAAACTCCTGCACTGCTTTGTTTACAGGTTGCCATGGAGACCATCGGCTTGTCAGAAGACAGCCGATGGTCTCTGTGGCAGGGAGAGCTGGTGCTTGGCTGTCAGAGGATAGCCAGGCACCAGCTGTTACACAGTAGAAAATAGAGAAAACCTCAGGTCTTTGCTGTGTTAACCCTTTACATGCCGCGGTCTATGCGACTGCATCATGTAAAGGGCTGTCACCATCGGACCCCTGCAATGTGATCAGAGGGTCCTGATGGGTCTCTGGGGAAGTCCTCTAAAGGGACAAAAATTAAAAAAAGTTAAAAAAAATTATTAAAAAAATAAAAACACTTTTCTCCATTTACTTTGTACAAAAATTAAAAACTAAATTACACATGTGGTATCCCTGCGTCGTAATGACCCAGAGAAGGAAGTTAGTACATTATTTAACCCCTTAATGACACGGACCCTTTTTTTTCTTTTTTCCCCATTTCTTTTTTTCCTACCCCCGTTTAAAAAAATCATAACTCCTTTATTTATTCATCAATGTCGCTGCATGAGGGCTTGTTTTTTTGCGGAACAAGTTGTATTTTTCAATGGTGCTACTTAAAGTATCATATAATGTACTGAAAAACTTTTACAAAATTCTAAGTGCAGTAAAAGGAAAAAAAAATTACATCCCGCCATCTTTCAGTGCATTTTGTTTCTACGGCACACAAACTGCAACAAAAATTACATGATAGCTTTATTCTATGGGTCAATATGATTACTACAATTCCAAACTTGTATAGTTTGTTTTTTTTTTGCTGTAGTACTTGTATTTTTTTTCAAAGACATTTAATTTTTTAAAATTATTTTCTGCTGCATCTTCTACGCACAATAACTTTTTTTATTTTTCCATCGACATAGTTGAGCAAGGGCTCATTTTTTGCGGGATGTCCTGTAGTATCTATTAGTACTAATTCAGAATACATACAACTTTTTGCTCACTTTTTATTGCATTTTTTCTAGAAGATAGGGTGACTGAAAAAGTGCATTTCTGGCGTTCTTAATTTTTTTTTCGGACTAACTTCACCGTATGGGGTAAATAATGCACTCATTTGATAGATCGGACTTTTACAGACACGGCGATACCAAATATGTATTTTTCTTTTATGATTTCTATTTTTTATTATAGATATGGCAAAAGGAGGGGATTTAGGGCTCATGTCCACGGGGAAAAGAAGAATTAAAATCCGCAGCGGATTTTAACTCTTCTCCCGCGCGCGGATCCGCACCCCATAGGGATGCATTGACCACCCGCGGGTAGATAAATACCCGCGGATCGTCAATAAAAGTGATTTTAAAAAAAATGGAGCATGAAAAAATCCGGACCATGCTCCATTTTCATGCGGGTCTCCCGCGGGGACGGCTCCCGCGGGCTTCTATTGAAGCCTATGGAAGCCGTCCGGATCCGCGGGACACAAAAATCATATTTTACTTACCCGCTCCGTTTCTTCTCTTCGGCGCCGCGCCATCTTCTCTCAGCCGCGGCCGGATCATTTTGCTTCGGCCCGGCGCATGCGCGGGGCACGTCACCGACGTCATCGTGCACATCCGCCGAGCCGAAGAATGAAGATCCGGCCGCGACGAGAGAAGATGACGCCGCCGCGAAGAGAAGAAACGGAGCGGATCGGAGGTAAGTTTATTCTCATTTATTTGTATTTTCGGCGCTCATGTCCGCGGGGCAGGAGGGACCCGCTGCAGATTCTACATGTAGAATCCGTAGCGGGCCCGATTTTCCCCGTGGACATGAGGCCTTAATCTTTCATTACTTTTTTTTTTTCTTTTAAATTGTGAAAAAGTCACGAAAAAGAAAAAAACTATTACAATTTGGTATTGGAATAATCGTATTGGCCTGTAGAATTACTTTAATATATTATTTATACTGCTCAGAATGCAGTGAAAATAAAAAACATGCCAGAATTACAGATTTTGTTAATCTTGCCTCTAGAAAAAATGGAATAAAAAGCTATCAAAATTTTACACGTTCCTAAAAGTTAGATAAATGAAGACTGGAGTTCATCCCGCAAAAACAAGGCCTTCTAGGGCTCTAGCAATGGGGAAAAAAATTACTACGGCTCTTGTAATGTGGCGACACAAAAGCAAACCTTTTAAAAATGTTTTAAATGTACAAAATTAGCAAAACATAAAAAAAACTGTAAAAACTTGGTATCGCCGGAATCGAGCTGACTCAGAGAATAATGTTATCACACTATTTATTCTGCATGCTGAACGCCGTTGAAATTAAATCCAAAATACAAATGGCACAATTTCTTTTTTTTCCCCCCAATCTCCCTACAAATTTTTTTACAAAAGTTATGCAGTACATTATATATACCCAAAAATGATGCCATCAAAAAGTACAACTTGTCCTGCAAAAAACAAGCCCGCATATGGCTTTGTCAATGGGAAAATGAAGAAGTTGTGGCTCTTGGAACGCGTCTGGAAAATTAGTTGAAATTAAATGATTGGCCCATTTAAAAAACCTGCCCTGGTGGGCCTGACAGGGTGGTAAGAAACCCGCCACAGAAAGGGTTAAAAACAACCGTTATTAATAACTATATTAAAAACAATAAGGCCGAAGTGACAGACTCACACAAAAACACTTTCACCAATCCTTCCGGTGGAAGGACAGATAATCTAGAAAATGCAGTAAGGACTGATTCTGGAAAGAGCGATTGCAATCAATGCAATCCTGTAGTTGTCACCTAAATGGATGGGTGACATTCAAAAACCGTCATCCACGTACAAGAAAAAATGGTTCCAACAAAGACATTTTTAATAAATGTAAATTCCTAATCCCCAAACTTTTTGGAAAGATCAGAGGCCTAGACAAATGCCTCATGTCCATGGGGAAAATCAGGCCCGCTACGGATTCTCCTTGATGAATCCGTAGCAGGTCCCTCCTGCCCCGTGGACATGAGCGCTGAAAATAAGAATAAACTTACCTCTCGCCCACTCCAGATCCTTCCTTCGCCACAGCGTCATCTTCTCTGCGTCGCGGCAGGACCTTCTTACTTCGGCCCGGCGGATGCGCAGGATGACGTTGGTGACGTGCCCGGCACATGCGCCGGCCAGAAGAAAAAAGATCCGGCCGCGACGGAGAGAAGATGGAGCTGCGGCGAAGGGAAGAACCGGAGCGGGTGAGTAAATTCCTATTTTGGTCTCCCGCGGTTCTGGACGGCTTCCATAGGCTCCAATAGAAGCCCGCGGGAGCCGTCCCCGCGGGAGACCCGCATGAAAATGGAGCATGGTCCAGATTTTTTCATGCTCCATTTTAAAAAAAATCACTTTTATTGACCATCCACGGGTATTTATCTACCCGCGGGTGGTCAATGCATCCCTATGGGGTGCGGATCCGCGGGCAGGAGAAGAGTTAAAATCCGCTGCGGATTTTAATTCTTCTTTTGCCCGTGGACATGAGGCCTAAAATATGATGTTGCAGTTTGCACTTATTCGATTGGGGTGTAGGATTTTGCATGTATCTTAAGGCGGTTATCAGTTCAGGTATTTTGGATGTGTTTCATAACATTTATCACAAGCGATGTGAAGCGCTGTCATTCATTATGTCCTCTATGCATTGTCCCACCTTATTCTGGACTGTACCTACATACCACTTATCTTTGTTAGGGGACTATCTTTTGGGCCAAGACATGGTTTTTTCTATGGGATCGTATGCTTCATCGTTGACTGCTCTCAACTAAAGGTCCATTTATATATATACTGATTATCACTCAAAATTTGTTCAAACGAACAAATTTGAGCAATAATCGTTCAGTGTAAATGCACAAAAATTGCTCACTTGTCGTTTGTAGTTTGTTAAGCTGTTTTTTCAGTTGCTTAAAACCCCGTTGCCTCGCTGGCTTCTCATCCTGCGTAAACGCTCCCCGTTCAGTGATTCGCGTAGGAGGGGAAGGGCTGAGCGAGAAGCAGATAAGAAGCCTGCGACGTGGCGGTAAGTCATTCTAGGTAAACTCTCACCGACCTTGGCGGTGATGTCAGCGCTCGTGCAGTCATTCAAAAAACTGTCTGCTCGAGTAAAAGGGCCATAAATTAGGCCCCCTTTAATCCTTTTAGCATTAACCCATTATTTAAACCTGCTCTTGTGCATTTTTCTCTTTTTGATCTCCCTCTCTATCCCTCTATTTACAGCATGTGGATGTCATGAGGCCCTTTAGCCTATGCGCCTTATCAGATTTATCTACTTCTACAGATAGAGACTGGTTTCTATACTCTCAACTCCGCCACTTCTTATCTACATAGACCTAAACAGAGCCAAATGGTCCACCAGGCTTCCTGCATGTCGCCTGGCATCTCCCAGATGAAATCGTGCATCATGCTGGGATATTTTATCTGGGATTATATGCTAAATCTGCACCGGAGGCTCCCAATGTAGAGTCCAGTGCAGATGTGAACAAAGCATTAGTAATACCAAGTGGCTTTAGTTTGGGGTTCCTATCTGTGGGGGTAATTGTCCAGTTTGCCAACATTATAGTCAGTGGGGTCCATTCTTCTGGTCAGTCATAGGATGGACCCAGCAATTCAGTTTTTTCCGTTCTGCGACTCTTAGCCAAACGGTGGAAAACTGAACACAAGTGTGAATGAAGCCTTCATCAAATAGAAAGAAGAGGACTTACTTCTTGCTGCTGGCTCCAGTATTACTGATGATATAATTTCCGTCTTACGGGTTCCTTCCGGCTGAAATGAAAAACAGAAATTCTAGGTGGGGCTAAGACAGCCATCAGTCAATGTCATGAAAAATTTCAGTCAGCTGCCAATTATAATAACCGTTTGATGTTGACGCTGTTATTTTGGGGGTACTGGGATGGTCATCACTTACTTCTACTTTCTAATTAAAGTGAATTCTCATAATGAAGCAATTATTCAGTAGCACATGGTCCTGAATGTAATGTGCCTGTAAATCATTGATCAACGATGAACAGTGAAGGAAGTGTTATCATGGGAACAGATGCAGAATCTTGACTCAGTTTCAGGGTTCCTTGACGTGTTGTACCCAGAAGCATGCAGCCGGTACCCTGGAATCTGCACATCACATTATATGTGAAATGGTGATGTATAAATGTTTTAACGCCGGTTTTATAAAGTTTTATTGCTGCATATTGTCTTTCTAGGTAATGTCTGAGTTTTCATTATTGTGCTGCAGCAGCTAGAGGGTTAACAAGCCAGTTTGCAGAACGCAGACATAACAAAGTCTAGCCCAGGCAGTTCCCTAGTTCTATGTTAATCTGGTGGGAGGAGCTAAAGTTATAACATGCCCCGCCCACAAAGTGGCAGAGTAGAAGAGAATCTAGCAGAACCTGCATGTCTTGTGCCTGGGAATGCAAAGGAGATTGAAGACCACCGAAGGACAAAGCTGACGCTACAGGACAGCATGCCTAAGAGAATAGCTAACCCAGAGACTGCAGTATGGTATCAGTGAGAGACCACCAGGACAGGAAGGACCCCAGAGGTTGTACCAGCAAGAATGGTCAGAGAGGAAAATATAGTAACCCTCAGTCCTGGGGAAAAGTGAACACTGGGGAGAGGAGCAGGAGTACCGAGGCTTGCAGTGTGAGCCTAAGGCTACCTTCATGCAGGCGAGTGCGTTATCGGGCTGAGAACGTGCGTCTGGGGAATTGCAATCCTCCGGTGCTTATTTCACGCACGACACATTGGACTCGCTTGCAAATTGCACGGCACACGATGTGTTTGACTGTCCCATTGAAAACGATGGGAGATGCATTTCGAGGGCCGAAAAAAAAAATAGGACATGCAGTGATTTTTGAGGGAAAAAAAACTGACTCCATACAAAAAAAATGAAGTTCGTACTTGCGTTAGTTTTGTGCATCTCGAAAATGCTCCAAACTTGCGCGAGATTTGCGCACGTGTGCATGTAGCCTGACAGAGGGAATCATACAGCAGAAAAACCAGCCACTCAACTGTCTTTGTGTAGAATGAGAGAAACTACCACCAACACTAAGAAGGCCTCTGCTGCTAAATGTTGTACCTATGATACAGAATGTAACTGCTAAGCCTCGATGACGAGTAATTATTATACTGCACTAGGTCTTCTGTTTGCACAGCTCTTCCATCAATGCATCTAACCAGGGGTCAGTACACCCCGGTGTACCCCACTATACCTTGGTGTGGAGCAACTAGATATAGCCACTGTAGAGAGGAAAACAGCCTACACCGTAACATTACTACTATCGCAGTATCCTTCATTCATCATCCTCATTCCAGATCAACACAGAAGTCAGACAGATTAACCCCTTAGTGACCAAGCCTGTTTGTGCCTTAAAGGAGATGTCCCGAGGCAGCAAGTGGGGTTATACACTTCTGTATGGCCATAATAATGCACTTTGTAATATACATTGTGCATTAATTATGAGCCATACAGAAGTTATAAAAAGTTTTTTACTTACCTGCTCCGTTGCTAGCGTCCTGGTCTCCATGGTGCCGACTAATTTTTGGCCTCCGATGGCCAAATTAGCCGCGCTTGCGCAGTCCGGGTCTTCTGCTGTTCTCTATGGGGCTCCGTGTAGCTCCGCCCCGTCACGTGCCGATTCCAGCCAATCAGGAGGCTGGAATCGGCAGTGGACCGCACAGAAGAGCTGCGGTCCACGAAGATAGAGGATCCCGGCGGCCATCTTCAGCGGTAAGTATTGAAGTCACCGGACCGCCGGGATTCAGGTAAGCGCTGTGCGGGTGGTTTTTTTAACCCCTGCATCGGGGTTGTCTCGCGCCGAACGGGGGGGGGGTTTAAAAAAAAAAAAACCCGTTTCGGCGCGGGACATCTCCTTTAATGACCAGGCCAAATTTTGCAAATCTCACATGTGTCACTTTAACATGGAAAAACACCAGAAAAGTTTTGCATATCCAAGCGATACTGACATTGTTTTTTCGCCACATGTTGTACTTCATTTAGATGGAAAAAAAGACCGATAGGATTTGTGTTTATTTATTAAAAGCGCCAAAATTGGGAAAATTTTGAAAAAATCGTCATTTTTTCACATTTCCAACTGCAATATCTCAAATATGCGCAAACATAATATAGAAATTTTTGCTAAGATAAATATTTCCATCCGTTTGCTTTATTTTGGGCACACATTGGAAAAACTTTCGGTTTTTTTAACCATTTAGGAGACGTACAAATTTAACATTACTTTTCAGCATCTTGAGGAACACTTTGTTTTCCTACATCAAGCCAAGATTCCAAAGGCTCAGAGGAGTCAAAATGATAGATACCCCCACAAGTGACCCCATTTTAAAAAAACTACACCTCTTAACGTATTCACTGAGGGGTGTCATGAGTATTTTAACCCCACAGTTTTTTTTCAGGAGTCAATGCAATTTAGAAGAGAAAAACTAAAATTTCATATTTTTGCAAATATGTCATATTAAAGACAGGACTTTTTTCTATAGTACACATAAAAATGAGGATTTGCACCCCAGAATGGATATCCCTGTTTGTCCCGTGCTCAGAAACATACCCATTGTGGCCCTAGTATTACGTCTGTATGCACAATGGGGCCCAAAATGAAAGGAGCAACCGGTGGCTTTCGGAACAGAAATTTTGCTTGAAGGAGATTTAGTCCCCATTGCCCACTTGTAGAGCCATTGAGTGACCAAAACGATGGAGAACGCCCACAAGTGACCCCATTTTGAAAAGTAGACCCCTTAACGAATATATCTAGGGGTACGATGACTTTTTTGACTTCACAGTTTTTGAATGAATCTAAGCCAAGCAGAAGGAAAAAATTACGATTTTAATTTTTTGGGCAATTTTGTCAATTTAAAAACAGGTTTTTTTTGTACAGTGTACATAGGAATGAAGACTTTAACCCCAAAATGGGTACCCCCGTTTGTCCCGTGCTCAGAAACATACCCATTGTGGCCCTAGTATTACGTCTGTATGCACAATGGGGCCCAAAATGAAAGGAGCAACCGGTGGCTTTCGGAACAGAAATTTTGCTTGAAGGAGATTTAGTCCCCATTGCCCACTTGTAGAGCCTTTTGAGTGACCAAAACGATGGAGAACCCCCACAAGTGACCCCATTTTGAAAAGTAGACCCCTTAACGAATATATCTAGGGGTACAATGACTTCTTTGACTTCACAGTTTTTGAATGAATCTAAGCAAAGCAGAAGGAAAAAATTACGATTTTCATTTTTTTGGCAATTTTGTCAATTTAAAAACTGTTTTTTTTAACAGTGTACATAGGAATAAGGACTTTCACCCCAAAATGGGTACCCCCGTTTTCCCCGTGTTCAGAAATATACCCATTGTGGCCCTAGTATTACGTCTGTATGCACAATGGGGCCCAAAATGAAAGGAGCAACCGGTGGCTTTCGGAACAGAAATTTTGCTTGAAGGAGATTTAGTCCCCATTGCCCACTTGTAGAGCCTTTGAGTGACCAAAACGATGGAGAACCCCCACAAGTGACCCCATTTTGATAAGTAGACCCCTTAACGAATTTATCTAGGGGTACGATGACTTTTTTGACTTCACAGTTTTTGAATGAATCTAAGCCAAGCAGAAGGAAAAAATTACGATTTTCATTTTTTTGGCAATTTTGTCAATTTAAAAACTGTTTTTTTTTGTACAGTGTACATAGGAATGAAGACATTCACCCCAAAATGGGTACCCCTGTTTGTCCCGTGTTCAGAAATATACCCATTGTGGCCCTAATCTTCTTAAAGGAAACATGGCTAGGCCTATAATGGAAGGAGCACCCGTTGGATTTCAGGGTACAACTGAATAAATTCCAGGCCCCCTTGCCCACTTGTAGAGACATTGAGCGGCCAAAACGAAAAAGAACCCCCACAAATGACCCAATTTTGAAAACTAGACCCCTTAACAAATTCATCTAGGGGTGTACTGCGTATTTTGACCCCACAGTATTTGACTGAATCTAAGCAAAGCAGAAGGAAAAAATTACGATTTTCATTTTTTTGGCAATTTTGTCAATTTAAAAACAGTTTTTTTTGTACAGGGTGCATAGGAATGAAGACGTTCACCCCAAAATTGATACCCCCGTTTGTCCCGTGTTCAGAAACATACCCATTGTTGCCCTAAACTACTTACAGGACACATGGCTAGGCCCATAATGGAGGGAATGCCCGCTGGATTTCAGGGTACAACTGAATAAATTCAAGCCCCCATTGCCCACTTATACGGAAAAAAAATTGACTTCCTAAAAATAACCCTCCCCCCACCCCCGCCATCCCCATTTTTGGCATTCCCTAAATATTAGATAAAAGTAATAATATAAACCGCGTTTTATGTCCGAAGACAGGGGTAATTACGGAGGCTGGTTGGGTTGGGCATATGGGGCAAGAAAACCGGGTATCCCCCCTCCTCTCTCGCTTGGGGGTATTTCGTGACCTCAGCGGCGGGGATGGGGTGTAAAAAGTGGCGCTCTGTGAGTCTCCGTAAGCTTGATGAGGTGCGGCGGTCTCACACAGAAGGCGCTCAACAAGCTGCTCCTGGAACTGCATGAAGGCGAGCATTCCGGGGGCTTCTTGTAAATTACGTATTACAGGTAGCAGTCTGAATAACACGGACGTAGGAGGAATCCACTTGCGGAGGCCCGCAGCGGATCCCAGCTGTGAGCTCGGCTGTGACCCTGCGTACGGCTGCGTAATGTACTGCGCATAACTGCCTACTCACACAGGCGGTCATGCGCAGTACTTTTTTTTTGTTTGTATTTTCCGCACCGTCGCTTAGCGATGACACGGGTACCCGCAGCCCGTATACAAGGTAGTTGCGTATGGGCTGCGGGTATATCCACAACCATGGAGCACAATAGGCTCTATGTTGCGGATATCCGCAGTAAAATAGAACATGCTGCGTTCTCTTTTGTGCGAGTGGATTACGAAATTCCAAACCACTAATGTGAGCGGAATTGTGTAATCCAATGAGATTGATCTGCGTATTACCGCTAATCAAACGCATGCGGAATCCGTAATTCGTATCCGGTCATGTGAGACCGACCTAAGGTAGATCGCTACCTTTTTATCCCATGACCGTGGACCGCTCAACGAGGCCACCCGTCACTGCTCCAGGCTCTCAGCGATCGTTGGTCACCGAGAGCAAGGAGATTTTAAGTTTCCTGGGCTTTGGCGACCGCTGCGTGCGCAGAAGCTGTGGTAAGGTCCGCACATAAATCTGGGGGCCTTAGGTACGTAATTTCATCCTCCCTCACGGATATGATCCGTGAGGGGAGATGAAATGTAAGTGTTCTAAACTTTTTTTTTTACTTTTTAAATTTTTTTTTTTACTTTTTTACACTTTTTTAAATTACTTTTTTACACTTTTTTTTTTACTTTAAATGATCACTGCTATCTATTGGATAACAGTGATCATCTCTGCAGGGATATCCCTCTGCTCCTGGCTACACATGGCAGCCAGGAGCAGAGGGATTTTAAATTTCCCGGGTCCTGAGCCCCTCTGTGCACGCGCCCGATGTCAATCATCGGGCGCGCATGCGCAGAAGGGGACTCAGGTCCTGGAAGACCGGGACGCCGCTGAGGACCAGGGGTGAGTATTTTCACCTGAAATTAAGGTGAAATTAAGTTGATTTTTACTTTTTTTAAAACTTTTTCACGATCGCCACTATCCACTGGATAGCAGCGATCGCGGGTCCGGAGGCTTCCTGCCGCGGTCCCCGGGGACATCTCCTGGTTCCCGGCTACCTTCAGGAGCCCGGAACCAGGAGATTTTAAACTCCCCAGGAGTCCCATTCTTCTGCGCACGCGCGTGACGTCTCTTGTCTGGCGCGCATGCGCAGAAGAGCCGCGCCGGGTCCCGGAGGACCCTTTCTCCGCGGCAGACATCGGGGAACCTGGATGAGTATTTTCAGCTGCCCTGATGGATCCGATCCATCAGGACAGCTGAATCTTAACTTTTTAAACTTTTTTTTTACACTTTATTGCGATCGGCGCTATCCATTGGATAGCGCTGATCACAATGCCGGGGGGACTGCCCGGAGCCCAGGATGACAGCTCCATGCTGTCGGCTACCTGCGGGCACCGACAGCATGGAGCTTTCACGTCCATAGCCCACGGGGCTTTATTCTCTGCAGGACGCATGTTTTTACGTCCTCAGAGAATAAAGCCCACTTGGGTAGGATGTAAAAACACTACGGGCTGGTCGTTAAGGGGTTAAAGGATTGTAGGAGTGAACGATTTGCCATTCAGAACATAATTCGTGCAGTTTCCACTTTGCATTCTCTTACCACGACTCTCAGTGTCTTCCTGACACCGTCCGCTACAAATTCTCCATAGACCGCAGCTTTCACCTCAATTTCTTGTTTTTCTATAGAAAGTGGCACAATGACAAACGGAACCACAAAGGATGAGTTTTTCTTCACTTTCACCGTAACTGTGTGCGGCTTTTTGTCTGTAGAAAGACTGCACAACTGAGGGTTGTGAGTAAGGGTCACTCGCACCTAAAATGAGATTGTATCAGTGTTAGTAAGTCACACATTATATGATACTAACTTGAGAGAAGGCCCACCAAACGTTTTTGCCCAAGAGCTTCCACCAACCTTAATCTGGCCAGTAATGAAGGTACTGTCAATTCAGATCCTCTTTTTGGTCTATATTGACTTATTAGAAGATTACTAGCAGATTATTGATGTCAGACAGTTCCGACCAGAAGATTTGTGCTTGATAAAGGGGCATGATCTAGCCTCAAAACGCATTGCACTAGCATTTGTATACCTGACTTCTTGGTCAGACTTTTTATTTTATTATATATATATATTTTTATAATAAAAAAATATACATCAATTGGAATATTTTTTTGCCGGGGTGTTCTATTACTTATACGACCACAAATAGAATCCTTACAAGTGCAGAGATTTTCTTCTTCTCCTGTTCATCTCTACCATATACCACCCACACCAGCCAGGTGTAGGTTTTCTAAATCTCTAGCAGCACTCCAACCTTTTGATGTCCTACAGGTTATAAGGCACTCAGAAGCATCACAGCAGACAGGGATTCTGTTGCTAGTGGGTAGGGTCCCTTATCAGGGCTTTTCCCGTGGGCACCAGGTAAGTACCCTTCCTTATTTTTATGTGTTCATAATCAACTGCACGGACATTTGCTCATGTCCGTGCAGTTGATTATGATTCCCGGGCTATGTATCACTATGGGAGCTGCAGAGCACAATGCTATAAGCTGTGGCAGTGTGCTCTGCCTGCACAGTCCCACAGAGAGCATTGCAGGACTTTGAAAAAAGAAGCAGGAAGTTATTACCGATCTGCCGGCAACCTCCCGATTCTAATTTCAAACTCCTGCACTGCTTTGTTTACAGGTTGCCACAGAGACTATCGGCTTGTCAGAAGCCAGCCAGTGGTCTTTGCAGCAGGGAGAGCTGGTACTTGGCTGTCAGAGGACAGTCAGGCACCAGCTCTTACACAGCAGAGAATGGAGAAAACTCCAATCTCTGCTGTGTTAACCCCTTATATGCTGCGGTCTATGCAACTGCAGCATGCAAAGGGCTGTCACCATCAGACCCTGGAATGTGATCAGAGGGTCCTGATGGGTCTCTGTGGAAGTCCCCTAAAGGGGCAAAAAAAATTTAAAAAGTAAAAAAAAAAAAAAGTTAAAAAAATAAAAACCCCTTTCTCCCTTTACTTTGTAAAAATTAAAAACAAAATTACACATGTGGTATCCCTGCGTCATAATGATCCAGAGAAAGAAGTTAGTACATTATTTAACCCCTTAATGACACGGACGGGTAAATAATGCATTACTTTGATAGATCGGACTTTTACGGATGCGGCGATACCAAATATGTATTTTTCTTTTATGATTTAGATTTTTTTTTATTATAGATATGACAAAAGGAGGGTGATTTAAACTTTTATTACTTTTTTTTTTTTTTTTTTTTTTTAAACTGTGAAAAAGTCGTGAAAATGAAAAAAACTATTACAATTTGGTATTGGTATAATCGTACTGGCCTGTAGAATTACTTTAACATATTATTTATACTGCTCAGAGAATGCAGTGAAACTAAAAAAACATGACCGAATTACAGATTTTGTTAATCTTGCCTCTAGAAAAAATGGAATAAAAAGCGATCAAAATTTTACATGATCCTAAAAATTAGATAAATGAAGACTAAAGTTCGTCCAACAATAAACAAGACCTTCTAGAGCTCTGGCAATGAAAAAAATTAATACGGCTCTTGGACTGTGGCGACACAAAATCAAACCTTGAAGAAAAAAAAAAGTTTGAAATGTACAAAAATAGCAAAACATGAAAAAACTGTATAAAGTTGGTATCACCAGAATCGTGAGAATAATGTTATCATGAAATGAAATGAAATCCAAAAAAACAATTGGCAGAATTTCTTTTTTTTCCCCCAATCTCCCTACAATTTTTTTACAAAAGTTATGCAATACATTATATATACCCCAAAATGATGCCATCAAAAAGTGCAACTTGTCCCACAAAAAACAAGCCCGCATATGGCTGCGTCAATAAGAAAATGAAAAAGTTACGGCTCTTGGAACGCGACTGCAAAATTACCGTAGTTGAAATTAAATGATTAGACCATTTGAAAAACCTGCCCTGGTGGGCCTGACGGGGTGGTAAGAAACCCGCCACTCAAGGGGTTAAGGTTTGCTTTAAAGTGATTCTTAGCTTTGGACTATCCCTACTTGCTAGAAAGTTCTGCTTTTTAACAATAAGCAGAACACAAAGTGCAAGCCCAAGCGATCAGCTGTATTCTTTGGGGAAACCTGGCAGTAATTCTTTAAATGTCCTGTAGCGCCCCCACTAGAGAAATGATGAATTACACAGTGCTCATTCATATTATCGGGTTGTCTGTGTCATATAGGACCTCCAGAGGAGGAAGGCTCTCTGTAACCAATTTCTGCTCTACCCAAAATATGAGGATCCTCAACAGCAGGTGTCTCTCTATGAATGAGGATTTCCCTAAAGGGATGTATGTTGTCTAAATTGGACAAACCCTTTAACAAGTTTTCTCTTGACCCGTCCTTTTGTGCAACCAAAGCCACAACTCATTATTGTTCTTTGCCTAAGAACTCATTAACAATATGTCCACCTTGAACTGTCTTTCCAACTTTCATCTAAATCGTTTTGACTACTTACAATCTGAATTCAGTACTACAGTTGTATTTGAACGGCCTCAACCAAAGTCAGTAATGATTTGTTAACTAATTCTCTACACTAATCTCTGTTCCTCCTTCTATACCTGCCGTCTGCCTTTGACACAGTCAGCTACATCCTTCTGTTACAAATCCTCTCGCACTTGGTCATCACACAATTGGCCCTCCCAGGATCTCCTCATACCTTGCCAATCGAACATTTACTGTATTGTCTCCACTCGCACAACACATCCTCACCCTGTCTTTTGAGGTCCCTTAAGGCTCTCTCCTGGGACTCCTCTTCTCAGTCTATACCTATGACCTGGGACAGCTCTTAAAATCTCTTGACTGTCCTTACCACTTTTACGTTGACTGCTAAAATTTATCTCTCTGGCTCGATGTTTCTATATGTTTTTATCTTCTTCTTCTGCTTCCTAAAACTCAACATGGACAAAACAGAATTTATCATCATTTCCCCATCTCCTACCCAAACTATCCGCTATTGACTCTACACTTTCCCCAGTGTCACAAGCCCATTTCTTTGGGATAACTTTTGAGTCTGTCCTCCCTCCCTCCAATATGTTGAGCTGCAATAGCGAACACAACCCATGGACAAGTGTGGCATTGTTTTGGGAACAAAGCAGCCATAGTTTTCTAAGCCTGTACAGCTCCCTAATGATGATGTGATGCACAATATAAAACAATTGAATGGGAAATCCAAAAAACTGGTTAGTGTGAAATCATTTACCTGTATGTCTTTTGCTTCATAATTGTAAATGATGGCTCGAATTTCGACCTGCTCATTCCTCACCACAGAATACGGGAGTTTTAGGTCTACAAACATGGACTGGAAGGTCTGGATTTCATATGGTTCAGACACACAGATGCCTGTATTGATGGAATAGGACAGATGGTGAGAATTAGCATCTCACAACACATTATTTAGCACCTAGGACCATACACTTATGTCAATGTGATTACAGGGGTATAGTTATTGTATCAACACAGTTACTGACGGGGTGTCTATATCTCATAGTCATCACCACAGTGTAATAGCCTGGATTATAAAAAAAAACCCAATCCTGGCTATTTAACACTTTTGATGCCCCGATCAATAGCTATCTCAAAAGAAGGAAGCTCCGATTGTGAGCCCTGAAAATAAAAACAATCAAACTAAAATGGAAAACATGTTGAAACCTGGAGGAAAAAACTCCCTCTTCAGGCGAAAACTATGAATGTTCTATCCTCTGGATAGGTTATCAATAGCAAATCGTCAGGGGGTGGCTCAGCTGATGAGAAGATGCTGTGGACTACCAGAGTTCTTAAAAAGTCCATTTGGCGGTGGGCTGGTTTGGTATTGCAGCTCACTCCCATTGAAGTGAATTGGAAAGAGGTGCAATGCCAAATTGGGCCTCTGTGATATGGACTGTATTCTGAAAATTCCAGTTCTATGCACCATCTTCTCATCAGCTGAACGGCAGGAGTATCGAGCGGTGGACCCTTGATGATCTGCTATTGATAACCTATCTTGAGGATGAATCATTAATAGTTTTTGCATGGAAAACGCCTTTAAAACGGTTTCCAGTATGAAGTGATATAAAGTGCTACATAATATTCATTCACTGTATAAATAAAGGAGAAATTAAAGGTTGTCCAAAATATTGAAAAAATTGCCCCAGGGTAAGTAAGGGCATAAAATAATTATTACATACCCATTGAAGGGAACAGGTCAAAGTGAACATGCAGTCCATTCTGCGGGCAGCACGTCATAGAGCAGGAGGAGCAGAGCAGATTGATACATAGTTTTGTTGGTAAAGATTCAACAGAACTTGTTTTTTTTGTCTAAATCTCTGCTCATTCTGAGCTTATGTGTCCAGTGGGCGGTCCTATCAGTGATTAACAGCTATATCTGTATGACCGGTCAAACACCGATAGCTGCCAATCACTGATAGAACGGCCCATGAGACTCCTAAACTTAGAGTGAGCAGAGATGTAAATATGTTGGTAACACACTTAGATATCTTGATAATGATCTTGATCATGATGATGTATGCGGTACTGTGGAGCCCTCAACCGTCAAAAGCTGATTTCTAGTAATAGTTGGTTGTGTAAGGACTGGCGGTTCGCGGGTCCGTCGTGCCCGCACCGCCGGTTCTGTCACACGTGTGGCTGCTGTGCGGCGCAGGGGGGCCCCGGTCCTCGTCACCTCCTCGCCGCCGGGTTGCTAGGGACGCGGTGGGTGTTGCCCCGCATCGCGTCCTTGGTATCATAGCAACCAGGCATGTGTCTCCTTTCTTGCCTCCTACAGGGCTGGGAGCGGGTTCCCCAGTGCAGCTGGGTGCACTCAGCTGCTGTCAGGCTCCCCGCCCCAATCAGCTGCTGGGGCTGGAGCTCAGACAGCATTTAAACCTGCTTGTGTCTGCAGACCAGTGCCAGTGTTTGTTTGGTTCTCCTGCTACACCAGCGTACTTCGTGTTTTTGACTCCTGATATTGACTCTCTGCTTTTGACCTGATGTTGCTTTTGCCTGACCCTCTTGTACCACGTTCCCTCTCATTGCTGACCCGGATTGTCTGACTCTCCTTGCTGTTGTTTGTTCCAGTGTCTGTCCGTTTGTTAGTCCCAGTGTCCCCCTTCCTTAGTGAGTGTAGGGACCGTCGCCCAGTTGTCGCCCTGGGGCTTAGCTCAGTGGGGGCAGGTAGGTGGGGACAGGGGTTGCGGATATTTTCAGGGACTTCCAGTTTCCCAGACCCCGAGTCCTGACAGGTTGTAGCAGTATTTAGAGACAGTGTAGTTTGTTTAGGTTGGAAGTAAGGTGGTTCCATTTTGTTATATAAGTAAAGAAGGAAATGTCTATAGGCAGAGTCTGACTCAGAAATAGTCTAGTTGCCAGAAGCATAAATCTTCATTACAACCTCAGAAATCAGAAACACCTCAATGTTCAGAATCCTGGCCTAGAATGTTGGAGAACCTCAAGTAATGGCCATGACTGGTGAATTTTAGCTTTCCTAAACCTTTTAGCCTTTGGAGTCAAATTGTCTTCAAAGGGCAGACTTATAGGAGATCAAGGAACCCTAGCATGTGATATCCCAGGGTGACCAGAGTCTTCCAGGAAGCCAGATCCTCACATCAAACTTACAGCAGAACAAAACTATTATTTTTACGTATTAAATTTTACCTTTATTCTCTGATAGACTCACGGCCAGAAGTTCCCATGTTGTGATGGACTCTTTAAGGTGGATGTTCTTTAAGACTTTTGTAGAGATGCTGATGAAAGATAAATATCATGTTAAGGGCTTTTCCTTTTCTGTCAATCCCTACATATTTATTAGAAGGGTTTCTGAACAATAAACAGGTGAAAAAGTATCCTCTAGCTGGGATCTTTACTGATCAATCGTAATCTGTGGGGAAAACCTAGCAGTGAGTGTTCAATTTCCCTACAGCGCCTCTACAGGGGAGATTAAGCATTACACAGAAGCTATGCTTAACAGTTTAAACAGCCGGGATTGGAGTTATCTCTGATCTTAGTCATTAGAGTGACGTATTAACAGTATAATACAGATAGCACCTACAAGTGATGGTGTAGGCAAAGCTCCTGTATTCGCACAATCACTAAACTGTAATAATACAGCCATACATCAAAACAAATTGCTCATAACAAAGTATTATTGCGACACAGGGTGGGAAGGAGTTAAGGACAAGAAATCATATCTAAATTAAAGAAGCGATAGTGGAAAAATTCTCACGAGGTATGAATTTTGCATAGTGGGTCTAAAATAGTGCCTAATGATTTACAGATGGTATTTCCAAAGTGAGTCACCTGAGTCAATGAACATAAGAGTGGTGATACAAATCCAAGGATGGGGACAGCAGAGTTCATGAGACACAACAGATATACAGTAGGTCGGGGCAGTTAGTGAAGTCAGGATGCACCTTTACAAATTAATAAAAACCAAGGAATCTTGTTGCTTATGGGAAGTTTTGGCAGTTGTGAGCATCAGATTCAGAGGTACTCAACCATAGGCTGAGCACCAACCAACTGACGTGTGTTTTCCTTTTTACACGTTGCTAATGGAATCACTCTTTAAATAGAAACACATCAATTGGCTAAGAGTCAAATAGGGGAATCATAATAGAACTCACTTCTGTGCGTTGGGTTTTTCTTCCATTTCTACAATTTTCCACAACCAGCTCTCTGGAAAGTCACTCCGAACCAAAATCTCACCGTCTGGAATATAATCACTCTCAGAAATGCCTGTAGGAAACAACCGGTTCAGAAAGTCAATGAAGTATTTCCATCCCACATATACATGACATCTCTGCAGGATATGCCAAAAATGTCTGATTGATGCAGGTCCGGCCCCCGTGACTCGCACTTATATTGAGACTAGGGTTCCCTAACCCTGCATGAATGGGTGGCCGCTGGCAGATAAAGAGTTGGGGGCTGTTTGCACATGTACACTGCTTTCTACATTCTGTTCTACAGAAGTTACACAAGCAATATAGCAAATGTGGTCGGCTGTTCCCGTTACTTCCATAGACATGGACTCTGTATTCATAACCTTTTTAAGAAATATCTCAGAAGTTCTCACAATTCGAGAATGTGCTCCAATTAAAGGAGATCATACAGGATTAGAGGAACGTAGATGCTTTCTTCTAGTAGTGCCACACTTGTCCATGGATTGTGGCTAGTATTGCAGCTCTGCTACATGAAAGTGAATGGGTCTGAGTATGCAATACCAAATGCAATCTATAGATAAGTAGGGCAGGTTGTTTTTAAGAAAAGAAGCATGTCTTCCAACCCTGTATAACCCGGCTCAGTTCCTTGCCCCTCGCCTGCTCACTTCTTTCCAGGTCATCGTTGTCCTTCAGATACTTCTCACTCTCCACTTTCAGTTTTAAGAATTTGCAGCAGTCCAGGAAAGCTTCCACACACTTATCTCCATCTTGAATGAGACGAGCGCGCCGTTCACAGCTGTGACCCATCGGGTTGCTGACCATACCATCATAGCAGCATTGCTTCTCCTGACTCGTGTAATTAGAGGCTAAGCAATAGAAGAAAGAAGTTATTTCTACAACACACATCAATGTGAATAAGGCAGAAATGTATCTATCATAGAAAGGACCAGGACAGTATGACTAGGACCAAACAGTGGTGCTCATATCAGACATTTCCAATACTGCCTGACCCTTCAATGGCCAGACTGGTTACAGTGTTTCTGGGGATCCATTATTGGCTTGGGAACCATTTTTATGTGGTAAGTAACTAATTTACCCCATGGCAAAAAAGTATAATGAATTTTATAACACAGCAGGCTTACAGTCTCTGCACACTCTTCCCCTCCTCCTGCTACTCCCACTGTTGTTCTCAGTTCTCTCAAATAGTAATAGTGCCCCCTCTTTGGCCCAACAAAATAGTGCTGCATTCTCTGTGACTCCACAAAATAATAGTGCCTCTCAGTACTCCACTCAATAGTACTAGCTTCCTTTCCATAGCTCCAAGGATTAATAATGCTCCTTCTGTGGACTTACCAATAAATAGTTCCCCCTCTTTACCCAAGAAAATGATTGTGCTCCATCTGTAGTCCTCAAAGTTACAGTGCCGCGTTTGCACCCATCAAATTATAGTGCCTCCTCTTCCCCTATCAGTTTTAGTGCTTCTTTTGCACCGCTCAAATGTATAGTCCCCCCTCTTTGCACCTAAAAGTTAGTGTCCCACTTTGCCCCTCAAATAGTACCCCCTCTGCGCTCCTCAAAGTAATAGTGTCCCTCTTTACTCCTTAACAGAATAGACTGATTAACACACTTATTTATTTGTGCAAAATTAAAATAACATATGCACACTAAAGGGCACAAACATCCCAAAAGGGGAGAGGGACAAGACGCCTGCTTTCACAGTTGGGCAAGAGACAGAGACGAACACTAAAGAGCAAAAAGAGACTACAGTTGGCTCTCAGGGGTAATGACAGCAGGTAGGGACACGGATATCGTCTACCATATAGAATGCACCCGTGGACTAACAGCCCTGGTATATGTAATGCCTCTTGATATCTGTCAGTATTTGATCAATTGTACTAGAAATTTTTTGAAGTATTGATATGACCCTCGGATTAACAATAACCTAGAGCCATTAAAGGTTCTGCCATATTCAACCCCACCATTATTTGCTGAGATGAGAGTTCACTGTTGCACTTTGTGAGCTAGAGCGCTATCAATAGTGCCGTGATGTAGCTGTATCTATAGCCGCTAGTCCTAAATAGCACACACCCCCCAAAATAAAAAGATAAAGAGACAGAGCCTCTGGCCTTCATAAATAAAAAATGTTTACAAAAAGAGAGAAAAAATGGCCTGCTAGCAATTCAAAACATTAACTTGCTCTCTATGCAATCATGTTGAGTATTTTAAAATCCAAGTCCTCCACATTTCATGGTACCTCGCAAAACTGTTTGTTCGGATCGCCATCAATTTCTCCATAGTGGAATGTGGAGCTAACAGGGTGTGGAGATCATTCCACTCAGGTGTTGCATTCCTCCATTCTTTAGCTATTAAGTAGGCTGCCGTCATACAGATATGGCCTATCATTTTTTATGTGGCTCAGGAATATCCTCCAAATTCCGAAGTAAAAGAGCTTTTTCAGGTCATCTAATGATAATGGAGTTTGAAATATTTTGTATCATGGAAAATATCTTTTCCCAATAGGTATTCAGATCTTGGCGTTCCCGAAATGTATGGAGAAGTGAGCCTTCATGGCCACAACCTCTCCAACAAAGATCGTCGTCTGTCAAACACTTTGTTTTTTAGGGCAACCGGAGTCAAGTACCAATATGTGATTATTTTTATGTAAACTTCAAGTATCCCTGCTCCTTTAGTTGTTTGTAGTGCTAGTTTAAGTGCAGCTCCCCAAGTTTCCTCAGTAAACACTGCCTTTAGCTCTTTTTAACAGTTTAACATATGAACCTTTCTAGAAATCATGTGGTTACCGGTCAAGCAGTCGTAAATATCTCCTATGTGGGATTTATTTGTTGGGGTGTTTAATTTAAAAATTAAGGGCCATTTTATGTATCTCAATTACCCAAAAGTAACGTAAACTTTCGACTTCCAGGAGGTTATATTCTTCAGAGTGTCAAAAGACGTGACCCCAGGCCTTTCTCAAATTTTGTCTAAATGTGAAATCCCTTTTGATTTCCATACTTTTAAAGACGTATTTTTGATATAAAATTCTAATATTTCTATAGGTGGATTGGGTTTGGTTGATTGGGAATTGACACTTAAATTCTGAATTAAAGGGGTTGTCCCGTGAAAGCAAGTGGGGTTCAGCACTTCTGTATGGCCATATTAATGCACTTTGTAATGTACATTGTGCATTAATTATGAGCCATACAGAAGTTATTCACTTACCTGTTCCATTGCTAGCGTCCCCGTTACCATGGTGCCGTCTAATTTCAGCGTCTAATCGCCCGATTAGACGCGCTTGCGCAGTCCGGTCTTCTCCCTTCTGAATGGGGCCGCTCGTGCCGGAGAGCTGCTCCTCGTAGCTCCGCCCCGTCACGTGTGCCGATTCCAGCCAATCAGGAGGCTGGAATCGGCAATGGAACGCACAGAGCCCACGGTGCACCATGGGAGAAGACCTGCGGTCCACCGTGGGTGAAGATCCCGGCGGCCATCTTCGCAAGGTAAGTAAGAAGTCACCAGAGCGTGGGGATTCGGGTAAGTACTATCCGGTTTTTTTTTTTTAAACCCCTGCATCGGGTTTGTCTCGCGCCGAACAGGGGGGCTATTGAAAAAAAAAAAAAAAACGGTTCGGCGCGGGACAACCCCTTTAAGTATTTTCCAATTTTCCAAAGAGTCCTGTATTGTAGGGAATAAATTTGGGATGTTGATTTTTAGTGGTGGGGCATTTCTTGAAAGATATGTGATATTTGCCCATAATAATGCATTCAAAGACTTTTGACCTATCATAGTTTTTTTTCAATTCCTCCCAGCCTATGCCTTTTGTTAGGCATAGCCATTGTTTAGTTTGGTTTATAATTGAAGCTTTGTGGTCGGCATCTTACATTTAAATAGTATAAGCAAATAAGCCTAATTTATGTTGACGATGACTGGCATCAATTCCACATACTTTTGGGTTGATGCGGATTAATTCCACCAACAGTTTGATAGCCAGGGTAAAGAGAAGCGGGGCTAACGAGCAACCCAGCCTGACACCATTGTCGACATTAAAAAATCCCGATAGGGTACCGTCTACTAGTACTATGACTGTTGGGTTTGTATATAGTGCTTTGATCATTTTAATACATTTTTCTCCAAAACCATATTTTTTAATATCCGGTAACGCAAAACCCCAATGGACTCGATTGAATCTAGTGCTAGGACGACTGTTTGTGTATGAGACTGTTCCACACTATGTATTACATTTATAATTCTTCGTGTCTATCTGGGGATTGTCTTCCTTTTGTGAAACCTACTTGGTCAGAATGTATAACAATGTATAACAAAGGGAAAAGTTAACGTAAACGATTTGGCAATTATTTTGGCGTAAATCTTTGCATCTGTATTAAGCAGGGACATGGGGTGGAAATTTCCAGGGGAACTTGGTTCTTTACCAGGTTTCGGTAGGGTGACAATAGTGGCTTGGAGAAATTTGTCCCGGAGAGTCCCCGTTAGTGCTGCTTTATTCAATGTTTCTGTTTAAATATGGAGCTAATTGTTCTCCAAAGAGTTTGAAATATTCCCTAGCGAACGCGTCTGGTCCTGGGGCTTTCATAGGTTTGCTTCTTTTAATTTCAACAGAGAAAAGGGTGCTTCCAATGCTGCACTTACTTCCCTAGAAATAGCCGGGAGGGGGATCTCCTTGCCAAAAATTTCGATTTCCTAACCCCCATCCCCCCCAAGATGGACAGGTAAAAGAGCCGGAAAGTGCTTCTAGGTGAGTTACGATTTTTATCTTATATTTTAAGCTTCTCTACCCCCCCTGAAAATCATCGCTGCAGGGGTTGCCTTCATCCTATTGCTGCCAATGGGGCGGCAGCAGCGCCAGCCCCATTAAAAGCAATGGGATAGCATTGTGCTCCTCTGCTACAGCTGTGATAGCTGTGGCAGAGGATTCTTTCATCCTCGCAGGGAATTCCCTCATCACTGAACACTGTGACAGTGTCCAGTGATGAGGGGAAATCTGCACGGGGAGTCCCCTCATTCCCGCAGGGACTAAGGAGTTAACAGTGGGACATTTAAAAGATGCTTCCGGCCAGAAGCTGCTGTAAGCATCGGGGAACGTATTGGCAGCGCAGGAGCTTCCATTAACTCCTTTTTCCATAGGAGTCGTTAGAAACTCCTGCAAAATGCGCACCAACGGCTCGCACCGTCCTATTATTTTTTAGGTGCGCGGAATTTTGCGCTTCAAATTCCGCACAAATGAAAGCTTCTATACGAACCCATTGTTTCTTTTAGAAGCGTGCAATATGCGCACGCAAAACGCACGCTTGTGTGATTTGAGGCCTTAAGGTATCATACAGTGGCTCTTTTTGAAGCCACTGCCCAAGAGAAGGGCTATATCTGTTGCAAATTTCTGTGGTGTCACAATCCCTGACTGGTATTACATTCAGATCTCCACAAATGATCATATCACCTTTGGAAAGCGTCTGCACTTTAACCATTATTATATTTAAAAGGTGAATTTGTCTGGTGTTTGGTGCATATACATAAACTAATGTCAGGTGTGGAATTAATAATACGGGATACAATTTGGCAACAAATAGTAGGAAAGACAAAGAGAGGCTATTTACTGTATGTAGCTACAAATAGATAACTGACAAATAAAATGTCTCCTACCCTTCTCAGTTTTGTATTCCAGCAGGGCTGCTGATGTACTTCTTTTACGCCTGTTAATTCCCTTACATGATGAATCTGAGAATGAGAGAGGATATAGCATGGGATGAGAAATATCAAAAGATGGACAGCTATAAACTACTCAACCATGAATGGCTTTTTACAGGATCATTCTGGGAAAATCTTATACATTGTATCCTATCTAATATGTGGGCCTGACGGGGTGGAGCATGACAGGGATTATTTTTTTGGTGACCTTTCAATCCCTATGTCACGCTCCGCCCCTTGGACTCTGCACAGGGCATGGTACATTGTATCACTTTTGCCTGGAGAGTTTTTAGATGCAGTGCAACTAAGTTTATAACCCAGAAGAAACTAATGCAAATATGGGATCAAACATAGAAACTCCATGAAGATGTCTCTGCTGATTGCATTTGAACCCGGGACTTAGTGTACAAGGTAACAGTGCAAACCACAGAGCCACCATGAGTAACCCTACAATGCACAGCCAATTACCAGATCTGCCAATTACCAGTGGTCGCTCCTGAATTCGTCTTTACAGCAAGCCCAGCATCGTTGAAGACTCCCATGTTATCAGCACCGCCCCCCGGGGTACATGCAATGTCAGATTTCTCCACAGTGTCCCAAACCTGAGAAATAAATAATAGTCACATAAACCTGACACCTTGAATGTCCTTTATAATATTACTTAAAGCCACAGCAGAGCTGAATTTACCCTTTATCACTTTTTTCTATGAACCTTAATAAATCATTGGGCGAAATTATCAAAACCGGGCTGAGGGACAAAGGAGCCCAAATCAGCCAATTAGATAAAAACCAGATTGGATGGGTTTGCTATAGTCAGCGACTATTTTAAATGGGGGTTCCAGGCCAAAAAAATGTCTGGGGGAGGTACCCAAGAGAAACCGGAATCTGCTTCTGGTGGGCGGAGTGTTACAATTATCGGCTTCTGTTGCTAGGTGAATGTCTGCGCAACTCTGCCAGGTCGGTACGCCAGACAATGTTATTGGGGAAGATTGCGTTTCATAGGTTTTTTTTTTGTTTGTTTTCAAGAACTTGTTAATTTTTTTGCAATGACTGATTCATATGAACAACGTGCAGCTGGGAAATTTTGTTTCCTTTTCCACTGCAATTGTGTCATGCCTTTTTTTCGTCAAAAATTGCTTAACCCCTTAGTGACCAGCCCATACTGTTTTTACGTCCTGCCCAAGTGGGCTTTAATCCCTGAGGATGTAAAAACATGTGTCCTGCAGGGATTAAAGCCACGTGGGCTCTGGACGTGACAGCTCCATGCTGTCGGTGCCCACAGGTAGCCGACAGCATGGAGCTGTCATCCTAGGCTGCGGGCAGTCCCTCCGGCAATGCCGATCGCCTTAAAGTGCAAAAAAGTTAAAGAAAACTTAAAGATTCAGCTGCCCTCATGGATCGGATCCATGGGGGCAGCTGAGATTACTCACCCCCGTTCTACACGTTGTCCCTAGCTGATCTGGTCCTCCCGGACCCGCCGCCACTCTTTTGTTCATGCACGCCAGACGGATGACGTCACGTGCATGCGCAGAAGGCCGGGAGCCCTGGCAAATTTAAAATCTCCTGGCTCCCGGCTCCAATGGATAGCGGCGATCACGAAAAAGTTTAAAAAAGTGAAAAAAAAAGTGCTAGATTCACCTCCCTCATGGATCGGATCCATGGGGAGGTGAAAATACTCACCTCAGGTCTTCCGCGATGTTCTGGTGTTACGGGACATGAAGTCACCTTCGCGCCCCAGGAAATTCAAAATCCCTCTGCTCCTGGCTACCATGTGTGGCTAGGAGCAGAGGGATGTCACTCGGGACGTGATCACTGCTATCCAATGGATAAGAGGGATCATTTAAATAAAAAAAAAATGTAAAAAACTAAAAAGAAAAAGTTTTAAAAAGCTTAAAAAAAAAGTTTAAAAAGCATACGTTTCATCTCCCCTCACGGATCATATCCGTGAGGGAGGATGAAAGTACGTACCTAAGAACCCCGGATTTATCCGCGGACCTTACCCCAGCTTCTGCGCACGCGCCCGTCGCTAAGGTGGCGGACGCATGCGCACAATATGTGGATTGCCAGGGTAATCTAAATTCTCCCTGCTCCTGGCTACAAAACTGAGCCAAGAGCCTGGAGATTTCACGGGGGGCCGCGGTGAGCGGTTCCTGGTCACGTGTTTGCCGTTATCCAATGGATAATGGCGATCACGTAAAAGTAAAAAAAACCCTGAAGTTTCATCTCCCCTCACCGATGCGATCGGTGAGAGAAGATTAAACTTTTTACCGGATGCCTGCGTATTTGAACCCCGACCTGATCCTCCTTTGTGAACCTTCCCGGATTCTGCACGTGCGACCGCCGACAAAATGCCGGACACATGCGCAGGAGCCCAGAAAACTTAAAATCTCCTTGCTCCCAGTGACCAACAGTCGCCGAGAGCCTGGAGCAGTGACCTTGTTGAGCGGTCGCTGGTCACGTGATAAAAAAGGAAGCGATCTACCTTAGGCCAGTCTCACATGACTCGATAGGAATTACAGTTTCCGCATGCGTTTGATCCGCCGTAATACGCAGATCAATCGCTTTGGATTACACAATTCCGCTCAAATTAGTTGGACGGAATTGCGTAATCCACTCGCAGAAAAGAGAACGCAGCAGGTTCTATTTTACTGCGGATATTGGCAACATAGAGCCCATTGTGCTCCATGGTCGTGGATATACCCGCTGCCCATACGCAACTACATTGTGTACGGGCTGCGGGTACCCGTGTCATCGCTAAGCGATGGTGCGGGAAATACAAACAAAAAAAAGGTGTACTGCGCATGACCGCCTGTGTGAGTAGGCAGTTATGCGTAGTACATTACGTGGCCGTATGCAGTGCCACGGCCGGCTCATAGCTGGGATCCACTGTGGGCCTCCGCAAGCGGATTCCACCTATGGCTGCGTGAGCCCGGCGTTATTCAGACCGCTACCTGTAATACGTAATTTACAAGAAGCCCCGGGAACGCTCGCCTTCCTGCAGTTCCAGGAGCAGCTTGTTGAGTGCCTTCTGTGTGAGACCGCTGTACCTCCGCAAGTTTACGAAAACTCATGGAACGCCACTTTGTACACCCCATCTTTGCTACCCCCATAATTACCCCTGTCTTCAGAAATACCACACAGTTCACATTATTACTTTTATCTAAGATTTGGGGAATGACAAAAAGGGTGTGGATGAGGGGGGGGGGGGGGATATTTTTAGGGAGTCAATTTTTATTCCGTATAAGTGAGCAATGGGACCTGGAATTTATTCAGTTGTGCCCTAAAATCCAACGGGTGTTCCCTCCATTATGGGCCTAGCCATGTGTCCTGTAAGTAGATTAGGGCCACAATGAGTATGTTTCTGAACACGGGACAAACGGGGGTATACATTTTGGGGTGAACGTCTTCATTCCTATGTACGCTGTACAAAAAAAACTGTTTTTAAATTGACAAAATTGCCAAAAAAATGAAAATCATAATTTTATCCTTCTGCTTTGCTAAGATTCATTTAAATACTATCCAGTCAAAATATGCAGTACACTGCTAGAGGAATTCGTTAAGGGGTCTAGTTTTCAAAATGGGGTCATTTGTGGGGGTTCTTTATCATTTTGGCCGCTCAATGGCTCTAGAAGCGTGCAATGGGGCCTGGAATTTACTCTGTTGTACCCTGAAATCCAACGGGTGCTCCTTCCATTATAGGCCTGCAATGTGTCCTGTAAGTAGATTAGGGCCACAATGGGTATGTTTCTGAACACGGGACAAACAGGGGTATCCATTTTGGGGTGAAAGTCTTCATTTATATGTGTGCTGTACAAAAAAACAGTTTTTAAATTGACACAATTGCCCAAAAAATGAAAATCGTTAAGGGGTCTAGTTTACAAAATGGGGTCATTTGTGGGGGTTCTCTATAGTTTTGGCTGCTCAAGAACTCTACAAGTGTGCTAGGGGCCTAAAAGGCCTTCAATGTTTTTTTATGTTCTAAAAGCCACCGACTACTCCTTTTATTTTTGGCCCCGTTGTGCATCCAGACATAAGAATAGGGCCACAATGGGTATATTTCTGAAAACATGACAAACAGGGGTATCCATTTTGGGGTGCAGGTCTTCCTTCATATGTGCGCTGTACAAAAAAAGCTGTTTTTAAAATGACAGAATTGCCAAAAAACTAAAATCTAATTTTTTTTTCCTTTTGCTTTGCTTGAATTCATTCAAAACTGTGGGATGAAAATATGCAGTACACCACTAGATGATTTCACTAAGGGGTCTAGTTTTCAAAATGGGGTCATTTGTGGGGGTTTTCTATGGATTTGGGCGCTCAAGAACTCTACATGTGTGCTATGGTGCCTAAAACGTCTTCAAGCTAAATGTCTGTTCTGAAAATCACCGACTGCTCCTTTCATTTTGGGCCCCGTTGTTCTTCCAATCATAAGATTAGGGCCACAATGGGTATGTTTCTGAACACAGGACAAACAGGGGTATCCATTTTGGGGTGTCTATCCTCATTTTCATTCGCACTATAGGAAAAATGTCTTTAAAATGACATAGTTGCAAAAATATGACATTTTACTTTTTCTCCTCTAAATTGAATTAATTCTTGAAAAAAACCTGTGGGGTTAAAATACTCATGACACCCCTCAGTGAATACATTAAGGGGTGTAGTTTTTAAAATAGGGTCATTTGTAGGGGTATCTATCATTCTGACACCCATGAGCCTTTCCAATCTTGGCTTGGTGTAGAAAACAAAATGTGCCTCAAAATGCTGAAAAGTAATGTCAAATTTGTATGTCTCCTAAATGGTTAAAAAAAACATTAACGTTTTTCAAATGTGCATTCAGAATCAAGTAAACAATTGGAAATATATATATATATCTTTTCAAACGTTTGTCCAGTATGTTTGCACATATTTTATATATCATAATTGAAAATGTAAAAAAAAATGAGAATTTTTTCAAAATTTTCCCAATATTGGCCCTTTTAATATATATACACAAGTTATATCGGACTATTTTCACCACCTAAATGAAGTACACCATGTGGCGAGAAAAAAAACAAAGTCAGAATCACTTGGATATGCAAAACCTTTACGGAGTTATTCTATGTTAAAGTGACACATGTCAGATTTCCAAAATTTGGCCTGGTCACTAAGGGGTTAAAGGGGTTTTGTCATAAAAAAAAAAAATCAATACTTACATATTCCTCCCGTCAGGCTTCTAAGCGCATCTTCTCCCCACTGATCTTCTCCTGGCTGCTGCAGTGAGTCCCTTAGGTCACCTCACCGCAAGCCAAACAATTCTTCTTCTAGTGATGAAGCGTCCATCCTTGGCAGTCTCCTTCTTGCAGGGCAATGTATGCTATGTCACTATTAAATAGCATGCAATGCATATCAGGGAAGAGCGAGCTATTACAGAGACTGCATATGCGCGCTGCCTCGCAACAATTGTATATGAGCACTCGCAGCAAGACAGCATGCATGCGCAGTCTCGGCAATAGCTCGGCATTCCCTGCTAGTTGGTAAATGCTATGTTATTAGTGACGTAGCGTACAGTCGTACACTGATCTGCTGAAAGAATGGATGTTCCAAAACAGGAGGAAGAGGATCCAGCCGGCTGGAGGTGAAGTGACCCGGGGGACTGCAGGAGCCAAAAGAAGATTGGCAAGGAGAAAATACCATAAGACAGCTGCCTGTGGAGGAATAGGTAAGTATTGATTTTTTTTCTTTTAATGACAGAACTCCTTTAACCCTCAGCACTGTGTAGGTGACTGCTTTTTCCATCATGATAACGCACCTAGAAGAACCACTCAGTTGTATACCCACACAGAACTGAGTATTTTGACAAAAAATGGCATGGCACCCTTGCCTAACCCTCCATATTTACACAATCTCACTCCGTGCAAATTTTTCTAGTAACAGAAGCTTGTGCTAGTAGTGCCCTGCCCGCTAGAAGAAGACTAGTAATTATTAGGAAATTATAATACAGTCTTACCTTAGCTTGCGAGTGCCTCAGCTTGCGAGCTTCTTGACTTGCGAGCAGGCTCTCTCACGAATTTTAGCTCTGATTTAAGAGCAAATATTCGGGTTGCGAGCCTGCTTCTGCATTCCACCGGATATAGGTGACGTCGGTACTGTTGTATCTTGTCTACACTGGAAGTGATGGGTGGAGACAAGGGATAGTCTTCTTGACAGCCAGGTCATGCCCCCAGTTCCTAGTTGGCTGCAGGAGTTTCTCACTTTACCCAATGGCCTTTCATGCAGCTGTGCTGCCAGGGTGTCCTGCTAGGCTGCGCCGTGCGATGAGCGCTGCCAACTCCTCACTGAGCCCTCCGCCACTGTGCCTATGTGCGCTGCTATCTCCGGCCCCTGGCATGTTGTTCTTCAGTCCCATGCATTGGTGGGCAGCCGTGGTGCAGGGTGAGAGTGCTGGCGGAACCACAGTGCCAAGGCTGCTGGGGACAGTACTGTCCTCAATGCTATACATTTAGGGGGCAGCAAGGAAGAGAGTGCTGAGGCTGCTGGGGACACTCACTGCGTGCAGGTCACTATAGCTTGCTGTTGGGCACAGAGCTTGCAAGGCTGCGGGACGTGAGATCACAGGCGGCTGGCTTTTGTCACAGGCGAGCAATGATTAGAGGCCGCACACTGTTAGTCTGCCACCGGGAAGTCACTGCTGAAGCCTTCCAGCCGCAGATCCATCGCCTAGCGGGGACACTGACAGCACAGTGGTAAGTGGATTATACCCTAATCCTAACCCTCCAGCACTAACCGTAACACTACAGCCATGGCAAGACACCATCGTAGCCAATCACGAGCTTGGGTGTGTTACCTAGGCAGATACTGTCTGTCACTAGGTCTCCACCCATCATTCTGGTGGAGACTAGATAGAACAGTACTGATGACGTCACTGCGCAGTGCCGCCGCTGTCTCCGGGAATCTCACAAGTAAATGCCGTACATTATACGTCATAAAAACAGTTTATTACAGTACATTCTATTGTATTGTGTTTTTATATAATAGTCGTTAATTATAAGTACATTTTTTCTTATTTCAAAACGTAACAAAAAAATTGCTGTGTTTTGGGGAGGTCAGGAACAGATTAATGGCATTTCAATTAATTTCAATGGGGAAAATTGATTTGACATAAGAGTGTTTTGGGTTAAGAGCTCCGTCATGGAACAAATTAAACTGTTAAGCCAAGGCATCACTGTACTAGTGCTTCTACGCCACACAGCTCTGCTACATGCACATATCACACATACAGCTCTGCTACGTTGCTTTCGCATATAAGATACATGTGATTTACATACTTCAGCTGTTCGCTGAGGAGACATGTTCACTCATGGCTTTTGCATTTCTGCTGCTCAAAATTTACAAACTTCAGCTGGTGGCTGAGGTCATATCGTGTCTTGTCGCTGTGTCATGTAAGCTGCATTAGCTTCACGGCTGCGTTGAACCCTCTGCGGTGACATGTTTGCATGACAGCAATCCTTTTTTCCAACACTGGACATCGGTTCACGATTAGATGAAGGCTCAACTGGTGGCATTAGCATTTCAGGTGACATGATATCACGCTTAGGAGATGTGAAGATAGTGGTGAAGGACTATGCTTCAATGTTGTTGGTTAATATGTACCACGAGCTATGTATGTGGACATTTGTGAGGTGTCATTTATTGGAGGCTCCACAATGGTGTGCAGCTGTCTTACAACCAGCTACAAACTGCCAGACTGAGTACTGCTGTATCCACAGCAACTGAGGCCAGGAGTGATTGTGGGGGATGTATTTCCCCCCATAATCCCTCATTCAGGGGGATCACATGACGGTCAAAATATAGTGGTAAGTAAGCAGCACAAACTCTATACCTCTGAATCTTGACTCCAGATTCCAAATATCCAAGAATTCAAAGGTCCAAGGGCAGCATAGATTGTGCAAACAATAGCATCGATTAAGATGCATCTTTAGTTCTCCACATATATACATGACTTTTTGACCTCCTACAGAGATCTTTATCAAAAACTTGATAAAGACCTCTGTATGAGGTCGAAACGTCGTGTCTTCATGTGGAGAAATAAAGATGCATCTTAATTGATGCTATTGTTTGTACCATCCATGCTGTTCTTGGACTTTTGTATTCTTGATCACATGACAATGACATAATCACAGGTCCTGTCAGCATACAAGCTATGTATGTGTAAATTTGGAGTCTCCACATAGGTGTGCAGCTGTGTCACGACCAGCTACAAACTTCCAGACTGAGTACTGCTGTATTCCTAGCAACTGAGGCAACAGGATATCTCTTCTGTTTTAATTCCCAGTCATTGTTGCAAGGCTTGTATAAAGAGTCTAACTTTGGCTTGAAGGAATGCTGCCTTCCAATAGGTGGCACTGTGGAGGTATTATTCCATCTTCCTTATTTGCATATTACCCAGAGGAGCATGAATGGCCTTTTGAGTCTCCTCACTCACCGTCTAGGTGCTCCCCATAGGGAGAAAAGATAGTGTTTCTGACCCCTGTGTCAGGCTTCTCACTAGCAAACCCAGACTCCTACTGTACACTGATGAAGCGCAAATACCCTGAAACAGCTGTCTGTGCATGGAGTCTGGCTTTGCTTTTAATTTCCAGTCATTGTTACAAAACTTGTGTCGTGACTTGTCGGTTACGACAGCGTCGTGGCATAGTGGCCTCAACACAGGCTCAGACCTGTCGCCTTGTTATGTAGGACAAGGGTTAATGCACATTGTGCAGAGATTGCTGGTTGCTGTCTCTCTAAGCTGCATGGGCGCATGCTGACTATTAGTCATTCCTGGGGGAAGGTTGGGGGTTTGGTTTTTAAGTTGCTCTCCCAATCAACAGGTGTGGAGTGCCTTACAGTATATTTTTACCCCCCCCCCCTTTACTCCCTGCTGCTTATTCAGCTGTCTAGAGGAGAGGTTGGTGTTCCTCTATGCTGGGTGAATTGCTCCTTATTCCGATAAGTGCTGCTGTATCCAGTCAGTTGTATTTTTATTATCTTTATTGTTCTGCTTTGTGGTGTCAGTTCATCTCTCCAGGGGTTCCTATAGCGCAGTGGGGTCGAGCCTATGGTACACGTGCCAGAGGCAGCACACAGAGCCCTCCCTAGTGTCACACTTTCGGCTGCTCACTACGTTGATGAATACCGGCAGGGGCCACAACTCCCCTGCCTGTATTCACTCAGCTGCGCTGCTAGCAATGCTGATACTGGTGCACATAGTGATGTCAGTGTGCAGCCAGGATTCTCCTCTCCCCTCTTCTGACGTCTCCTCTTAGGTTCCGTGAGAGCAGGGGTACGAGACATCCGGCAGCACACTGATGTCACAGTGTGCACATGGGATCAGCACTGCTAGCAACGCCGAGCAGAGTAGCAGCAGTGCTTCTATGAGAAGAAGGGGGTAAGTATATGGGTCTCAGGGGGCAGTATTACTACTGAGGGCTGCTGTGGGATGTCACTATTACTACTGGGGGCCGCTATTACTACTGGGGGCCACTGTGTGGTGTCGCTATTACTACTGGGGGCCGCTGTGTGGTGTCACTATTCCTACTGGCGGCCGCTGTGGGGTGTCACTATTCCTACTGGGGGCCGCTGTGGGATGTCACTATTACTACTGGGGGCTGCTGTGGAATGTCACTATTACTACTGGGGGCCGCTGTGGGATGTCACTATTACGGCACTGGTGTGTCTTGTCTCCACCGAAAGTATGGGTGGAGACATATGGATTGGCTGGGATCAGTGACAGGGAAAGCCCTGCTCATGCTCCCAGCAGTGGATTGAGTGCTGTTGCCTGGGATCCCTGGAGTTTAAGTACAAAGCTTTGTTCTGCTAGCTCCTGGCCCCGATCTAGGGATTGTGCTTCTGCACCAGCCGCTGCGCTCAGTGGTGTTTTTTAAAAGATAAGCGCCGTGTGCTCATCAACAGATCGCCACTGTCATGGGTCCTTCTCCTCCACTGTCCTTATTATCTGCTGACCCATGCATTTGAGGTCGGCCGGGAGCAGAGTGCAAGGTGCTGGGAGTGGAGATTGCAGTGGAGCAGGGAACTGTGACAGCGGCCTAATTAGCAACTATTAGGGCTTTTACCCACTAGCGTTTTTGATAACGCTGCTATATCGCTGCGTTTTTTTTCAATGAGACTTCCTAATTTTAAAATTGCATCGCACAAAAATCGCAAAAGCACAGACTTGCGATTTTTGTGCGATGCGATATTAACATTAGAAAGTCCAATTAAAAAAAACCCAGCGATATCCGAGCATTAAAAAAGCGCTAGTGGATTAAAGCCCTTACAATGACACTGGGGGTTAGACACTTGCAGCAGCAGGCTGTCAGCCAATGGAGATCGCGGACCTCAGCACCCCGCTGAAGTTGTGGCCGCAGCTTCAATGCCTGGAGTATGAGGCAGCAGGTAGAGCTCAGGAGGCACAATCAGCCGCTGGGGGCGTTGCAGAGCTCAGGAGGGCATGTCTGCGGCAGCCAATCAGCCACTGCAGGGCGTTGCCGTTGACCGAGGACTGGCAAACCTTAACATCTGGTGTAGACAAGATACACCAGTACCCACTATTACCACTGGGGGCTGCTGTGGGATGTTACTATTACTAGTGGGGGGGGGGGGCACTGTGGAGGCACTATTATTACTGGGAACTACTGTGGGGGGCACTATTCCTACTGGGGGCCACTGTGGGATATTACTACCGTGTTTCACCGATAGTAAGACACCCCCGATTGTAAGACGTATCGGGGGTTTCAGGGGGGTCGGCCAATGTAAGCCGTACCCCGAAAGTAAGACATATGTCTTACTTTCGGGGAAACACGGGGGTATTGCCGCCTCCCTCTCATCTAGCTGCGTGCCGCCTCCTGCCCACTTCCGCGCCGCCCCCCCTCCATACGTCACCGCGTCTGCCGCCTTTGGCCTCATGTCCACGGGGAAATTAATTAAATCAGAATTAACTTACCTCTCACACGCTCCGGATACTTCCTTCGCTGCGGCGTCATCTTCTCTCGTCGCGGCCGGATCTTCTTTCTTCGGCTCGGCGGATGTGCATGATGACGTCGGTGACGTGCCCCGCGCATGCGCTGGGCCGAAGCAAAATGATCCGGCCGCGACTGAGAGAAGATGGCGCCGCGGCGAAGAGAAGAACCGAAGCGTGTGAGTATTTTTTCATGCTCCATTTTTGATCCAAATGAGCGCCGCCTCCTGCCCACTTCCGCGCCGCCCCCCTCTCCATACGTCACCGCGCCAATATAAGACATACCCCGAAAGTAAGACATAGTGGGGCTTTTGGGGATAAAAAGAAAGTAAGACACTGTCTTACTTTCGGGGAAACACGGTATTACTACCCCCTTGTACATGCAACATCTTTGCCAATCACAGGTCATGGCAGTATAGCCACTGAATTCTGTGATTGGCAGAATTGCAGCTCGTCCTATTTTGGGGCAATTCCGTTTAAGAATCGCGTATTCTTCCACATGGGAGAAAAAAAAAATGTAAAAAATCACATCACACTCAATGTAAGTTTCATGTGAGTACTATGTGATTTTTTTTTTTTTACTATTGGAACAACCAGCAATTTTCACAGACTTGAAATTTGCAAGTGCAGCGTTACAATGTGTTTTTCCTAGGAAACACAACACAGTGGCATAAAAGATTGTGGGTTTGCAAGTGTGACTTTCTCAGACCAATATTGCACTCGCCTGTATAAATGCACATATGTGTTACGGGCAGACTCTACTGTTATGAAATGCCACTTAGAAGTGGTGTGAATCAGCAGAATGTAGTGTGAGGGCACAGTGAGGGGCTGTGAAGGCCATTGCAAGGGCTGTGGTTGTACAAATGCTGAACAGAAGTTACACAGAACTACTTGATCTAATCTGCTGTGATTCCTGAGCTAAACGCTGAAACTGTTACCCAAGATTTATTACTGAAGTCATCTACTGGGTGTTTAAGCTGGAGTGTGTTCTGGTTTCCAATGAAAGTTGCAAGTATGTGACCCAAGACATGCCTGTACCTCTGCACTGCCTGAGATCCCAGAACTCTGGCTGCCGGGAGTTCTTCCATCGCTTCCTGCAAACCGCACACCAACCTGAAATATGCCCTGCCAGGCCCAGAACAACCGCAAACCAACCCCATGTAAGCTCATCCAAATCCCTGATTCAGGGCTCTAGTTTTATTCCTCTTTTCCACTAAGTCTTTCAGCTACCGACATCATTTTTAGCAGCTAATGGGCTAACATTTTGCCACACAGTCACCCAGGTATTAAAGAACTGTATAAATCCCATGTTATTTCCTCGTTTCTTACCCCATGCAATCAATGGAAGAAATGTTTTCTATATCCCATAGATGTTACTAATTCTTAAACTATGTGCAAGTTCTTACCTTACTCTGAGTCAGCTTATACTTGCTGTTTAGTGTAAAGACACCTTTATCCACTGCCACCAGTCCAATAGTGGAATGATAGTCTGCCTTCAAGCTCAGTGTTATAGAATCCAGAGGTTTTCCGATTTTTTTATCGGCTTCCAGTGTCAGCTATGGGTAAGAGGTTTAAATATACAAACAGCAATGATAATCAGAGACTGACTGGATGGGATCAAAGAATATTCATCTACTTTTCAACATGTCTACCATAGTATTAGCTCAGTGCTGATGGAAGCTCTTCCCCCAGTGAAGCCTTGTGATCATGTTGCCCTTTAAGCCCTATTTACACAAAATGATTATCGCTCAAAATTCGTCAAAATAACATTAAGTGTGAATGTGTAAAAAAAAACAAAAAACGCTCACTTCTTGTTAGCGGTTGTTAAAGCTTTTCAGTCAGCTTAAAAAAACCTAGTTAGAACACTGGCTTCTAGTCCTGTGTAAATGCTCCCCGTTTAATGCTTCCCATAGGCGGTGACGTCTGCGCTCGTGCAGTCACTTAAAAGACCGTCAGCCTGTGTAAAAGGGCCTTAACAGGGGCACAACAAAAACGGTCTCCCTTCCATTGTCCACACCATGGACAACATTAATTACAATGCTTCTGTAGTATACAGTACTTACTGACCTCTGGTCCCAGTGGGTTGCAAACCAGAGTAGCAAGCACAAATCCGGATTGTGGATGCACTGTTGCTGGACAGGATGTTCCTCCCTTGACAGCAACGTCACAGAATATATACCAGTCCTACACCAAAACCATGGATCTATTTCTGAGGATGAATTTATCTGTACAAATTCTGGGTCTGCCCAATCGCCTCCAGCCCCACTGAAAGCAATGAGAGAACACCACGATCCTCTGACAGCAGCAGCAGGGGAATCCTTAAACCCTGCGGGGAATCTCTTCAAACACGACAGAGATGAAAGAATCCCCTGCTCTGCTGACAGGATCGCAGAGTTCTCCCATTGCTTTCAATGGAGCCAGCGATGCTGCCACCCCATTGAAAGTAATGGGATGAAGGGATTCCCCATAGTGATGCGAGGCTGTTTTCTCATAAAAACACCTTGCATCCACAGGGCTTTCGCAGGGTGGAAAGTGCGATATTGGGCCGTGAATCACAGCCTGATATCGCCCTTGCCTGTGTGAAGCTAGCCTTAGGAGTGATTATGTTTTTTTAAGAACATAAAAGTAGCATGCCATTCTGCAACTTATTATCCTACAGTCCTATATGTCATACAGGAACCCCAACATTTGTACAGGCTTGGGATATTTTTAATATTCAGATATGTATGTTGAAACTAATCATGCTTCATCTAGAGAACCTCATCTTGCAGCACATGCCAAATTATCATCTATTACTACCTTACTCCACCACCTAGTGGGTAAATATCATACAAAGGGCTCATTCACATGGGCATAAACATATTTTGGTCCCTGAATGTGCAGCGTAGGTCTTTGTACATTGGGTTTTGGTTCATTAACCCTATTTTGGTTCTGCATTCTTTTTCCTCTCTACCCTGTATGGGCTCTTTTCTGTTTCTGTGAGTGCTGTTGGACTCTACACCTATTATTGAATGTGCAGCGTAATTCCGAACCTAAAGATGCCTATTCCCTGTGTATCTTGGCCCTTCTGCGGGTTTTGTTGCATAAATACGCAGTGTTTTTACGCATGGAAAAAATACCCAGAATGGTCCATTGTTTTGATGCACAAATAGCAGTAAATACATGTTTTATGTGTATTTGCACTAGCCCATTCATCATGTCTATGGTCTTTTATGGTACGTAACACACACCATAATAAGATATGCTACATATTTTTTCACAAGACTAAAAATTGCTTGAAAAATACACTTGTGTGAATACCCCAATGTAAATCAATAGGGATTCAGCTTAGTGTATCACGTGTGTGAGATAAACCATAGTGTTTGAACACCATCTTGCCAATCAGAAGATTACAAGGCCTGAAGAAAAAAGCTCCGACTGACTTTCACTTACACAAATGTCTATTCAGGGGAAGAAGAAGGCTAATTAAATATGGACTTTGTTTTAGAAATGTACTCTGCTTAGCAAATAGTAAAACAGATAAGAAGTTTTTTATTTGATCTATTAATATATGTAAACCTTAACTGAGCTCAGGAATGCTTAAAGATTACAAATTAATGATCTCAGACAGTAAGCAAACAGCCCATGCTGCGTTTTTGTAATCAATAAAGAGGCGTAACAAGTTATGTGTATGTATAAGTCAGGTGACTTTTAGTATCGCTTTCAACGTATTTGTCTAAAAGGACTATAAATACTTTGGCTTGTTAACAAATAAATGGAATCCTTTCCAATTTACACAAATGCTGTGTGACCTCTGAGCAGCTCGTTCTAACCCTGATTTGAAAAACAAGAAAATACCTAAGGAGCTCCATTGAGCTGACACGTGTGTACCTTGCGTGTTTGCACACCACATGGCTGGGAATGATATTGCAAGTAGTATTTTTAAAATTTAGAAATCAAAATTTAGATTTTGTCTGTGATTCTCAGAAGAGCTCGTACTAACCCTGATTTGGAACACAAAAAGATATGTATAGAGCTCCATTGCACTGACACGTATGTATAATACACTGCACAAATATTCCTGTGTGAATGAGCCCTTAGGAATATACATATATGAATTACAGGGCGTTATACTGTAAAGTTTGTAAGCATGTTTGATTTTGACAGCACACTAGATGGCATTACAAGTAGTATTTTTTAAATTAAAATTTAGATTTTGTCTGAAACATTAAGATACCAAGGAGAAAAATTGCACTTTATAAACAGAATCCCAAAGAATTTGACTCATGCACTTTTCCTTTTATAACCTTACCGTTCCCATACACTTATCCACCACATCCACCCATATGGAGTCAGATACTATCTCGCCTCCAACTATGTAATATGCAATAATACGAAAAGATGGTATGAAATCCTCAGTGATGAACAGTGACATGGTGACCAGGGATTGGCCCACCAGTCGGCTTTGCTTGCCCGCTTTCACTATCTGGCCTTTGTTTAGGATCTGGGAAAATATGAAGTAATTATTAGACTCACATACTGTATATTCTTGCTATTACCTACCCCTTATCAGCTCTAGGATTGCGAACATATTTGTTTGCTTATTGTAATTATCCGGCTGTTCTTATTTTGGATGAAGTCCTGTGTGGTACTATCTGTTGGTGCCATACTCCCATATGACAGATAGGTTTTTCTTTAGCTTGACTCTTGAGACAATGTGATATCACGGAGTGCTCTGCTATCAGGGTCTTTTATTTACACTATGAATTCCTTTTACAATGGTTATGATAAGAGAACAATAGCTTTTTATTGAGTTTAGGATAAGATAACTTTCTGCACCATGCTATCACAATAAAGGTAAAGTTTGTTGCACCTGTATGTAGTAGTATACAGTGTACAAAGAACCAACTATAAGCGTCATTGTCAGCCATGGGCCATCGGGTGGTGACAGTGGTACCTTAAAGTTATAGCATTCTCTTTGTCGCTCAAAGTTATTATGTCCCCATTTGTCTATGGGCTCCCCTGCCACATGGGCCCCATAGCAGTCATATGTTCTGCTCCCATTGGTGGCACACTACTGGATTGTTGTTGGAAGTCTATAGAGTAAGCATGTAGAATGTAGGAGTTGTATTATAGGAGTATTGGAGGTTATTTACCTAGATCTGCATTTCACATAAGCGAGAAATGTATTAAAAGGTAGTAGTCAACATATGGAGATTACTATTAGTGCTCTTGTCAGCCACTGGCCGTCAGGAGCCACTATGGAGTTTTCTCTGCTCAGCGGTCAGCAAATTGGCCTGTCCTGAGCCATGACTTCATCATGACAATAGGATAGGATTGTTTGTTGCCTTTCGGAATGTATAATCTAGTCGCAACATCCTTGACCCTGCATGGTGTGTGACGTCACTCTTTCAGGACCTTTAAAGGGGCACCGCCAGCTCCACTTTTTCAGTGCTTTGTTATTATCTCTCTGGTGAGTTTCTTGGCTATCTTCCTGTGTTTGACCCAATATGCATGACTGTTCTTGAATATCCTGTATACTGACCTCACCCTAACCTTCAGACTGTCTTCCAAAACCACTTTTGAACCTGACATTCACCTGCCTGTTTGCAACCCGCATTTGGGGACTATCCTATGGACCATGATCCTAGTTTTTGTCCAGTAAAGTCCACACCTCCTTGAATGGTCTTCGGGTCTCTGCTGCTCAGCTTAGCCTCTGCCAACCTGTCTTCTTGTTAAACTTCTTCTAACACCCTTAAGTCTAACTGGACCTCACTTTCCACTTGTGTAACTCTCCTTCCCTGTCCATTGGCATACCTTCTGCCAGCCCACCAGTTACCAGCATCCAGGTACACCCTGGACTAGAATACATAGGGAATTTAGCAGCCATACAGGACAGCGGCCAAATAACATTGCTGTAGCTTGGCCAAACAACTCAACAGAACTCAACAGTACAGTGCTTACATTACACCAACAAATACAGTTATACATAATCCTTGCGGTTACTATTCTATATGGATAAGCAGTAATTGTTTACAAGTGTACTTACCAAGTAGGTGAAGTGGTTGATCTGATTCTGGACTCCAATGTTGCTATTCAAGATATTAAAGTTTATAAAAATATTTGTTCTGGGTTCCAGGATGGTATTGGTGACACCAATGTGCAGGTAATTGTACTGTGTACTCGGTGTCTTATATGCTGTCACTGTCATTTCTCCAGATGCCTGCAAGTTGTCGGGTAACCCGGGCACAGCTGTCCTTACCTGTGAGCAATGAATACATCAGAGAGACAAAGTCTGCCTTGTGGATGGAGAATCTGCCTTGAACTATTATTTAAAGGGATTTTCCCATTACTCCAAATTGCTTCACAATCACTCTTTCCTTCCTGGTTGCTGTTGACCAGGACATGTGACTGCTGCAGCCAATCACTGACTTTAGAAGGTCACAGGTTCTGTTAAGCAGCTACCAGGAAGGATAGAGTGATTGTGAAACAATTGCAAGGCATAGGAAAACCCTTTAAATATCATTCTGTCCACTTGTGTCTGAAAGCTTTGCAGAAAAGAGTAATTAATATTTTTGGAAATCAAATGTAATTGATATTTGCCTTAATTTTAAATAAGTCCTATGTGACCAAAAAAGGAACAAAAAATTTGGGGTTAACCAAGAAATAATAAAATATCGCTTTACAATGCAGCATTTGAAAAGGGGAATTTTTACTTTGACAATGAAGACACAAAACACCCCATGTATAGGTAAAACCACGTCAGCTCACCGCCACTTGTACGAGAGGATACACACTGTGCAAGTCCAATGCAAGAAGGCATAAACACTGAGCTGGTTCCCAGGTAAGGAAATGCCGTAACTCCATGCTTTCTTGGTAAACTGGCTTAGGAACTCATGGTTTGCAGACCATAAAACACCAAATTGACACATTTCCAGATCAATTTGGATTTACACATTTGACTCTTTTTCACTTTTGGAGCTAGAGTCTACCATTGTTACAGTACAAAACACCCAGTCATGAAGGTCTGTGCTGTGTTTATGTGTGGGGAGGGGTTGATTGTTTCTCCAGATAGAGAGCGCCAGGTTGGTGTAAAGAGTCTAAAGCTGAACATAGATTTAAGATATCAATTGGACAATGATCATCTGTATGAACGATCCCATCAGCAACACTGTACATGAAGATGGATGATCGGGGATTCGTTTCTAAAATAAAACTGACTCCATTAGGTTAAACATTATGGCAAAGGATCAGCTGGATTCGGCCAATCATTGAATACACTCACAATTTTAATTGTGGCCAGATTTAATTTTCTAGCAGGATCGAGAGTGTCTGTAGCAGACTATAATCTGCCATAGCCCATCGTGAATTATCCTTCACGTCAATTTTGCAGCCAATGGTCACCAAAAATGTCCCAAATCATTCAATTACGAAGAAACTTTCTTTCATGTATATGTGTTAGAATTGGGGTTACCACAAGGGATGCGGGGACCAGGGCTGGTGTCTCTGTCCGGGGTTCCCCCACTCTGGTAGTTGGTCGCAGCGGCCGGCGGTGCGCCCCGCATCGCATGCGGGCGCGCCCATGTACTAGTCGGCTGCGCGGCACCCTGGTCAGTGTGCGCTGCCGGGGGGAGGTGGTTCCATGATTTCCCCTGGTGGTCGTGTGGCTTCTCCCCACCTGTGGGCGGGGAAATCTACATATTGACCTGCTCAGCCAGTCCTTCTTTGCCAGTGTTTGGTTTTGATTCCGTTCTGCCGACACCCGCTATCATTGTCCTGACTTTTAGTGTTCTGATTTCTGCTTGACTCTGACTTCGCCTCTGGTTTATCCCTCTGTACTGCGCACGTGCTTTCTGGTTCTGACCCGGCCTGTTTTGACTATTCCTTGGTTGCTGTTTGGTTTCTGTCAGCTATTCAGGTTCCTACCAGTCTGTTTCCCTGTCCCTCCTTCCTGGGGTCCCTGACACTAGTGCAGTGCAGGGACCGTCACCCAGTTGTCACCCTGGAGCTTAGCCCAGGGGGGCTAGTAGGTAGAGACATGGGAGAGGGTTGGCATAGGGATTCCTGGTCCATCTGCCCTGGCCAGCCCTAACAGAAACACTGGCCTTACTGTTGCTGGGAACCTGTTTTGACCTTCCCGTTTAAACCCTGACATGGAAGCTGTTGTGGCCCTTGCTAATCAGGTACAAGCCTTAACTGGTTTGGTCCAAGATTTGTCCACTCGGCTTCAGCATCAGGAGCAGACCGGTGCTGGTACTCCATGCACCATAGCTGCAGTTCCAGACTTGGGGGTCGAACCTAGGGTTGCGCTACCTGACGTGTTTTCGGGTGACCGTAAGTCATTCTTCATTTTCCATGAAGTGTGCAAGTTATACTTCGATCTACGCCCCCACTCGTTGGGTTCAGAATACCAAAGGGTGGGCATAGTAATTTCACGCTTGAGAGGCGACCCGCAACACTGGACATTTTCGCTGTCCTCCAACTCACCATCCCGCCAATCGATCGATGCCTTTTTCATGGCCCTCAGGCAGATATATTACGAGCCAGATAGAGCGGGATATGCCGTGAGCAAGTTGTTAGGTCTTCGGCAGGGTAGTCGTCCTGCTTAAGAGTTCTGCTCTCTGTTTCTGCAGTTTTGTGTGTAGTCTAGATGGAGTAACCGTGCTCTGAAAGATTTGTTTCTGACTGGGTTGTCAGTCAGTAAAAGATCTGTTGTTGTCGTACCCGGAACCCGAGACCTTAGAACAAGCTATGACTATTGCTGTAAAGGCCGACCGTCGTCTTAGGGCTCGACGCAAGACTCAGACCGAACTGGCTGTGACCCGATTCTAGAATCTGCCTGTGACCTCAACTACCAACGGAGTAGAGGCAATGGAAGTGGGCTCCTTGTCCCCGAAGGAGCGCAAGGAACCAATTATGCCTATATTGTGAAGGTCCAGGTCTTTGGGTCGCCAGCTGCCCCAAGAAACAGCAGTCGGAAAACTTCTGCTCCTAGGTGGTCAGGAGGGATCGCCTAGGAGCTCAGGTACTTCCAGAATGTTCTAAAGTGTTGGTGCCATTCTCTATTACGTATAACACCCATATCCCTAATGGTCTGGCCTTCATTGATTCAGGGGCCACCACGAACTTTGTTAATTTTGAGTTTGTTAAGTCTATGTCTGCATGCCTGTTACCAGTGAACCCTCCCATCCGGGTCTCGGGTATCAATTCCACCCTGTTATCAGCGGGGTTAATCAGTTAATCAAGGACCACTGAACTAGTTTTTTCTGTAGGGGTGCTACATTCAGAGGTGTGCTCAATCCTGGTGATGGAGAGCCTTTCTGTGGATCTGGTCTTTGAGTTACCCTGGCTCCAGCAGCACAACCCCCAGTTTGATTGTTCCACCTCTGAATTAATACAGTGGGGGCAAGGTTGGGGTGAGCATTTGGTCTCCGTCCAGGTGCACTCCACAGAGTGTATGGTAAAGGGGTTACCCCCGTATATTGAGGATTTTTCTGATGTCTTCTCCAAACAACTTTCTGAGACATTAACCCCGCACCGGGAATGGGATTGTAAGATCAATCTTATTCCCGGGAGCAAGATCCCTTAGGGGGGAATATATAACGTAACTGTCCCTGAACGTGAGGCAATGAAGGAGTATATCACTGAGAGCCTCGCCAAGGGACATATAAGTCCTTCTGAATCACCCGCAGGGGCAGGGTTATTTTTTGTAGAAAAGAAGGATGGTGGGCTCTGGCCCTGTGTTCATTATAGAGTCTTGAGCAGGATAACCATTAAGAACCAGTACTCCTTGCCTCTGATCCCTGATCTCAACCAGGTTGTAGGGGCCCGTTTGTTTTCCAAATTAGACCTCCAGGGGGCCTATAATCTCATCCGTATCAGAGAGGGGGATGAATGGAAGATGGCGTTTAATACTCCGTTGGGGCATTTTGAATGTCTAGTCATGCCATTCGGGTTATGTAATGCGCCAGCTATTTTTCAAGGTTTTATGAATACCATTTTCCATGACATTCTGGGCGCGTTTATGGTTGTTTATTTGGATGACATTCTGGTATTCTCTCCTGATCGGGAAAGCCATGTCAGGCATTTAAGGACCGTGCTGTCCTGTCTTCGAGCCCATCAATTGTATGCTATGTTGGAGAAATGCCTATTTGATGTACAGGAAATTGCCTTTCTGGGATATTGCCATTTCCCCATCGGCCATCTGGGAGGACTAGGACAAGGTCAAGGCCATCACCGATTGGGTGGGTGCAACCCACCAACTTAAAGGCGTTATAATGCTTTTTGTAGTTTGCAAACTTCTATCGGAAATTCATTAAGAACTTTTTAGTGGTGGCCAAACCTTTGACTGACTTGACCAAGAAGGGGGCTAGAGTGGATTCCTGGTCGCGGGAGGCTGTGGAGGCCTTTGCACTTCTCAAGAGGGCTTTTTCCACAGCACCGGTGGTGGCTCAGCCAGAGCTGGATTGCCAATTCATCATTGAAGTAGATGCCTCCGAGCATGGTGTGGGAGCAGTTCTCTTTCAGGAATCTCTTGGCCGACCTGGTCTCCAACCCTGTGCATTCTTTTCTAGAAAGTTCAATCAGGCTGAACGCAACTGTGGTATTGGCAACAGGGAATTATTGGCAATAAAATGGGCATTTGATGAATGGAGACATTTCTTAGAGGGCGCTTGTCATTATATTACGGTCCTCACTGACCATTAGAATCTGGTTTATCTGGAGTCCGCTAAGCACTTGAATGCACATCAGGCCAGGTGGGCATTGTTTTTCGCGTTTCAATTTTGTTGTCACATATGTGCCGGGGTCTAAGAATGCCTGAGGCTGATGCGTTGTCACGCAGCTTCGGGGTTTCCGAGGTAGAGGAGCCTCAGCCTGAGAGCACTCTAGGTCCGGGCGTGGTTGTCGCCGCTCTTACGTCTGACACCTCTGCTTTACTCCATTCGGCCCAGCAGTCGATTCCCCAAGGCCTTTCGGAAGGGAGGCTATTTGTACTCCATGCCTTGCGGCTCTTCATACTGAAGGAAGTTCATTCGTCGGTGTTAGCTGGACATCCAGGTGTCCGAGGCACCCTGAAGCTGTGTGGCCATTTGTATTGGTGGCCACAAATGTCTCGGGACATCTGGGAGTTTGTCAAGTCCTGCCCGATCTGTGCTCGAGGCAAGAGTGTACGGAGATGACCTGAAGGTCTGCTTTGTCCTCTTCCGATTCCAGAGAGGCCATGGACCCATCTGTCGATGGATTTTATAAACCGACTTGCCCACATCCCAGGGGTGCCCTGTCATTTGGTGGTCATCGACAGATTTTTCCAAAATGGCGCATTTTACCACTCTTAAGAAGCTTCCGTCCGCACCTGAGTTAGCCACCATATTTGTCAGGGAGATTGTGTGCCTGCATGGGGTCCCTGAGGATATTGTTTCCGACCGTGGGGTCCAATTTGTTGCCCGGTTTTGGAGGGCGTTTTGTAAGAATATCGGTATCGGAATGTTGTTTTCCTCTGCCTTTCACCTGGAGTCCAATGGGCAGATGGAATGCATGAACCAGGAACTGGTTCAGTACCTCAGGATGTATGTGAGTGATAGTCAGAGTCTCTGGGTCAATTATCTAGCGTTGGCTGAATTTGCTATCAATCATACACATTCGGCGTCTGGTGCGTCTCCGTTCTTCTGTAATTTTGGATTTAATCCTAGGTTCTCGGTGTCTTTCCCCTCCTCTTCTAACAATCTGTCTGCTGATGTTCAGGTTCAGGACCTACAGGAGGGGTGGGAGAAGGTGCAGGGCAACTTGGAGCGGTCCAGGGATGCAGTTCTGAGGAGGAGTAGAGGTACTCATGCTATCTCTGAACCTTTGTCTGTGGGCCAGTTGGTGTTCCTGTCTTCGAAGAACCTAAAGTTAAAGGTTACTTTGTTGAAGCTGGCTCCCTGATTTGTGGGCCCTTTCCCTATCACTAAAGCGATTAGTAGAGATGAGCGAGCGTACTCGGATAAGCACTACTCGCTCGAGTAATTGGCTTTATCCGAGTATCGCTGTGCTCGGGTCTAAAGATTCGGGTGCCGGCACGGAGCGGGGAGCTGCAGGGGAGAGCGGGGAGGAACGGAGGGGAGATCTTTCTCTCCTTCTCTCCCGCCCGCTCTCCCCTGCTCCCCGCTGCGACTCACCTGTCAGCTGCAGCGGCACCCGAATCTTTAGACCCGAGCACAGCGATACTCGGATAAAGCCAATTACTCGAGCGAGTAGTGCTTATCCGAGTACGCTCGCTCATCTCTAGCGATTAGTCCTTTGGCATACGAACTGGCACTACCGGACACGTGGAGAATCCACAGGGTGTTCCACAAATCGCTCCTCAAGAGGTACGTCCTTCCAGTGGTTCCTCTGACTTCGTCTCTGGTTTATCCCTCTTTACTGCAGACGTGCTTTCTGGTCTTGACCCGGCGTGCTTTGACTATTCCTTGGTTGCTGTTTGGTTTCTGTTAGCTATTCAGGTTCCCACCAGTCTGTTTCCCTGTCCCTCCTTCCTGGGGTCCCTGACACTAGTGCAGCGCAGGAACCGTTGCCCAGTTCTCGCCGTAGGGCTTAGCCCAGGGGGGCAAGTAGGTATGGACACGGGAGAGGGTTGGCGTAGGGATTCCTGGTCCATCTGCCCTGGCCAGCCCTAACAATATGGTCACCTTAATAGACCATGTAACCCTTGTTGGGAAAAAAATGTAAATTGACTCTGTTTCGAGACTGAAGGAAATTTGGCACTTTTGTGCCACCCAGTTTGTATACCAGAAATATCTATAAAAGGGGGAAAACAGAAACCTTTGAAAAAAAACCTCCATAGAAAGAACGGTTGGCTTTACCCAGGGGGTTGTACCAAGGGCACAGCATCTGCACATATGTTTTATTAGATCCAAAAAGAAAAAACTAAAATCCAGCACTCAACAGGAGGTCGATGTAGCGACCCTTAGTCGAAATATTCATAAACTAGTTTATTTGCAAATTGCTTACAGAGTTGGTATGAATACATATTCTAGAGGGGTGACGCGTAAACTTGAAAAATCGCTGTCATGGTGCATTTTATAGTGTCTTAACACACTCTGTTTCAAAAAAACAATTTTTATATTCCTCCTATGTTTGCACATCCTCGTAAATAGTGCATTAATAGTTCTACCCACGTAGCGTTTCCCACATGGGCATTCCAATAAATATATTACCAAATTGGTATCACATGAAAGGGGTTGTTTAAATTTCAAACCCTCGGGCTTGTTAATATCTATTTCTATTTTACCATGCTCTATATGGCCACAACATTTCCATTTTTTCTTTTTGCATTTGAAATTCCCCCCACACTGTGTTTTATCTTTATTGCCATTCGTCTTTCTCTTATTTTCCCCATTTGGGCACGAAGGTGCCAATATGTTTTTTAATGTTTTATTACAATGGAAAATAACTGCTGGATTTTCCCTAAGATCTCTAGTTAGATAAGGGTCATTCTTCAATTTTTTTTGATCTGACTATAATCCGAAATGTATTTCGTAATAAATGCAGTTTTAAACTTACATTTTTTCTTATTTTTACTTACTTTAAAGCAAAAGTAAGTTTTCCATATAAGTATTGTGTATGTATTTGTGCATGTTTTACTTGAAAAAGTCGCCTGAAAGCGACGAAACGCGGCGTTGCAAATAAACAAGTTTATAAATATTCCGACTAAGGGTCGCTACATCGGTCTCCTGCTGAGCGCTGGATTTTAGTTTTTTCTTTTTGGATCTTTACCTTTTTGTGCCTACCCTTATGGAGTATAATTGTAATAGTAGAGCAGCATCAAAGGTACAGCAAAACCTACAAAAGGCAAATAGAATCTTCTCACCAGTTTTCTTTATTTATTGCCACAGCTTTGCATAACTAGACAACGTTTCGACTGAACCCAGTCAGTCTTCGTGTCTTCGTGTGAAAACAGCCCAATACATTCTTACAATCGATGGAGGAATTTGATCTTGAGATTAAACTTTTTTACATTATACTCAGATTACAGAAACATTAAAAATGGGGGAGATTTGAGCAAAATTACTGGGTCTAATCAAACTAAATGTAGCTCTCTGGTAAGGTCTAGTAGTGTCAAGTCCATCAGAAAAGCAATAAAGTAAGACTTACAGTTATATGTAAAGATTTCAGATTTACAGCCGTGTTCAGCCTCAGTCTTGCCGATCCATCTTGATGAGTTGTACCTGTATTACCACCTGGGTTTGCCACCAACAAGATATTATTTGCAGGAGAACCATCTGGGTTGGTTACCATCACCTGCATGGAAGAAAAATACAAAATAACTCCTAATAAATGCAGGGAGGGAATGCCACATCGAATGTACAGAAAGTCATGACATGGAAGAGTTCTATACCTGTGCCTGAAAAGTTATGAGCTATAGATTTGCGCTACATTGTATGCCAGTTACTAGTTTAAATTCTAGTAAGTCTGTGAGAGGTCATGACCCTCGAACATTTTTGGACAAGAGTGGCAGAACCTCTCCCGCCCCCCCCCCCCGCCACACACAAAAAAGTTGCACATTTTTTTGTGCAAATTTGTGACATTTTTACCCCAAGAAACTGGTAGTTTTCCCTGATAGTCCCTATCCACTACTTTCAATTTGTTCTGTTACCTTAGCCTACTTATAGGGTTGTGCTCATCATCCCTGAATGCAGGGCCTGTGATGATGAGCTGATAATCCAGGGTTCTGCTCTCACTAATAAGCTGATTATGCTGGGGAAAGCTGCGGTCATCCAAGCATTTTTCCTGCTGTGGCCACTGTGGGGGAAATGTAGTATCCAACCACACAAGGTCTGCCAGGAGGAAAGCCCCCCTTTCTGAGCAGTTTTCTGTTTTGGGTCATAGATGGGGAACCCTGACAGGGACCCTGTTCATATGCCTAATAGGGGATACCAACAGGGAATACCATCTTGGCACAACATGTTTTATTTCACTATTGAGATCCCTGACTTTCCTCTAATAGGCAGCAGTTGAAGCCTGTGCTGAACTTGGCACCTAAACACCAGCATGAGCCCCCTGGCTGGCTACCTAATAAATACTCCAATTCACAGCCACGTCCATTGGCTTTTGTAGAATTTCCTTTTCTACATGCCAGGCTTCTCAGCAGTTTCGAGTTATCATGAATAGCCCAAACTTTGGCTGCAGCACCAATAGATAGTCTGTAAAATAGCAGCATTCAGATAAGTATATCTTTGGACGGCTCTATGGGACAATCCCAACCTTGATCGAAAATTGATACTGTACTTTAAATAGAATGTATAGAGAAAACACAAACCATGAGGTCAAATGGCATTCCGGGCTTAAAATATTTGGATGTCCTGGTGAACAGAATTTTATATGGAGAATTCACAATGTAAATGTCATCCAACTCGGCTTCTACGAAGTCACTGCCTATAATAGAAAGAATCGCATTCATTGCATGTATTCATGCTGCACATTTACAAGTGAAAAAGAAGGGTCTTTTGGCAATAAGCAGATCACAAAGTGTCTCCAGCTGGGACCCCCAGTGATTTGCAGTAATCTGTTGTAAACTTAACAGTAAGCGTTTCCTACAGCAGCACCACATGGGAAATTAAGTATTACACAGCGTCCATACAAATCAGTGGGCTTTCTCTTTAAGTCAGGACAAGACAAGTCCTCCAGAGTCAGAGATGTTCTTTGTAACTGTTCTCCTTCTGGCCAGGAAAAGAGGATCTCGAGCAGAAATTCAAAAATGCAACTCAAAATTTAAGACTGTTTTCTCTTCATTCAGCCCAGAAATAGTTAATAAAAGGTAATCAATAAGTTATATATACCCTAACATTGTACTATTGAAAAATACTACGCATTGCACAAAAAGAACCCTCATGCAAGTATGCAAATCTAAAAATACAAAAAGTCATGGCACTGGGAAAGCAAGTATGAACAAATAATTGCCACCTCATTAAAGTGACCCTCTGGTTTTGGGACAAAATTTTGTCCAAGACATAAGGAGATTATAGTACCTGTAATTGCTCACTGCTGCCCCTCCGATGCACTGGTTCCGATCCGCATTTTCAGCCATCGGCATCAGCAATTTTCTCACTACCAAATACACACTGTGCTCTAATTGGCCAGGGTTCATCATGTGAGCAGCACTGGCCAATCAGAGAACAGGAATAGTGCATTAGTAGTCTAACCCTACCAATACCCTGTGGGAATTAGGGAGTCTAAAGATTGTGTTAGCTTTGACAGACAAAATGGGGTCTGAAAGTAGGGGATTGAAGGGATGAGAGGAAAGAACAACTGCAGGTGATATACCTCTTCCTCTGGTCCTGGGACAGAATTTTGTCCTAAAATGGGAAGAAAAGCCCCAAAGATTTGAATCCTTAAAGGGGTTGTCTCGCGAAATCAAGTGGGGTTATACACTTCTGTATGGCCATATTAATGCACTTTGTAATATACATCGTGCATTAAATATGAGCCATACAGAAGTTATTCACTTACCTGCTCCGTTGCTAGCGTCCCCGTCGCCATGGTTCCGTCTAATTTCGGTGTCTTCTTGCTTTTTTAGACGCGCTTGCGCTGTGCGGTCTTCTCCCTTCGGCTCCGCTCGGCAGCATCGGCGTTTTGGCTCTGCCCCCTTGTACGTGTCATCGCGTAGCTCCGCCCCATGACGTGTGCCGGTTCCAGCCTCCATCATGGGGCGGAGCTACGCGATGACGCGCACAAGGGGGCGGAGCCAAAACGCTGATGCTGCCGAGCGGAGCCGAAGGGAGAAGACCGCACAGCGTAAGTGCGTCTAAAAAAGCAAGAAGACACCGAAATTAGACGGAACCATGGCAACGGGGACGCTAGCAACGGAGCAGGTAAGTGAATAACTTCTGTATGGCTCATATTTAATGCACGATGTATATTACAAAGTGCATTAATATGGCCATACAGAAGTGTATAACCCCACTTGATTTCGCGAGACAACCCCTTTAAGGGAACTAGAGGAATGTTCAGCAATCTACCGGTTGATGACCTTCAGCACAGAACATCATCTTACTGTCCAGCTTTTACATCCATGAAGTGGTTTCATTCCCTTTGCCGATTATTTTCTTAGTCATTTCCCTTTAATAATCAATTTTCTAACCTAAGTCAGTGATGACCGTCACCGAAACGTAGAGCTTGTACTGCAGCAGTTCTTCGGGATTCTTGAAAGGTTTTATGAGGTCTTTTCGCAATAGTTGTACAGGTCCAGTAGTTCCTTCAACAAACTAGACAATTAGAGAACACTCAGGAAAAGGAAATAACTGAGATGTGAAGTAAAGACAGCGGTGGCAGGAATCAATCGGTTATTGAGAACCCTTAATATTATAATCCATAATCATCACAAAATTATGATAAAATCAGCACTCATTTCATTTGCAATGCCATGGCTAACCACACGGATTGCTGTAATTAAATAATATGCCTATTCAGAATGCGACATATTTTACCACGCCTAGTGGTAAAAATATGTATTGCAGTATTTACGTTCAGTTCTATGCAAAAACATATTAATACATTGGATATTTCTATAATAAGTGACAAAGCTTTTATTTTATCACCAAGGTTTCAATTTGATATATTTAAATGTGTTGTTAATATTTACATCTATCTTACTCAGAAAACCAACATCCAATTTGACGCTTTTTACTATTTGTGACACTACTTGCACCTCTGCTACACACTAAACTCAGCATGTCTTCTACTGTTAAATATGTGTTAACACTACTGGCTACATTTTACTATCCCAAATAAATTCTGCAGACAATCAAACTACTAAGGACCACTTGTCTGTGAGTGTGTGTGTGTGATTCTTATGCTCCACCCCTGGTGACATCACTGAAGGTCCTACAACATCTATAAAACACAGTCTGACCGACAGAAGAACACCACAGTTAGGGCTCTTGAAAATGGGAGGACAAAAATAACAAAATGAGAATACAACTAAACCGTTATTATGTCAGACACAACTCAGCAGTCCTGACAGAACACACTGACCTACCTCCACCACAAAGATAATTAGTAAGCGTAAAATGTGTATTGATTTGTAATAAACTAGAAGTATTGCGCAGCTGTAGTGATTTAACTCTGTAAAGGCTAATGGCTGCATAATTTCATTATGGTAATTGCTGGACAATGGCATGGTGAAAGATGTGTGTTTTATAACTTCAGCCTAATATAAAGCTCCACTGCATAAGGAAAGAGTTAAGTCACATTCCAATACTGAAGAAGTGTATCCAGCCCCTCCTCCACTCTCCAACTTCTCAGACAAAGAACTGCTTTAACGGACCACATGTTGATAGAACAAAGACTGGCTTACACACTGAACTTGAGAGAGGTGTGGGGAGGTGGGCGGGGAATTCTATACGACCCAGCGAATAAGAATATGTATACATTACTGATGTAATCTGTTAAACGCCCATAAAGGGCAGGTATTATGTGTTTCAATAAATTAGGGCTCTGGGATTGTAACTCCCGAGAGCTGAGATTCAAGGCTGATGACTTGTGTCCGATTGGTTTCTTTCATTATGTGTGCACACTATACAATTAAGAAGCTACAGAATACCCTGAAACCTGATGGAGAAAAATATGATCCAGTACAATTGGCGTCCCTGGGTGGGCGGGTGGATTTGTGAAAGTCGGAGTCTGGAAAATATGGAGATCGGCAGATAACATGTGGAACTCGGGGGCCGGAAAATCTACAGAACACGGTAAGATTACTTTATGTTAATCTACCTGTGTCAGCTGACTTCTAACTGTTAATCTGCCTATATCTGATCCAGACTAGTCCGTTCACTGAAAGGCAAGTAATAACTCTAGTTCTGTCTACCCGATTATCACCGTGTAACCTATCTAGGGGTATTCTGTATGCTGGGAATGTTGTGTCTGAGACGGTTAAAGATTGTGTATACAAGACCAAGAGACAGATTTTGTGAGGGTTAATGTGTCAGAAGGGCGGACTTGGCTGTATAAGCCTGAGGGAGTGCACCCGGGGTGCACTCTCCTATGTAATAGTGCACAGTTTGTGCTAATATACTTGGAGAGAGAGGCCAGGAAAATGTAAAATAGGCGTATGCACTTGTATGATCGAGCGTGGTATGTGCTCTCATACGCAAGGAGGGATACGCAGTGATTAAAATAGGCGTATTTACCTGTATGATCGAGCGTGTTATGTTCTCATATGTAGAAAGGGATACGCGGGGATTATAGCCGTGGTGTGAGACGGCTGAAGGCTTCAAATACTGTTGAAGTCTTGGTCACTGAATATAATCGTCAGTCTTTGTGTGTAGTCAAAGGTCTTGTTTAAAGAATGTGCAGTGTTTGTTACTGGGGGTTTTACTAATAGTGAGTGGGCTGATGTTAAGCCACTGAGCATTCCCTAGTAAACCCGTTTGTTCCTTTGTTTTGTGTTTATAGTGTTAATGTGCATTGTGATTTGCGAGGGATATAAGAAGAGATAGGTGGAATTTGGTAAAGGAGCTTTACTGTGTCCAGAGATTTCAAATAGAATAGAGTTGAGCAGATTGAGAAGGTTGGGCATAGATCCAGGTTGTTTAGAGAATGGCGGAAAAAAAAAAAGCAAGCAAAGATAAGAAGCATAGAACATGTAACTTAGTTGGTAAAAGAAAGGAATGTTGGGTTGTAGACAGACCGCAGAAAAGTTTTCAGAAGATAAGCAGGGGGGGCCCTGGCAGACAGAAAGGGGCTTTAGATTGCTAGGAGGTTGTATAATGTAGGAAAGAGATTCACGAGCAGAATTGGGTGGGGGGGAGGAGGAGAGAGTGTAGTGGGGGATGTGTATTGCCTGTATCATGAACAATGTAATGTGCCTTTGTGTTGACTATAGCCCATCACTATAATGGCGGCCGCACTTGCAATGTTTTAAAACCCCCACATAGTGTGACTCTGCAGCGTGTGGTGAGCCCTGCCCCCATCCTGAAATTGCTTCCCCCCATGTGCTCACTTTCAAGGTGTGTGACGTTCCAATCCGGGACAGGACTAAGCCCCGCCCCTTCCTCCTCCAGCAGCCTTCTTGCCTCACCTGGGAGATTTGTAGCCCCGCCCCTTTCTGTCTCAGGCGGACATCTTGCTGCACTTGGGAGGCCTACATTTCCCAATGCCACTGTATCCAGTGCTAACATCATGATTGTCCGAAGTAAGGTCTTGTTTGACCAGACTTTGTTACACTCCAAAATGTGGCCACCTTGGATGTGTGATAAGTTCAGGGAAACAAACCTTTGTTCTTTGTGAAGATACAGCTTAGGACATAGTAGATGACTAAGCTGGTTTATAGTGTATAGAAGATTGGAGTTGATGCATGGGGGACAGAGGCCAGGGACCCAAGAGCAGGGGACGCCCTCTCATGGTGTGTTCCCAGGGGCTCTGTTTTCCGCTGCCTGCTTCTCCAATGGATGTTCAGACAGATGATATTAAGGAAGGCTCCTATAGATGGAATAATTTCCCTACAGTCACCCAGCAAACTTTTTCACGCAATTTGACAAAGTAGTCTTGTTTTTTTATGTGAGAAAGAGGGACTTAATTGCTCAAAGTAGGATGTCAATTCATCCGCATTCTTTTTTAGTTTTTTTTCCTTATGTCTTTGTATATTCTAGCGTCAGTCTCCACTGAAGCTATAATTTTAATTAGACAGGATGGTCCAAGTTAAACGGTGCAATTCCCAGATACCATTGCGACTGGGTGGCTGTGAATTTTGCTTGCCTTGCACCCCCTTGTGTTAGAAATGCTAACTGCGACTTGGAAAAAAAAAATTCTAAAGGATATTTTCGCTCAGACTTTGTTGCATACAATGTCACCTTGACCTACAAAGTGCTTGTTTTTGTGCCTCTTGGTTTCCTTTTTCAACGTTGTACTAGTTTGAACCTGACCACTCCTTTTTCAATTGAGTATTCCGGTTCAAAAGGAGGGAGGCATAGGTGATCTAGGTCACAGGTGATCTCGGTGTTGTAGATCAGCTATTGGGTTTTTAAAAAAAATAAATAAATAAAATAAAGAGGAAATAAATGATTTTGTGCTACAGGATTCTGATCTATGTGAAATAGAACATCAACATGATTATTTAGTACTGATACAGCAAGAAACTGTAGGTATGCAAACAGTTACCGGAACCCCTGTTGACAATGCATATGTTGAGCTTTTTGCAGATGGTACCAGGGTGAGGATTGACGACTCCACATCGGATATGCAGTGCTCACACAACAAGATGTCCTAGAAGCAGAAGCTCTGCCTCTGCATGTCTCAGTACAAGAAGCGGAACTGAAGGCCCTCACTGAGGCGTGTAGAGTGGCGAAAGGTAAGACGGCAACCCTTTACACTGACTCCTGGTATGCATTTGGCATAGCTCATGGTTATGGCCCAATATGGAGGGCCAGACAGTTTTTTACCTTAGCAGGACAACCAATTTAGAATGGAGGCCCTACTACTACCTGGCAGTGGAGAGAGCTCACACCAATTCCTACAATGGAGAAGCGAGAGACGACACCCTCGCCGACAGCACAGCAAAGGCAGCGGCCCTCAAGCCGTGGAAGAAAGAAGAAAAGATACTGACAGCATGAGTCAGAGGCAAAAACTTGGATATTGACAAAATTTGGACTTTGATATGCTAAAGACTTTACAGTTACAAGCCAGCAAGGAAGGAAAGGATAAATGGACTAAAATGGGAGCAGCAGAAACAGGACAGTGTATGGTGAACAGTCAACAGCACTTGCCCACCACAGTTCCTGTATCCCATGATGGCCCAGCTGACGCACGGAAAGACCCACCTAGTAAAGCAGCAATGACGTCGAGGCTTGAAAGAGGACGAGCGACTCCTGGGTTCTCTGTAGCTGCTGCATCATTTGTCCAGTTTAGCATGATCTATGCCATAGGTGAGACAGGGCAGAAGTAAATTTGCCACATCACACTTGCCTAGACCACTCTACGCATTTCAGGGATTGCAAATCGACTACATTCAGCTCCCACCCTGTTGGGAAGTATGAATACAGTATGTGCTTGTTGTTGTTGATGTCTTTGCAGGTTGGAGGCCTACCCTGTTACCAAGGCAAACAAGTAGGTAACCGTAAAGAAGCTCATGAACGAGGTAAACTGTGAATATGGGGTACCATAAGCGCTGCGGAATAAGTTGGCACTATACAAATAAAGATTATTATAATTACCAGAAGTGATTCAGAGTCAGACAGAGGTACAAACTTCGCAGGTGAATGCAACATGTCATGTCTGCTCTGGGTTTATCCCAGGCTTTTTGCACACTCTACCACCCTTAGAGTAGTGGAAAGGTGGAGAGACTTAGTGGCACGCTAAAAAGCAAGATACTTAAAATGACACCGAAAATGGGGCTACTTTGGAAAGACTGTCATCCAATAGCCCTATTCAGTGTTAGATATGAACCCAGGGGGGGTCATGCATTATCTCGCTACGAGATTGTTTGGGCTAGCCCCAAGGCTAGGTTGCTACTATCCTCAGTAGTTACAATTACAATCTGATGTGTTGACTAAGTATGTGATTTCCGTTGTTAAAGCACTAACCAAAGCCTATGCACAGGTGTTCTCTTCCAGACTTAGAGGCAGACACTGGGACACATATCTTGCAGCCTGGGGATTGGGTGTGTGTCAAGAAGTTCCTCAGGAAGCACCCACTTGAGCCCCGATTTGATGGTCCCTACCAGGTGCTTCTGACTACTGCCACAGCTGTGAAACTAGCCGAAAGACTTACATGTATCCACGCTTCATACTGTAAGAAAGCCTCAGATCCTGGAGACCAGTCTTAGTTATGCTGTGGACATGGTTAGGGCTAGTGAGAGAGGAGAGTGGCAACTGGAATCCTTAGTCGGAAGGATATGAGGGTATGATTACCTTCTGGTATAACTCGTCCAACACTCAAGTAGCCGCATATTCCTTCGACTATTGTACTGTGGTCCCGTGTCTAGGCGCAAAATCCCACCGCGGACCAGATTTAGCTCAGTCCAGCTGGTTATATGACTTATATACCCGGGGAATACAATATGTTTGCGCCACTGATAATGTCTGGGGAGAAGACTGCCGTTATTGGGGATCAGTGGGATGGAACACAGGAACAGACTGGTCCTATAAATGGCAAAATGCCTTAAATAAGAAAGATAAGAGCAGACAAAGATCTGGTACCGTGGTAGCCAGTAGAGCAAAATGTGATTGTTCTCAGCAAGAGAAACAACGTAATCTTGTAGATATGATACCTTTTAATGGCTAACAAAAATACATGATGTAATAATAGCGAGCTTTCGTACCAACGCAGGGTACTTCTTCCGGCTTGATCCAATCCATTTAAGCCGGAAGAAGTACCCTGCGTTGGTACGAAAGCTCGCTATTATTACATCATGTATTTTTGTTAGCCATTAAAAGGTATCATATCTACAAGATTACGTCGTTTCTCTTGCTGAGAACAATCACAGATAAGAGCAGGAAATCCCTAATTAGCCTTTAGAATAATAAGGAAAGCGGGAATTGGAAGGCTGAACTTAGTATGTTGCTTGGTTTTAATATGGTTCTTACACTAACCATGGAAAATCCAAGCCCGGGGGACGGGGGGACTTACAGTTTGGGGACATACCGGTACGGGAGGACAGATCCCTTAGGGAAGTTTAAAATAAGGGATATGGTAGATGCTCCTGAATGGAGGCCTTCACTTAGTCCCGCGCCCATAATTAACCCCCTCCGCCGTAAGATAAAGACTTTAAAAGAACATGATGGTCATAGCCGACCCTACTTTTGAGGACACCTTGACAGTAGAGACTGGCTACTCTGACCAGAATCTCTGGTTGGAGTTGATGAGGTACAATGCTTAACAAGAGCAACAAGTCTAACTGTTGCGTGTCCGGTAGTGCACGATCACACTCAGGGTTGGTCCCCCTAAATCTCCCTGTAGATGCTGAAGAGTGTTTCCTTAGTCTCTTCACGAACATTTCCACTAATTACACTACATGTGACAAGTGGAAAAAGGAATACTCTATAACTACTTAAGTGTTTGCAGCGGAGAGAGTATTACTGACTACCCTGGAAACTACACCTGCCATGCAAACGGGCAGGGTGGAGGGAGATTTTTGGGGAACTCACTAACGGGTATTGCTCCTCCTACAGTACGATAGGAGGGGAATGGAAGCAGGATCAGGTCCAGTCCTTAGGAGATGTTTACTGGCTTTGTGGGAACATGAGGTGGAGGACCCGCCTGGAAGGTAATTGCACAGGGGAGTGTGCCTTAGTAAAGCCCTTATGCTCCTCCACATCCTGTCAGACAGCATTGAGGATAATGAGGTTACCCCCAATAGTTACTTTATATTGATCCAACTCTGTCTGTGGTTTGTGGTTTTCTTGTCATGTTGGTCTATCCTTGTTTTCTGCATAGGTACGGCGGTTCCTTCCAGTCTTGTCATTAGGCAGTGTAGGGTCAGTGTTGGCGGCCAGGACCTGTCCACCTTCAGGGCTATCTCCAGGAAGGGACATTGGTGTGGGTGAAGGTCAGGGAGTCCCACGCCGTGCGTACCTGTGCACACTACTAGTATTGTAACATTATACTAGAGCGAGAAGAGAGTCTCCTGGTGGTATTTTTGTTCTACACGTGTACATTGACGTCATAGGACAGCCAAGGGGGCTACCTGACGAGTTTTAAAAATTAGAGACCAAGTTAAAGCTAGATTCGAGTCTATTTTTCTGATCATTATGGTAAATAAAATGTTGACTGGATTAATTATGTTTATTATAGTTAGCAGCGGTTTATAAATTACACTAGAGATGCCTTATAGGGACTAGTCGACCAATAGGACCTACCTCGACTATGACTTTTCAAAATAGAATGGCCTTAGATATGATTTTAGCTAAAAAGGGGGGTGTCTGTAAGATGATAGGGGAAACTGTACCTACATCCCAGACAATACAGGACCCATGGGTAAAGACGCAGTTGCCATTATGAAGCTGACCGCACTAACTAAAAAGAGCTAACCTTTGGGACCAGTACTTGCCATCGATGAGCGGGTGGCAGAGGATTCTGGCTCAGATGGGCGTCGCTGTTGTATGTGTACTGATTATCTTTTCCGTTCTAGTCTGCTGTGTTATCCCATGTCAGAGAGACCTGTGAAACTGCCGCTGGAAAAAGCCGCTCCCCCAATGAGTTTGCTGGATGTATCTCCAGAAGGAGTGGACAAGTCCTACACCCTCTTGAAGACCCTAAAACGAACCTTCAACGCGCTCCAGTTATAGGCTCACGCGCAGAGAACTATAAAAATTACCGGGGAGAGTTAGAGAATAGACATTTTAAGGGAGGATTATTGTAGACATGATAATTAGTTAGCGTAAAATGTCTATTGATTTGTAATAAACTAGAAGTATTGCGCAGCTGTAGTGATTTAACTCTGTAGAGGCTAATGGCTGCATAATTTCATTTTGGTAATTGCTGGACAATGGCATGGTGAAAGATGTGTGTTTTATAACTTCAGCCTAATATAAAGCTCCACTGCATAAGGAAAGAGTTAAGTCACATTCCAATACTGAAGAAGTGTATCCAGCCCCTCCTCCACTCTCCAACTGCTTTAACTGACCACATGTTGATAGAACAAAGACTGGCTTACACACTGGACTTGAGAGAGGTGTGGGGAGGGGGGTGGGGAATTCTATACGACCCAGCGAATAAGAATATATATATGTTACTGATGTAATCTGTTAAATGCCCATAAAGGGCAGGTATTATGTGTTTCAATAAATTAGGGCTCTGGGATTGTAACTCAAGAGAGCTGGTTGAGATTCAAGGCTGATGACTTGTGTCCGATTGGTTTCTTTCATTATGTGTGCACACTATACAATTAGGAAGCTACAGAATACTCTGAAACCTGCTGGAGAAAAATATGATCCAGTGCACATGTTCTGAACAGCTGATTGGAAGGGGTCACCAATTTAGCTGACCAGGTGATATTTTTCCATTGCTCAGTAATGACATTTTTGCACTCTTTTGCCCCTGGAGTCTCACAAATCCGTTTTTCTTGGAAACTGTGGTGCTAGAACTGGTCATCTGCTATTATAGCCCATCTGTGCTAAGGAGCGATGAATTCTGGGTTAAGATACAGTAGTTGGAGCACCAGAGTTGTATTTGGATGCAATGTCTTTACTCTGTAGTACCTATTCATCAGAACAATTCCTGACATCCTCCTTTGATCCTTTTCACCACAAAGTTCCATGGGATCTCCTCTTGCTGGATGTTTTTCCTAGATAATATCATTCTCGGTATATTCTCCACATCACTGCACAAGAAAGCCCCACAAAGTCGGCAGTGAGATCCTGGCCTCGGCTAGTCTAGCACTGATGACCAGCCTTCTTGAAAGTTGGTCAGATTGCTGGATTTTCCCACATAATGTGGATTCACATCGAAATTGATCCATGGAAAACTTGTCACATGGCTTTATGCTGTACTCCGGGGTAACCAGTCTAATTTCCATACCGGACAGCTTCAATTGTAAAAGGCTGTTGGCTATAACGTCTTCCCCTTTTTATCTTAATGTCGGTTTCAGCTGTCACTCAAAGTTGAACTTGGCTCACAAGGTGCAAAAGATTGGGAGCATCTGATCTAGTCGGTCAGTCGCATTACATGCAATGGCTAATGGGTTTTGCTCTCATTTCCTCTCATAGTTGCCTTTTCCCTAAAACTGATCTATCTTACCTCAATTCTCCTCAGTGAGTCTGTGAGACTTTTCTTTTCATCACCTTTCTTTACCCCAAAGATAACAAAGGCTACACCGTCAACGGGCTTCTTGTAAAGGTACCTAAGTATTGGAGAAATATCAGGTCTATGTAGGCTGAAAAACCGCATACACTTGTAATTCAGAAAGCAGTTTATGGTAAAGCAGTGCTCAAATGGACAAGTTTTTGCTGTCACATTAAACAAATTCATTTCCATGGACATCTGCTATAATGTCTGATAGATGCAGGTCCTTCCTTTGGGAAAAAGGGGTCCCTCAACCCTGAACTGACTCGGCTATTTCTGTAACTCTCATGTGAATGAACAGAGCCAGGCACATGTGTGGCCACCTCTTCATTCATTCTGCATCTGAATGTGGTGGCTGGTGGAGTCAAAGAACCCCCATTCTCCCAATAGGTGACGGACTTGGAGGTGGGACCTGCATCTACCAGACATTTATGACATATCCTGTAGATATGCCATAAGTTTACTTGCTTGGAAATTGGAATACGTCTTTAGATAGCCCAGCGTGGACATCTCTATAGAAGTCATTGTTCACTTGGGATGGTTCTAATATAACATACAATGCATTCAAAGAGTCTCCAAACCGTTTCCTTTTCTACATTTGTGGCCTTGTGCAAATTGAAAATAAATCAAGTTTTTCCTTATCATTCTGCACTCAGTACCCCATAATGACACCATTGGCAGCAATTCCAGCCTTCAGTCTTCTTGATTATGACGCCACAAGGTTTGCACACCCAGATTTTCTGCCATTCTTCAATGCAGATCTTCTCAAGCTCTGTTAAGTTGGATGGGGGTCGTCTGTCGACAGCCATTTTCAGATCTCTCCAGAGATGTTCAATTGTGTTCAAGTCAGGGCTCTGTCTGGGCCACTCAAGGGCATTCACTGAGTTCCTTAAGTCACCGCTGTGTTGTCTTGGCCGTGTTCTCAGGGTAATTGTCTTGTTGGTAGGTGAATCTTCTGCCTAGTCTGAGGTCCCTTGGGCTTTGGATCAGTTTTTGATTAAGAATATCTCTGCACTTTGATAAATTCAGCCTTCCATCAACCCTGACCAGTTACCCACTCCCAGCCGATGAAAAACACCCCCCCCCCCCAGCATGATGCTCCACCGCCAGGCTTCTCTGTAGGGGTGGTATTGGGCAGGTGATGAACGGCGCCTGGTTTCCTCCAGACATAACATTTAGCATTGTGGCCAAAAAGCTCAATCTTGGTATCATCAGACGAGAGAATCTTTTTTCTTACAGTCTAAGGGTCCTTTATATGCTTTTTTTTTAATCAAACACCAGGCAGCTTTCATATGTTTTTTATTTTTTTTTTACTGAGGAGGCTCTTCTTTCTGGCCACTCTGCCATTAAACCCAAATTAGCAGAGTGCTGAGGTTGTGGCTGACTTTCTGAAAATTTCTTGCATCTGCACACAGGATCTTTGCAGCTCACCAGAGTGACTACTGGGTTCTTGGTCAATTCTCTTCCCCCATTACTTAGTTTGGTGGGCCAACAAGCTCTACGAAGAGTTCTGGTTGCTCTAAACTTCTTCCATTTAAGAATTATGGAGGCCGCTGTACTTTTGGGAACTTTTAGTGCAGCAAAAGTCTTTTATAGCCTTTTGCACATCTGTGCCTCTACACAATCCTGTCTCTACAGGCAATTCTTTCCTCCTCATGGCCTGGTTTTTTACTTTGTAATTATGTAGTATTAACCCTTTGCAATCCAATTTTGTAATCAGGGTTTCCTAGGGGGCTTTCTCTTTCTGCCATTATACAAGGGCGCCATCTGCTGGCTAGAGCCAGTACTGCGGTCTGGGACATGATGGAGAGGCCCCCGACAACAGAGCAGACAGTAATCTACAGTAAGAATACCCTGCCGGACGTTTTCTGACATTGGAGCTGTACAGCCTTAAATCAGAAAGTCTTTAGACATCAGACAGGGGATTGGAAAGGGTTAAGTCCAGAATAATGAGGGGAATTTTGAGTTTTTTAAATTTGCACAAGGCCATAACATAAGAAAAGGTAAAAAAAAGTGAAGTGATCTGAAGACTTCCCAAATGCAGTTTGCATCAGCCAAGTTCTCCAATCCATAATGTTGGACTTTGTTACTACGATCACACATTTACTTACTGACTTGCAATTGTTACAGAAAATGTTTTATCATCCAGGTACATGAAACTTTTCTCCGCCTTTATGGTAACTTCAAAACTTGGTAACACTGGGGGAAAAATACAGCTGCATAAATAATTGGCTCTTATTATATGTTACCGGATCCCACCGCCCTTTGTAATGAAATATATAATATCTATTTCGTGGAATGTCAGATTACATCATAGTAACCATTAGATTGTGATCACATATCGCGGAGTAAATTGACATCACTATCTGTATGCAGATTTTGTTTTGAATTCTTGTGCAGATTTCACTTACTGCATTGCAATAAATGAAATCCACACTGAAGATCTGTGACTTTTTCAGGACAAATACAGCATGTCTATTTTCCGCTGTGGATTTTTTCTGCTGTGTTTGTTAAAACCCCATTCACTCATTTTATACTCTGCATTGTTGCTGAATTTCAGCAAACATTCTGCAGTCGCAATTCTGCAACAATTCCACTGTGTGTGCACTCACCCTTAAAGTTCTTGCAAAGGTCGCCTGCACACGGCTGGGTCGTATCCTGCTGTGAGAATTCTCGTAGCGGGACCCGACCCGTGCCCCTGCAAGGACCAGTGCGGCGCTTGCCTCTCCTGTGGCTCCGGCTCTCTGATGTGTCGGCGCATGCACAGAGCAGAGCCGGCGGCCCAGGAGTGACATTTTTGTGCTGTGCTCTGCCAGTCCCACACAGAAATAGAACATGCCACGATTTGTTTTCTGCGTGTGATTTCACCCAGACAAATTGCGGCCGTTTGCCTAGGATTGCTTTCCTTAACGCAATCCTATGCCAGCTTCCACAGGCGGAAATTCTGCAGGAAATCCCGCCACAGATTTTCCGCTCATGTGCAGGGGGCCAAACTCACTAAGACCAAGTTTATCTATTTTTGATGGTTGTATATTAGAGATGAGCGAACACCAAAATGCTCGGGTGCTCGTTACTCGGCACGAAATTTTCGCAATGCTCGAGGGTTCGTTTCGAGTAACGAACCCCATTGAAGTCAATGGGCGACTGGAGCATTTTTGTATTTCGCCGATGCTCACTAAGGTTTTCATGTGTGAAAATCTGGGCAATTCAAGAAAGTGATGGGAACGACACAGCAACGGATAGGGCAGGCGAGGGGCTACATGTTGGGCTGCATCTCAAGTTCACAGGTCCCACTATTAAGCCACAATAGCGGCAAGAGTGGGCCCCCCCCCGCACTGTCAGCGTAAAGATCATTCTCCTCTGGCACAGCTGTAACAGCTGTAGCAGAGAAGAACGATGTTAGCCCATTGAATTCAATGGAACCAGCAATACAGCAGGTTCCACTGAATGCAATGGGCTGCCGGCGATCGCAGGATGAATGGTCGGGAAGGGGTTAAATATATAACCCCTTCCCTGCAATTCATCCAGAAATGTGATACACTAAAAATATATACCGGCGTATAAGGCGACGGGGCGTATAAGACGACCCCCCAACTGTCACCTTATACGCCGGCAATACAGTGGAGCAAAGAATAAAAAGCATTACTTACTTCTTCAGACGATCTGCGCCGCTCCTGCAGACTGTCACTCCTTCCTGGTCCACGGACTAAAGCTTTCTCTATGAAAGGCTTGAAATCCCCGCCTCCAGAAACACAGCCAATCACAGCAATTCAATGACATCACTGTCATTGGCTGTGATTGGCTGAAGGCACGTGTGTTTCTGGAGGCGTGGATTTAAAGCCTTTCGTAGAGAAAGCAATGCTCTGCCGGGAACCAGGAGGGAGCGACAGCCTGCAGGAGCACCGCAGAACACCAGGAAGGAGTGACAGTCTACAGGAGCGGCGCAGATCGTCTGAAGAAGTGAGTAATGCTTTTTATTCTTTGCTCCACTGTATTGCCGGCGTATAAGGTGACAGTTGGGGGGTCGTCTTATACGCCCCGTCGCCTTATACGCCAGTATATATTTTTAGTGTATCACATTTCTGGATGAATTGCAGGGAAGGGGTTATATATTTAACCCCTTCCCGACCATTCATCCTGCGATCGCCGGCAGCCCATTGCATTCAGTGGAACCTGCTGTATTGCTGGTTCCATTGAATTCAATGGGCAAACATCGTTCTTCTCTGCCACAGCTGTTACAGCTGTGGCAGAAAAGAAGGATTTGTCTTCTATATGTTCTCAATGGGGTCGGCGCTGCTGCCGCCGGCCCCACTGAGCGCATATAGAGACGATTTATGGCCTTTAGAAGGACCGTTGGGGTTCTTGAAGCCTACAATACACCTAACACTCTCCCTATAGCAGCTCCAACACGATACCACTTTCCCTGAACTAATGTCAGAATACATCTGTGGCGAGCCGCGGGAAGGGCAGATTTCAATACTCAGGTGACACCTTATCTCCCCAGCCACTCACAGCAGGGGGGTGGTATAGGGCTTAAACGTTGCAGGGGGAAGTTGTAATGCCTTCCCTGTCTTTCAATTGGCCAGAAAAGCACGCTAACGTCTCACAGAGGAAAGTAAAAGTAACCCGAACACCGCGTGGTGCTCGTTACGAGTAACGAGCATCCCGAACACCCTAATATTCGCACGAATATCAAGCTCGGACGAGTACGTTCGCTCATCTCTATTGTATATCCCAACATTCAGGTTCAGATGTAGCAATAATTAACATGACTGGCGCATCGTGATAACTCAATTTGCAGCAATGTAGTACATTGTTAACATGTTAAATGTCAAGTTAACATTTGCTGAATCTGTATACCATCATAATTCTACATACCTGCCAAACTGAACTATAAGAAAGCTAGTTTGAAATCTCTGTATAAACTGCTAATCATCAATTTCACCTGCAAATTCTCCTTACCATATTCTTTCACTTCAAAGTGTGCAGTGAACCGCTCATGTGAGTTGTCATAATGGGCTGTGATGTTCCAGGTGCCAATCCTGCAAGGAAAGGAGACTATCAGCATTTGAATGTGACTAAGTATTACAGTTTAATTTTCTGTATGGTCCCAATTTAGAGATAATCTGGTGCCTCAATGACAATTCCCCCTATTGTTAAACACTGAATGGCTAATTTATTAGAGCTTCTGTCCCTTTCACATCTTGAACTTCCCTGTATGGAAATTAAACCCACAACTATTGAGTGCAATTTAAAATCAAGTGACAAGTTTTCTGTGGATCGGATTTAGTGTGAATCCACATTAGATGGGAAAATCCAGCGATCTGAGTGACTTCCAACGAGGCCGATCATCGGCGCTAGACTAGCCAGGGCCGGGATTTCACTGCCAGCCTTGTAGAGTTTTCTCGCACATTTGTGTCAAAATATATTGAGAATCGTGATCGAGGAAAACATTCAGCAATAGGAGATCCTGCGTATGGAAACAACTTTTTGCCAAAAGACATCAGAGGAGGATGTCAAGAATTGTTTTGACCAACAAGTGATGCATAATCAAGAGTAACTGAATACAATGCTGGTGTTCCAGCTAATGTGTGTGAATACACAGTTCATCGATACTTAGCACAGATGGACTATAACAGCAGACGATCAGTTTCTACACCATTGTATCTAAGAGAAACAGAAAAATGAGATTCCAGTGGAAAAAAAGAGTGTTAAAATTTTATCACCGAGCAGCGGAAAAACATCGTCTGGTCAAATGAATCCACATTTCTGTTGCATTGTGTTGATGGGAGGGTCAGAATATGGTGCAAGCAGCATGAATCAATGACCCCTTCCTGTTATGCTGGTGGAGGTGGAGTAATGGAGTGGGGAAGGTTTTCTTGGCACACCCTGGGTGCTCTGATACCTGTGGATAGATGTCATGATGAATTGCTGTAGTTATAACAGCCAAAGTAGGTACAAAGCGCCACTAGATGGGGATTTGTAATCAATGAGTGAAGACTAAAGACCGGTAAAGCTCGAGTGACAAAGCAAAGGAGTAAACATTAAAAGTGTGTCCCAGAATGAAAAAAGTAGGAAAACAATTTGGCATGTTACTGCTACGGACACAGAGTGTGGACCACTAGACCAGCAAACTGGTTAGGCTTTGGGCTAAACCCAGTATGGTTGGCAGCTGACCCCCTGTAGTCAGAGGTACTGGCACGAGTCGCTACGAAACAGAACAGCGTATGAACAAATCTTACCCTTTGCTAAACAGAAAGATGGGAGAGCTCCTGCCTAATAACGGGGCTGGCATCCTGACAAGTATGACTCCACGGTCTTCACCTGGCTATGCCTGACGGGACACAGGAAAAAAAAAAACTGGACAGAGGACACACCAAAGATGCAGGACAGGGCTGTACAAACCACGGAACCAGGAATGATACCAAGACCGGATCTGGCAGCAGACAGACATGCACAAAAACACAAGCCAGGACAGGGATGGACCATAGGTCAGGAACAGGGTCTGACAAACGTATAAGTACAGGATGACACTGGACATTAAATCAGGGACAGGATCAGATGATAAACAAACGTAATGTCAAATGGGATCTGAACACTCTGCACGTCAACTGCAGAACTGCGAACTGGACACAAAACTAGCGGACATGACGGAGAAACCGTCATAAATGTTACGCTATCCACACTCACGAACTGGTGAAACCAGACCAAACAGTAGAAGTGCGAAACGGACTTCATACTCATGGACAGACACAAACCAACGGCTGATGAACGCTCAAAACATGCACCAAGCATACCCATATGTATAAACAGTTGAAATGGATACAATAAAAGGTATTAGTTCGTATTTTGGCCAAGATACTTAAGCCCGCAAGCCCACTTCATGGGTCCTCATTGTCTTGCAGATCCCTACTCTAACAAGACAACAAACCTTGGAAGCATGCCTAAAATGCGGGGAGATCATCTCAACAGGGATGGCCCCGCGCTGGAACCTAGAGATCTACCTCATTCTAGATGATAAAGGACCCACAGCAAGATACAATTCACACTACACATGTAGAACGGTGCACAACACACAGGAACATGATGCTGTTCACACTGAACATACTTAACGCTGCACAGACACCTCATGTCTAGCCACATGTAAAGACACGCAGCCTCTAGCAGAGGAGCTTATATATTTATATGAGCAGTAGATCTGGAGGTTGGCTTGCTGAAGTAATCCACACCCAGCCAGCTCAATCAACTACCACCTGTGGGGCTAAGCTGCTGAAAGCCCATGCAGAATAACAGATACCAGCAGCAAACCCTAACACGTACACACAGAAATGGGTACAAGATGCCTATGATGAGTGACTGGAGCAGGCTCACACTAGGCTAACATAGAAAAGTCAGGAAGCAGCAAACATGCAAGAGAAAGAGCAGAATGAGAAGACAGAAGTAGGAGGCTATGCAGGATGACAGAGCCAAACACAGAAACAGGATAAGGTGCAGAGACAGGGAGGCAGCCAGTAAAGGGAACACAGGTACAGGATTAAATAGACACTAGAGACAGGAATAGGCAATTTAGGAAAGTTGAGTGTTAGAGACTAACACACAACAACTCTCAGGCAAAGAGAAAATGCCTCAGCCCAGCTTATATAGGAGAGTAATGCCTATTAACCCCGCTCACATCTGTCCAGAACCGCAAGAGGGCGGCAGACACAAGTAGTAGACCTAATAGTATCTCACCCCTTACGCCCCCCTTCCTCTCCTAAATCTATCAGTTTTGGATTAATCTCCTAGGGCTATGAATTTACTAGAATCATCAGAGATGGTATATTCTAGGTATGAATTATAAAGTAAAGGGGACCCTGGTTGAAGGACCTAGGGGGGTGGGCTGGCTCTAGTGAAGCTGGGAATTGGGTTGGGTTAGGAGCTTTGGGGGTGGGGCTTTTGTATGACGTGATTGGTGGGGCGGGAACCAACAAAACGAATGAGCTGAAGCTGTGCTGTGTGCAGCTAAGGCAAAATACATGTGTGCTTGAAATGAAAAGGATGAGGTGGGCTTAATGGGATCGGTAAATTTGTAGTGCAATTGATGTAGCTAACAAATAATCTACGACGACAGTAGCTAACATGGTTTGAATTCAGAAATATGAGTCAACATATTAAAATATGCTAAATCTTTCACGCCACATGAATTCATCCAGGTAACTGGGAATCATGTCTTTTTGTGTGCTGTTCATGAGCTTGAAAATCGATTTTACTCATTTCCAATAATTTTCAATGTTGTTGGTATGAGCGCCCGTGATCGGATCGACAAAATGTCTGCTGTGATTGACAGTTTGATGAGTAATTATTTGGCAGTTGTGCGATGTTTCGATACGCTTCACATTCGTCAGAAATTATAATTGATTCTGGAGCGATGACTCGCTGAATTATTGGCAGCAGAGTCGCTGCATCTCTTTTCGTGACAAAACTGATGAAACCTTTTCGATTCTCAACATCATAGGGTCCAAAAATCCATCTGTCCTGATGTTGCAAGTTGCGGCCGCGATGATACTTTGCTTTCACTAGAAGGGACTCATCAATTTGCACTTCTTTTCCTGGACCGCCAAGCTCAATAGGCTCCGCTAATAACTTCTAGGAGCATATATCTCTGAAGTATTGATAATAGTCCACTGCAGTATGCGCCGCAATATCCAAATGCTGCATTGTTGTTTGCTGACGCGTTTCAGTCGCCCAATAGAACACTAAATATAGGAATTTGGCGGGCGCAATTTTGGCTTCTTCAATCAAACTGTTCTTCAAAACGGACTGCTTGCTTCTGCAGCCGGACGTCTCCACACATAGGCACTACGTTTACTTGAATCTTTTATTTGTGAATATTCCCATTGACAAGGAATACATTCTACCTTCTTGTGTAGAATTTTGTGGCTGCGCAAGTATTCAATAGCTGATAAATCATCCTTACAAACCCTATTCATTTCAAATACATTCATTTTCGCTTCTGCACACATTTTTCTGTCACTATGGGATGTAGGTTCCTGCCCAAACGATTGCCTCATTCAAGCCCCGCCTCAAAGCACTGCCTACCAATCACATCATAGAAAAACCCACTCCCAAAGCTCCTAACCCGGCCCAATTCCTAGCTACAGTAAAGCCAGCCCCACCCCTCGCAGCTTCTTCAACCACGGTCCCCTATACTGCAAGTATGCCACAGACTTAACAGTTACCTTAATTGCAGATACATTTTAAGATAGACCTCTTTGTTGTTCAGGTTTTTGGATATGACTTGGATGTAGACCTCTATTCATCTTTGAAACCTGCTGTAGATCAAGATTGTTGATCAGCCCTCATCCCAACGTTTTATACTACACTGTGGACTTGTGCATTTCACAGAGTAGCATAATTAAAGATTCAGTGTTCCTAATAACTCCCGCACGCTAGTGCAAGTTTAGTGGGCAACCTATTTGCACATTATGTGCCCCTAGTGTGACTTTCTGGTTGTTCTACTACTTGCCCCAACCATCAGCTTCTATAATGCGGATAACTATAGTGGAAATACTCATTTTTAGGTTATCCGTTGAACTCCATGGACTCCTATGGTAATCCAAAGTCAAGCAACATGTTGGACATGGACCTAATTATAGGGGAAGGTTCCAAATATTGACCTCCCTTCTCCTAAAACTAGCTGAAAAATGTAAAAATATCTACAGGCCACACAGCAGTATAAAAGAAGGAAGATGTATTGGTCTGGGCATGATGTTTGTGGTCAAAATAAGTCAAATGATATAACTTTATGTTACTTAGGAAGATACGATCACATTTAAAGGGATTTTTAGGGAGTGAAAAAAATTGTATGGACATGGAAAGATTGCTAATAGAAAATGAAGGCATATTTACCTCTTTTGTGGCCCTTCACAGTCCTGGTCCTGCACAGGAGTCTTGGTCCCCACCACTCCGATCCCGTAAGAAGCTGATATGACCAGATGCCATTTTACAGAGTTCAATGCTCATTTTGCCTTCAAAGGCACAAGACCTTTGAAACTGGTGTTTGAGTGGTGGTCACATGGTGCCCAATAAACGACAAGTAACCCCCTCAGCTTCTGCTAGGATCAGTACTCCTGTGTTGGTCCAGAGGACACCAAGATAAGTGAGTTTGTCTCATTATCCTATTTAGCCTTTCCCTGCCCATATAATTTTTTTCACTCCCTGAATTTCCCTTTAATGCTTATTGGTGTGAAAACCTTAAAGAGAATCTGTCAGTTCTTTTTTACATGTCTATTTTAACCCCTTAGTGACCAAGCCTGTTTGTGCCTTAATGACCAGGCCAAATTTTGCAAATCTGACATGTGTCACTTTAACATGGAAAAACACCAGAAAGGTTTTGCATATCCAAGCGATTCTGACATTGTTTTTTCGCCACATGTTGTGCTTCATTTAGGCGGAAAAAATAGACCGATAGAAATTGTGTTTATTTATTAAAAGCGCCAAAATTGGGAAAATTTTGAAAAAATCGTCATTTTTTCACATTTCCAACTGCAATATCTTAAATATGTGCAAACATAATATAGACATTTTTGCTAAGATTTATATTTCCACCCGTTTACTTTATTTTGGGCGCACATTGGAAAAACTTTCGTTTTTTTTTTAACTATTTAGGAGACGTACAAATTTAACATTACTTTTTAGCATTTTGAGGAACACTTTGTTTTCCTATACCAAGCCGAGATTGGAAAGGCTCATGAGTGTCAGAATAATAGATACCCCCCCCCAAATGACCTCATTTTAAAAACTACACCCCTTAATGTATTCACTGAGGGGTGTCATGAGTATTTTGACCCCACAGTTTTTTTCCAGGAATTAATTCAATTTAGAGGAGAAAAAGTAAAATTTCATATTTTTGCAAATCTGTCATTTTAAAGACATATTTTTTTCCTATAGTTTACATGAAAATCAGGATTTACACCCCAAAATGGATACCCCTATTTCTCCCGTGTTCAGAAATATACCCATTGTGGCCCTATTGTTATATCTGAGTCCACAACGGGGCCCAAAATGAAAGGAGTAGTCAGTGTCTTTCAAAACAGAAATTTAGCTTGAAGTCCTTTTAGGCCCCATAGCACACATGTAGAGTTCTTGAGTGCCCAAAACCATAGAAAACCCCCACAAATGACCCCATTTTGAAAACTAGACCCCTTAAGGAATTTATCTAGGGGTGTACTGCACATTTTGACCCCACAGTTTTTGAATGAATTCAAACCAAGCAAAAGGAAAAAATTGTGATTTTCGTTTTTTCGGCAATTCTGTCATTTTAAACACAGCTTTTTTTGTACAGCACACATATGAAGGAAGACTTGCACCCAAAAATGGATACCCCTGTTTGTCCCGTGTTCAGAGACATACCCATTGTGGCCCTAATCTTATGTCTGGATACACAACGGAGCCCAAAATGAAAGGAGCGACCGGTGGCTTTCGGAACACAAATTTTGCTTGAAGTCCTTTTAGGCCCCATTGCCCACTTGTAGAGTTCTTGAGCGCCCAAAACCATAGAGAACCCCCACAAGTGACCCCATTTTGAAAACTAGACTCCTTAACGAATTTATCTAGGGATGTACTGCATATTTTGACCCCACAGTTTTTGAATAAATTCAAGCAAAGCAAAAGGAAAAAAATAGGATTTTCATTTTTTGGGCTATTGTGTCAATTTAAAAACAGGTTTTTTTGTACAGCACACATATAAATGAAGGCTTTCACCCCAAAATGGATACCCCTGTTTGTCCCGTGTTCAGAAACATACCCATTGTGGCCCTAATAGACTTACAGGACCCATGGCTAGGCCTACAATGAAAGGAATACCCGTTGGATTTCAGGGTACCACTGAATAAATTTCAGGCCCCATTGCCCACTTATAGAGCCATTGAGCGGCCAAAACTATAAAGAACCCCCTCAAATGACCCCATTTTGAAAACTAGACCCCTTAACAAATTCATCTAGGGGTGTACTGCGTATTTTGACCCCACAGTATTTGAATAAATCTAAGCAAAGCAGAAGGAAAAAGTTACGATTTTCAATTTTTTTGGCAATTTTTTCAATTTAAAAACAGTTTTTTTGTACATTGTACACAGGAATGAAGACGTTCACCCCAAAATGGATACCCCCGTTTGTCCCGGGTTCAGAAACATACCCATTGTGGCCCTAATCTACTTACAGGACGCATGGCAAGGCCTATAAAAGATGGAACACCTTGGATTTTAGGGTACAACTGAATAAATTCCAGGCCCCATTGCTTATTTGTACAGAATAAAGATTGACTCCCTAAAAATTCCCCCCCTCCCCCTCCGCGCCCTTTTTGGCGTTCGCAAATCTTAGATAAAAGTAAAAATGTGAACTGTGTAGTATTTCCGAAGACAGGGGTAATTACGGAGGCTGGTTGGAATGGGCCTATGGGGCAATAAAACCGGGTATCCCCCCCCCCTCCTCTCATGCTTTTGGGGGTATTTCATGACCTCAGTGGCGGGTATGGGGTGTAAAAAGTGGCGTTCCGTGAGTCTCCGTAAGCTTGATGAGGTGCGGCGGTCTCACAGAAGGCGCTCAACAAGGTGCTCCTGGAACTGCAGGAAGGCGAGCGTTCCCGGGGCTTCTTGTAAAATACGTATCACAGGTAGCGGTCTGAATAACGCCGGGCTCACGCGGGTGCAGGCGGAATCCGCTTGCGGAGGCCCACAGCGGATCCCATCTGTGAGCCTGGCTGTGACCCTGCGTACGGCTGCGTAATGTACTGCGCATAACTGCGTACTCACACAGGCGGTCATGCACAGTACACCTTTGTTTGCATTTCCCGCACCGTCGCTTAGCGATGACGCGGGTACCCGCAGCCCGTATACAATGTAGTTGCGTATGGGCAGCTGGTATATCCGCGACCATGGAGCACAATGGGCTCTATGTTGCCGATATCCGCAGTAAAATAGAACCTGCTGCGTTCTCTTTTCTGCGAGTGGATTACGCAATTCCGACCCACTAATGTGAGCGGAATTGTGTAATCCAATGCGATTGATCTGCGTAATACCGTGGATCAGAAGCATGCAGAATCCGTAATTCCTATCCGGTCATGTGAGACCGGCCTAAGGTAGATCGCTACCTTTTTATCACGTGACCGGGGACCGCTCAACGAGGCCACCCGTCACTGCTCCAGGCTCTCTGTGACCGTTGGTCGCTGGGAGCAAGGAGATTTTAAGTTTCCTGGGCTCCCTGACTCCTGCGCATGTGTCCGGCTTTTTGCCGGCAATCGCATGTGCAGAATCCTGGAAGGTCCACGGAGGAAGATCGCGTCGGGATTCAAATACGCAGGCCTCCGGTAAAAAGTTTCATCTCCTCTCACCGATCGCATCAGTGAGGGGAGATGAAACTTTAAATTTTTTTAAAAACTTTTACGTGATCGGCATTATTGGATAATGGCGAACACGTGACCAGGAACCGCTCACCGCGGACCCCCATTAAATCTCCATGCTCTTGGCTATGTTTTGTAGCCAGGAGCAGGGAGAATTTAAATTATCCTGGCAATCCACAGCTTTTGCGCATGCGCCCGCCATTTTGGCGACGGGCGCGTGTGCAGAAGCTGTGGTAAGGTCCGCGGATAAATCTGGGGGCCATAGGTACGTACTTTCATCCTCCCTCACGGATATGATCCATGAGGGGAGATGAAACGTACGCTTTTTAAACTTTTAAAAACTTTTTTTTACTTTTTTTTTTTTAAACTTTTTTACACTTTTTTTTCACTTTACATGATCACTGTCATCCATTGGATGACAGTGATCATGTCCCCGGTATAATCTCTCTGCTCCTAGCTACACATGGCAGCCAGGAGCAGAGGGATTTTAAATTCCCCGGGGCTCGAGCCCGTCTGTGCACGCGCCCGATGTCAATCATCGGGCGCGCATGCGCAGACGGGGATTCGGGTCCCGGGACATCGGGACACCGCTGAGGACAGGGGGTGAGTATTTTCACCTCCCCTCATGGATCCGATCCATGAGGGGAGGTGAAACTGACTTTTTTAAAACTTTTTTTTTACTTTTTCGCGATCGCCGCTAACCATTGGATAACGGCGATCGCGGTACCGGGGACCGCTCACCGCAGTCCCCGCTGACATCTCCTGCCTCCCGGCTACCTACAGGAGCCGGGAGCCAGGAGATTTTAAATCTCCCGCGCCGCTGGGCCTTCTGCGCATGCGGCTGACGTAATGCTGCCTGGCGCGCATGCGCAGAAGACCGGCTTCGGGCCCCGGAGCGGCAGGAGAGCGGGGAGCAGCGTGCCGGACCTGGGTGAGTAATTTCAGCTGCTCCGATGGATCCGATCCATCAGAGCAGCTGAATCTTTAACTTTTGTGTACTTTTATTTACTTTTTTTGCGATCGGCGCTATCCATTGCATAGCGCCGATCGCAATGCCGGGGGGGTGTCCGAACAGCCCGGGATGACAGCTCCATGCTGTCAGCTACCAGCGGACACCGACAGCATGGAGCTGTCACGTCCACAGCCCGAGGGGCACTATTCTCTGCAGGAAGCATGTTTTTACGTCCTCAGAGAATAGAGCCCACTTCGGGAGGACGTAAAAACACTATGGGCTGGTCGTTAAGGGGTTAATAAATACTTGTATTCTTTATCAAATAGCAATTCTGGGGCATCTTTTCTTAGAGCCCCTATGTTGTGCCGCTCCTCTGTTATGCCTCCTGTAAACCTATGAATAAATTAATAACTGGGTGTTACCAGTGTGTGGGGGAGGGGTGCTTGCACACTCTGAGACTGTCCAATCAGTGTTGGCAGTGTTAGGCTATATGGACACACCCCTTTGATGAGCAGAATAGTAACACTAACACCAAGTTGTTAATTTTTTCATAAATATTCAAGAGGGATAACAGAGGAGTAGCACAGTTATTATTTCACAGGAAATACAAGTTTTTAATTAAATAGATATGTCAGGATGATTGGTTCTCTATAAAGGGGTTGTACCAGTATCACAAGTTATTCCGTATCCACAGGATAGGGGATAACTTGCTGATTGGTGGGGTCTCACCTCTGAGACCCCCCCAATCTCAAGAACAGGGGTCCCATGTGCCCTTCTGCCTGTCACTGTGGGGTTGTTTCTCCCCTCGCAGTGAATGAATGGAACCTGGGCCAAGCATGCGAGGCCAGCACTCTATTCATTTCAATGGGGCTGATGGAAATACCCGGGCGCTTGTCGCTTAGCTATCTCTGTGGTCCCATTGAAAGTGAATGGAGCGTCAACGCACATCTGCAACTGGCTATCCATTCAGTCTCCTCACTGTAGGGAATACAATAAACTCGCAGTGAGGAGGACCAGAGACATGGTACTCCCATTCTCAGGATCGGTGAGGGTCTTAGTGGTGAGAAACCTACTGATCAGCAAGTGATCCCCTATTGTGTGCCGAAGGGGATAACTTGTAATCCTGGTACAACCCTTTTAAGATCCTTCAACCTTCCTGTTGTAATGTAAAGGAAATCTCTTCAGGGCAAAGTAGTCTTGTGTCACTCTAATCCATACTTTGCTAGTTCAAACAGATCATAGCTCTTCGAGATGATGCCGGATTTAGCAGGGAACAATTGATCTTTTAATGTAATCATCCCATCTGGGTTCTGAGAAAGAAGCAAAAAAGCATTAAAACATTTAAGAAGGAGTCACATAGATTAAGAAACAACCCTGGGGTAAAAAATCACACAGAAAGAACTCACCATAATCTCAAGGGTTACTGTCTGTTTTGTCCGTTGCATCAGGTAGTTCAGAGGGTAAATACGGCAGAGAACTGATGAAACAGAAGGTCGCCTATTATTATTTCTGACTCATATCTGTATTGATAACGCACAGCCTTTAATCAGTGCCGACCTTGGGTTAGATGGCACTTCGTGCTAAATTTCTTTTGGTGCCCTATCCCATCAATAGCTATATATATTGCACGGATAAGCAGTCTGCCTGTATTCTGCTTGTGTAGAAAGCAGCATGATAGCAGTAAACCCACACCAGAACAGATTAGTGAAGAAATACAGCACCAGAACCAAGCTTATAACATAAATACAGCATTAGAATCAAACTCAGTACATAAATACAGCACTAGAATAAAGCTCTTAACATAAATACTGTACAGCACAAACTACACGCATAACAGAAATTTACAGCACCAGAACCAAGCACCAAGCTCATAACAAAAGCACAGTAGCAGAACTAAGCAACTGTTGTAAGGGCTCAGGTGAGCTGACAGCAATGCCTCAGAACATCAGAGGGGAGGAAAAAGAGTCAGGAGGATAATGATACATGTAGCTCCACAAGATGCTGCCACGCTGAGGAAGAAGATCATCCAAGTGGACCTAAGGTAGATGATCACTCTCAGCCTACCCCACCTAGAAGCTAGTGGCTGGTGCCCTGTGTGACTGTACAGATTGCAAGTACAGTGGGTCCAGAAAGTCTTCTTTGTCTATTTGTTAGGTTATTGAAAATTTAAAAAGAAAATTAAAGTTTTTTCCGATCATTCTCTACTGAATACCCCATAATGACAAAGTAAAATGATGTTAGAAATCTTTGTAAATTTTAAAAAAATGAAAAACGAACCTTTTGCATTGACATAAGTATTCACACCCCGTACTCAGTACTTAGTTGAAGCCCCTTTGGCAGTGATTACAGCCTCCAATCTTCTTGGGTATGATGTCACAAGGTTTGCACATCTAGATTTGGGGATTTTCTGCCATTCTTCTCTGCACATCATCTCAATCTCTGTTAGGCTGGATGGGGGCCGTCTGTGGATAGTCATTCTTAGGACTCTCCAGAGATGTTCAATTGGGCTTAAGATAGGGCTCTGGCTGGGCCACTCAAGTACATTCAGAGTTGTCCTAAGCCACTCTTATGTTCTCTTGGCTGTGTGCTCAGGGTCATTGTCTTGTTGGAAGGTGAACCTTCTGCTCAGTCTGAGGTCCCATGCGCTCTGGATCAGATTTTCATTAGGAATATATCTGTACTTTGCTACATTCAGCTTTCCATCAACCTTGACCGGTCTTCCTGTCCAACAGCATGATGCTACCAACGGGAGGCTTCAATGTTGCTATTCCCTACGCACCTCTTCCCCCAGTATTTCAGTATTCAGTGTTTGTGTTTGTTCTGTTGTGAGTTTAGGCAGTCCGACCATTTCTAGAAAGGTGTGTATGTCTTGTTTGTTAGAAGTGTCTGCTCTGTAGAGGTCTTCAAAATAGTTATAGAATATTTGAGCTACCTCTTCAGGGTTAGTCACAATGTTACCCGTAGTGGGGTGTTTTAGCGTTAAGATCGGTTTGTGTGGTTGGCATTATTTGGTAAGACTAGCTAGTAGGCGGCCTGTTATATTGCCCCATCTATAAAATTTGTTCTTAGTTAATTGGACTTGCCAGTGTGAATGAATGTGCATAAAAGAGATGTTTTGTTGTCAAGAATGTTTGGTAGGAGTGCGCTGTTTGGGAGTTTGTGTGTTCTGTCTGTGCCCTCAACAAATTCGGCAAATTTCTTGTATAATTTTTTCCTCCTGTGGGAAACATAGCCTATGAGATGACCTTGCATTACTGCCTTGGCAGCCATCCAAAACAGCGCTAAGTTTTCCTCGTGTTCTCTATTGTCATCTGCATAGTTGTTCCAGTGGAGCTTCGGGTAGTCCCGAAAGTTCTCTGACTCTACCAGATAAGTGGGGAATCTCTGTATCTTTGACAATCACTGAGAAAGGACCATCCGAAGCTCCAGTGAGACCGGTGCATGGTCTGAGAGGATAATCAGATGAATTGTGGATTGATGGTGGTGATCAAACAGGGAACTTGACATAAGGAAAAAGTTGAAACGTGAGAAGGAGTGGTGCGCATTAGAACAGCATGTATATTCCTTGCTAGTGGTGTTAAGCAGTCGCCAGGGGTCACATAAATTTAGTTGATCAAACAGTTGTAGTAATGTGTATGTTGTTGACTGTGGTTGTGTGGTGGGACCTGTCCTATCCAGTAAATTATCTTGCACACCACTAAAGTCACCTCTGATGATTAAACCGTCTGTCAGGTACGGTTGTAATAGTTGTGTGACGACAGAGTAAAATACTGATTAGTCATTATTAGGGGCATATATGTTCACCAAACAGTACATTTGCGAGTCTATACTTACTCGCAGTATGAGGTATCTGTCCTGCGGATCTGCTATGAAGTTCTCTAGTACCTATGCCAGTATTTTCCTAATTAGTGTGGCTACCCCTCAAACTGCCGACGTGCAGCATGAATCTATCATTGGTGCCCGCAGCTTGCCCCGTCCTCCCTGTTTCCAGTGTTTTAGATGTGTGACTACTTTTCCATTTAATCGGCGTGTTGAGCCCCACAACCTTTCAAAGTAGAAGTCGTAGGGTTGTGGGTATTTGGAGTTTGCCTATTCCTATTTGAGTGGGCATGATTATGTGAGTTGTGTGGAGTTAGTTACCTCTGTGTAAGCCTTGTGATTGTCATTGTCCCTTTTGGTCCCAGCGAGCCTCTGGCACAACAGAATATAGCTCGTACTGGACCAAAAGGAGTCTGTATCTCCTAAGTAAAACCAATCTCTGAGGATTAAGCAGGTCAGGCTAGAACAAAGAAAAAACATAACAGTTAACATTATCATTACTATACATATAATTTGCCACATCCATGTGTCTTAGAGCGCAAATATGATATCAAAGACTCCTCTCCCCATGTTGTCGGACATCAGTCTCCAACATCCTCCAGATGCATGTGTCTTCTGGCTTCCTCTGGGGTGTTAAAGATGAGGGTTCTGTTTCCCTCTTGGACACGGAGCTTTGCGGGGTACAGAAGTTGGAAACGTGTGTAAAATATGAGATATTGGGGTGAATAATTTGCATTTCTGCGAGACAGCAGCTGAGAAGTCCTGGAAGACTAAGATCTTTGTTCCCTGTATTGACAAGTCTCCTTAGCGTCTGTATGTTTGCAAGATTATTTCTTTGGTCGCCCAATGCATATACTTAGCGATGACAGGTTGTGGTCTATCTCTTCCATTGCGCTGTTCACCTCTAGGCGGTCCTATACAGTGTACTCTCTCTATCATTAAGGGATCCGCTGGCAGGTCGAGTTGTAAAGCCTGTGTTAGGTCTTTCACCAGGTATGCAGCAAGCAGGATGTTGCTCACCGATTCGGGAATTCCAACAAGGCGTAAATTGTTGCGGCGATGTCTGTTTCCCAGGTCATCTATTTTTTCCTGTAGGGCTTCTCTCTCTGACTGTCTTTGTAGTGAGGCCTCCAATGTTGTGATGGTTTGTTCTGTGGTTTGAGACTTTGCCTCTAATTCTGCAATCCTTTGGGCGTTGCCAGTGATTTGTGATGATGCTGAATTGATGGATTTGTGCAGCGTTTCCAGTCTGCTGTCAAACAGGGGTAGGAGTAGTTTTGACACCTCCTGTTACACCAGAGTTCCTTTGTTGTTTCCATGTTTTCAGGCGACCAGGCGTTTGATGGAAAAGCCGGTGGGGAGAAGATGCTCTCTTCCTCCTCCATTTTGTTTGGATGCGTCTGTACTGTTGGGTGGTGTAGGCATAGGGGGAAATGAGGGTCGCAGAGAGTTTTTGTGTTTTTTTTCCTTGGTGTTTTTGGAGGCTTTGGCTTCTTGTTTTCCAGCTGTGCTTGTTTTCTTAGACTCTGATTGTCAGATTAATCATTTCGGTTTGCCGCTGTTGTGTTCACTAAGATATTTGTCCATGCTTAAACCCCTCTGGGCCTGATGGAGTCACGCTAGATATGTAGGGGAGAGAGGCGTCCTTCGGTCTCTGAGTTCAGTAAAGAGTTGTCCACAGGGTCATGGTATGGATGTGACTTCTTGATGAGATAAGCTTTTCGTATACATGGGGGCTGTTAGGTCAGGGGAAGATCAGTTTTTTTAAATAGATAATTGTGTTAGGATGCCTCCGATTCCTTGTGAGCCACAGGAGCGTAGATTTCCAAAGAGTAAATTGGCCATGCAGTCTCACCTGCTTCAGTAGAGAGATGAGCGTTTATTATTCAGGTAGGATCAGGATGGCAGTTTTTTCTTAAAATGTGGTTGTACTAGACATTCCGCCCTCAGAAATCATGTTGGTGCAGTGCTTAATTATGCATTAACATATTATTGTAGGTTAATTTTGTATGTCGCCACTGGAAGTTAGGGGTGGCGACATAATGCAGCAGTCTTCAAATTTAGTAATGCCCCCAGCTTCTGATTGGCTGGGGGCGTATTCGGGAGGACAGTGGCAACTGTAGGAGCGACAGCAGAGGCAGGTGCCATCCAGACAGGGCATTCGGTCGGGGAAGACAGTATCGGCAGAGGCAGGTGCCATCCTGACAGGTAGTCCATTGGGGAGGACAGCGTCATCGTCGGCGGTGGCGGCAGAGGCACATTGGGACAGACAGTGAGTGGGGCACCCAGAGCTGCAGCATGTGTATTGATTATTTCCTGGGCTGGAGGGTTAGGGATAGTTTTCCTGTTATCCCTACATGATTAGCTCTAAATGCTTCCATGTTCCATGTTACATTAGAGCTCCTAATGTAAGCCTAACAGAAAAAGGAACCCTAACCCTCCAACCCAGGCACAAATGAATAGATACGCTGCTAGAACCTTCAAGGACCTTCAAAAATTGAGCCAATCGGAAGCTAGGAGCGTGACAGGGGCGTTTCTCCATGCCAAACCTGTCAAACCCCTAGCTTCCAGTGGCATCAAGGTTCAACAGTACCGTGTTCCAGCAGGGGGTTGCATCAGGAGCAGCTCCGTATAGGGCTGTAGAAATTTAGAGATTGGCTGGCCTCATCAGGCCTTGTGTGTCTTCTGACCTTTGATTAAGAATATAGAGTTGATATGCCCCTCGTTCTGCTCCCTAGTGCTGTGGGAAGGTGATGAGTCTCAAATCCCGTGCCTTTGGAGTCTCTAGACTGCTGGATGTAGTGGATTTCCACACGGCTTCAGGGAGCTCATGGAAAATGCTTCCTTCGAATGATTTGTCTGGGTGTATCTTTTAAAATGATGTCCAATGAACTGAATTTACCACAGGTGACTGCAATTAAGGTGTAGAAACATCTTAAAGATGATCAAGAGAAATGGGAGACCCCTGGGGTAAATTTTAAGTGTCTCATACCAAAGGGTCTGAATTCTTTTGTCAGTGCAAAATGTAAGTTTTTTATTTTTAATTTACAAAGATTTCTAACATTCTGTTTTCACTTTGTCATTATGAGTATTGAGTGCAGAATGATGGGGGAAAACATTTTTTTTGTATTTGTAGAAGGTCACAACATAACAAAATGTAAAAAAAAGTGTAGGGATCTAGGAGACTTTTTGGAACTATTGTAGTTAAGGCCATCCATGCCTTTAAGAGCCCATGGCATTTTGTACTCTCTGGGTCTTGAAAAACATTTATCAAAATATATTGTTACCCATTACTGGAGGCTCGCAGCCAAGCTGCACATTCTGTTTAGGGGTCGAAGCTCTGTTTTTCGTACACAAATTCCCTGCATCCCATCACTGAAATACATTAAACCTATGACCCTGAGGCCGATAGCGCTGGTACAAGAAGGTGGTGGATGTTTGTTACCTTTGGATCCTGGAGTATAAATAGTTTTGTCCGTTTGAATGAAGATGTAACCACTATGGAAAGACACAAGGATGATCTTGTTCATGGTGCACTGCGATGAACTCACTTGGACAGATACATAATAAGTTTTCTTTGGTTCACTCAGGAGATCCTGAGATTTAATCTTAATTCACAAAAACAGCAAAATAATATTATTAGTACATTATATGGGATGATGTAAAGCACATGTGTGAAACACAAGGCCCACGGGCCGTATCCGGCCTGCTGCCTTATGTTATGTGGCCTGCGGCGTGCCGACGGCCGCTCACCACTGAAGCGATTAACAGCTGGGGTGCTGAAGTTCCCCGCTGGTAATCCCGCTGTTACCACTAATCCTACACAATTAGATTGTCAGCAGCACTTCCTATGCCCAAGCCGGCCCGGACAGGGATCTTGCAGTGCCCAATGTGGTCTGGGTCCAACGCAGACCAAAAGTATAAACTGTCCAATAAATGAAGATGAAGGCAGCAGTGGCGGTGCAATGAAGAAATCCTTTATTCCTCCCAACACAGACAGACGACGTTTCGGCTCAAGGAGCCTTTGTCAAGTTACCGCTGATCCTGGCGCATACTGTGACGTCAGTGTGCAGCCTGGATCCTCCTCCCCTGAGTCCCCTGCTCTACAGTTCCGCAGGAGAGGACTTATGGAGGAAGCATTCCGGGTTACACACTGACGTCAGCGTGTGGAAGGGGGAGCAGCGCTGACAGCAAGGAGAAGGTAGGAGGAGGTAATTATATGGGTTGGGGGGTTAATATTGCTGCTGGCTGGGGGGGTTAATATTGCTGCTGAGAGGGGGGTTAATATTGCCGCTGGGGGGAGGTTAATATTGTTGCCTGGGGGTGGGGGGGTTAATATTGTTGCTTGGGGGGGTGTTAATATTGTTGCCTGGGGGGGGGTTGTTAATATTGTTGCCTGGGGGATGTTAATATTGTTCCTGGGGGGGGGGGGGGGTTAATATTGTTGCCTGGGCGGTGTTAATAATGTTGCCTGGGGGGATGTTAATATTGTTGCCTGGGGGGGTTGTTAATATTGTTGCCTGGCCGAGGGGGGGCATTAATATTGTTGCCTGGGGGCCGGGATGGGGGTTTAATATTGCTGCCGAGGTGTGTGTGTGTTAATATTACTGACGGGGATAATATTGCTGTGGGAGTCGCCATTTCTACTGGCGCCACTGTAGGGATCGCTATTTCTACTTTGGCCACTGTGGGGGTTGCTATTTCTACTGGGGCCACTGTGGGGGTCGCTATTTCTACTGGGGCCACTGTGGGGGTCGCTATTACTAATTGGCGCACTGTGGGGGTCAATATGTTTACTGGGGCCACTATGAGAGTCACTATTACTACTGCGACCACTATAGGGGTCACTATTACTATTGCGAGAACTATAAGGGTCACTATTACAACTGCGAGCACTATAGGGGTCACTATTACTACTGCGAGCACTATAGGGGTCACTATTACTACAATCGAAAATCCTTTATGCTTGCATATATGGGCACGCAAAAAAGAACACAGATGGGCCCACTGAAATTGTGCACAAGTATGCAGTGAATACATAGGTTTCCTGCGCATTTACCACGTATTTGCGCGGTCCATTCACTTCATTGGCCTATTGGGGTGCGCAGTACGCAACAAATATGTCATGCTGTGTGAAAATATACATCATGTGAATGAACTCTTTGAAATCAATGGCTTCCATTCACTGCATATTATGTACACAAATACGCTTGTGTGAACAGGCCCTTACTGTACAGTCTTACAATCGGCCCTTTGAAGGTCACCTTAAGCCTGATGTGGCCCTCAGTGAAAATGAGTTTGACACCCCTGATGTAAAGCTTAACTATAAGACCTAAAAGCACAAGCAAACAAACATAGAAAAGGCTGAAATCAAAAACTTTAAAGGGATTGCCTGGTTGTAAACTATAGATGCCCCATCCTTAGAATAGGTCATGAATACTAGATTTGTGGGATCCAGTCCACTGTATGCCAGGCCTGTGTGCCCATGCCCTGAGTTGATTTTTGCAGGAAACAGACAGCTCTATTCCCACTGTAGTGACCAGGCTTGGTATTGCAGGCAAACTTCCCATTCATTTCAATGGGACTTGGCCTGCAATACCAAGCATGGCCACTACAGTAAGAACAGAACTGTCTGCTTCCTGCAGATTTCAGTTCAGCACACAAGTGCATCGGCCCAGTGAACAACTGATTGGCAGGGAGCCCAGGCAAAAGACACCCGCAAATCTAGTATTGATGACTTATCCTGAGGATAGGTTATCAAAAATATACAACTGTACAACCCCTTTAAAGTAATGTCTGAAGTGAATATCTGATGTTGTGCTTCCTCCTGTATTCACAGTTACATTCTTTATGGTATCAATGCAGTATCAGTTC